>JAGFZM010002154.1:31838-84104 GCA_017657215.1 Limnothrissa miodon | reverse complement strand
GAGTCTGTGTGTCTGTCTAGCGACTCTAAAGCCATTCACTTGTGTGCATGTAGGAGCCGAAGGTGAAGGTGCAGTTCTGGATGTCGAAGGGGAAGCTGAAGATATCCAGGTTGCAGGAGCTGACCAGTCGCAGCATGCGGTCGTAGCGGATGTGGCCCGTGTGGTTGACGTACACATACGGACAGGCCTGGGACACGTCATCGTCCACACTGAGCAAACACACACACACACACACACACACAGGGATACACAGCACAGCACAGACACTCAGAAGAATGAGGGAAGACCTGCCCTTCACTCTATGATATGAAACACAGCCTGCATCCCTAATATACCCACTTTGACTACTTGAACCCTCAAAAACCCTAAACCCTTAAAAGTAATGCTTTCTATGTCATCACTGGTGTAATGTTATGTCAAATGTGAACAAGGTTATGGGTCTCCTGAAATTCTATTGAACCAGCAACACTTTATGGTTCACTTCCTTTCACTATAACCTAATTTGTTGGTTGATTAATAGCAGGGTAGTCTGTGATTGGTTGATTCATGCCAGGGTAGTCGTTAATTGGCTGAATTGAGTCAGATTAGTCTTTGATTGGCCGATTTGTGTCAGGTACATCTTTGATTGGCTGATTCATGCCAGGGTAGTCCTTGATTGGCTAATTTGATTAGCTATATCACACAAGGTAGGTCTTTAACTGCCTCATTCATCCATACCAGGTAAGTCTTTGATTTGCTGATTTATGCTAGGCAAGTCTTTGAGGGTTCTTTAGATAACGTTACAGTATCCACCACACCAGGCATTAGGAGAAGCAGGAGCTCACAATTCATAGACAATGATGTCTGGAGTCCAGAGCTCCTTCACCGGGAGGGAGATTTTGGTGATTCCGTCACATTTGGCTGGATCCCAAATGAGAAATTCATGGAACCAGTACTGCCATAATAAAGGAGAGAAGAGAGTATATATATATAGTATATATGAAAGCAGGTGACACACACACATGGGCTCACAGGTATGCATGAGATGCAGTGCATCATATGGGGGATTATTTACCAGTCTGAGCCAGAGGAATGTAGTGAGGATCTGAGTTTTCTCACTCTGTGGTAAAACATGGTCAGAAAAGACAGCAAGATATACTAATGGTTACTTATAACATACTGAGACACCTGTATCCAAAACAACTGGAAAGGCTTTACATCTACATTACATTACATTTACATTACATTTACATTCACATTTATGAATTTAGCTTTAGTACCAACACTCATTTCAAAATCACACCAGTGGACTGAATCCCAATTACCATTCTTATGCCTGAACCCTCAAACAGTTAACTGACCCGAATAAGCCTATTTATAAGGTTTATGAATATATTATATATTTTATTTATATATTTATAAGATTCATTCATGTTTGAGTGGTCAGAACCCAGGGCTTAGTGGAGACATTGAGATTTAGCCATACACTAAACTCCCAACAATCAGCATATTCGCACACATCCTGAGATAACCAAATAATAATTCCTGCTAACTTGTCTAAAGTATCTGTGGCATCTCAGACCCATAGCTGTGGCACAGCTCACACACAGTAAAAAAAAAAAAAAGACATGGTTTTAACATTAAAAATATAGTTTCAACTTTAAAAAGTTTCAGCTTTAAAAAGTTTGAGATAATGAGTATTTGAAATCACTACAACTCATTATCTCACACACTTGAAGTTGAAATCTTGTCTCTTTTTTACAGTTAGATAGTCAGAGACACCAGACTGAAACCAAACCTTTTCAACAGCAAACCCAGGCTAGCCCTTGGCACTCACCACCCCGAGAACAGCATAGAGTGTGAAGGAGATGTTGGTGATGGTGGGGTTGCTGAGGTTCACTGCAGGTCTGAAGGGCTTTCTGTCGAAAACCAGCTGAAGAGAATCGTACGTTGGTCCGCTGTGACCCTCATGGCAGCTTAGCTGACACAAGCACAGGGACACTGAGGGGGAGAACACCAATACAATCAAAATTAACTATTTCAATTTTTTCCCTCATGGTTTATATCAACTTTTATGGTTACAAAGTATTAGTAATTATAAAATGTTTGGGTGATATGCTACTGCATTTAGATAAAAAACACAGTCTAATACAATAAATAAAAAATAAACGTCAGTAAAGAATGACAATCCTAAATCAACAAAACCCATAACCCTCCCCTCCCGCCCACCCACAATATAGAATCACTTAAATCACTAAAATTACCTGTTAGAAGAAGAATGCATGATATGAAGAGATTCCCACAGGAAGAAGCCATCGTGCCAGTTCACCTCTACTATACTCTCTTTTAACTTCAACACATTTGTTCCATCAGATGATGTCCTGGATAGTGTTCTTTGCTCCGTCTTGAACCACACACCAGTCTCATGCCTGTCTCACCAAACCACTGGATCTCATTAGAAAACCATCAGATCTGCTGCTAGCTGCATGCATCCAACATGTTTTTTTAACACCTACAGTTACATCTCGAGCATAACATTATTTTTTCCCTGGGTGATGAAGTTCCCTCTATGCAGTTGTCTCTGTGTATTTGTGTGTGTCTGTGTAAGTGTGAGTGTATGTATCTAAGAGGGACAGAGAGAGAGAGAGAGAGAGAGAGAGGGAAGGAGGGAGAAAGGTTTGTACATGTTTTTCCCATCTATATTCTTACACCTTTAATTGGATAACCTTGCTTGAGTCTACTCTGTTTTGAACAATTTTCACATCTTGCTGTATACAGGTGTGTTACATCAGGTGTGTTGATATCATTAATGAGGTCACATTCATGAAAGTGAACCACAAACCCGGTCAACCTATTTGTTTTTGCTATTAGACAATACATACCACATTCACCTACAATAATTAGGCATTCAACTCAAATAATTAGTAGTATTTCAGAGGGAAAACTATTTTCAACAAATTATGAGAACATACAAATCATCATTTTAAGTCATTACTGTAAATAAGAGTAAATACATCACTCACAATGTGTTTAAATAATTCTCTGTAGTGAAGAAATAATTTAGTCAGAAGAAGGCCTAAAGCCAAAGAAAGTTGTTAATAAAGCTCTTCTTTCTAACATGATTTAGCTTCTTATTGTATCATATCATAACATATTGTATGTCATCTTATGTTATATTGTAAAACCCAACATCATATAGAATTGTATTGTATCTTATTAAATCGTATCATATGTAAGCGTATCAAATGTTATCTAGCATGTCCTATTATATTTTTTTTCTGTTGTATCATATTGCATCATATGCTATCCTGTTGTCCAGTTGACCCATATGATGTTGATGGTGAAGAAACTGACAGTGGTGAAGAAGGCATAAGATAAGAAAATAAAGCAGTCGATAACAAAACCGATGTGAATCCAGTCCTGTGCATTCTGGTCACGATGTGTTGATCCCAAATGAGAACATGTCCTCCTAGATGTCCTGAACTTGTCTCCTCAGCTCCCTCAGCAAACTGATAACTAATGTTAGGTGAATGGAGCGAAGCAAAATGAAACTTAATGTACATTAAGTCACTATGCCCCATTCACTTAGTGTAAGTTGCTGCTTCACTGTTCGCTCTATGTTGTATCAGATTTTTTTTTTTTTTCTTTTTTACTGAAAGTACAACAGGGCAATGGATTGATTCACACCAGACTTCTCCTTTAAGACCCATTAAACTGTAACCAGCTGTTATCGTCTTTTCTTGAATAATAAATGGTTTAATTGATTTTAAAGTAAATATGCAGTACAAAATATATTCCACTGAAAAAATATAAGAAAAATAAATATAACTATATAACAATTATAACAATTATATGTGATATAACAACAAAATGTCACACAATTTCTTTAAACTATTTTATTTGGTGAATAACAGAATACTCATTACAGTATACTCTTTACAGTATGCAGATAACAGGTGCTGTGGTGCTGTAGTATTAGTATACATTTCCTCTGAACTAAACAGAGCAGATGGCCCACATGATGACGATGGTGAAGAAACTGACAGTGATGAAGATGGCGTAGAGGTAGAACAGGAAGCGGTCCACGACTAGGCCGATGTGGACCCAGTCCTCTGCGTTCTGGTCGGTCGGAGAGGACACGTTGGCCATGTGCTTATGTATGTCTTGCACTTGTCTCCGCAGCTCCCTCAACTCCTTGGCTGTCTCAGTGTCCGGGGCTTTAGGAGAGGACTGGTCCACTCCAGCAGCACCAGCTGCAGTCTTCACAATACTGCCTGATAAAAATGAACAACTGCATTACCTGCCTGATATTAAGTTATGGAAACACTTTATTTTAAGTTAGCCACTACATACCTAATGAATGTCTGTATTACTGATTGTAATACAGACATCAGGTAGAAGTTGATGCTTACTAAGTTCTTATTAAGACCATATCAAGAATAAACGCATAATTCATCATGAGCAAGAAACAAATGGCTAAAAAATATTGATATTGCTTAACACATGCCTTGCAAGTCACTTTTACAGATATTAGGTCTGTTTTAGTAGTTCACATGTGAAACTTAAAATATAGTGTAACGGAATAAACCACTGCATTCGCGCCTGTGTGGTTTAACATTTCCTTTTTTTCCATGAGCAAGATAACAAACCCCAAATTGTGGCAGGTTGGCTGCTTGCTTGGCAGCCTCTGCGGTGTGTGAATGGGTGGATGTGAGGCATACAATATAAAGCTTTTAGTGGTCGTGGAAGTAGCGCTATATAAGTGCAGTTAATTTCACATAGCATCTACAAATATATAAAGGTGAAAGGATAGCAAAAGAAAAGCTACATTAGTGTGATATATCTAGAAGTAGAGTCCCACACTAGATCAATACCAGGTACCTTTATTTTGAATAATGATATCATCAGTTCTCTTCCTGTACAGACAGACGAGGCGTGCCAGGAGTTCTAAGATGAGAACTCTGAGCCAGTGTGGTATAGCTGGGAGATTCTTGGAGTTGTGCAGGATGTTGGTGATAATGACTGTCTCCAGCAGGCTTGCCACCATGAGAGTCAGGCAGATAGAGAAAAACACATCTAGGGGAACGAGATCAGATTAGCATACTATAACAACACACTTAATTTTTTTATTTAGCTTGCTTTATCTTCATAACAAATCTCTTCATTTACTTGATTTTAATTATTTAGCCTACTTTAATACATCATAGCAATACTTTCATTGACTTTTGTTTTTTAATTAGGCTACTTTAACTTCATAGCGACACTGCATTTTCTTAATTTAATTAATTGGTGAATAGTGGATATTCAGTACTGTTAGACATTGCAAAGGGCGATAATACTCCTGTTAGCGTTTTTTTCCAGCCTAGCTGAAACACAATGTTGCTGCCTATTTATAAAATATAAATATTTTCTCTCAAAAAGAAGTACTCAGGAGTGGGATTGTGTTTCCGGTGACGGGCAACAGGTCGTTCATGAGGAGCAGGAACACGGTGTAGCCCAGAATGAGGGTCATTTTGAAAGCCGAGCGGTCCACCACATCTGGGGGCAGCAGGAAGCTGAAGAGGTCAAGGGTGATGAGGAAACAGCTGGGGGTGATCAGGTTCACCACATACAGGGCGGCACGACGCCTCAGGGATATCTGGGATTAAATGAAATAAAGAGTAAATCATATTTGTTTAAAATTAAAATAATAAAAATAATATAATTTCAATTTTCACTGACATTTAGCTAAAGCCATGTGTTTATGGTTTAGAGAACCTCACTATTTACAAGGGCTATGTCATTAAATTGAATGTTTACATATCTTTACCAATACTGTATATTTATAAAAAAAATAAAGCAATTGATTGTGGGATATGGGTGATGGTGGCGCAGGTGGTAGAAGTGCTGTTTGGTAACCAAAGGGTTGAATACTTGAGCCCCGATCCATCTGAAGCCATTGATTCCTTGAGCAACATGCTGAACCCCAACTGCTCCCAGTGGAGGGATGGCACCTTGCATGGCAGCCTCCACCACTGGTGTGTGAGGGCATGTGTGTGAATGGGTGAATTAGAGGCATACGTTGTAAAGTACTTGGCTTAATAGTTAGTGGTGGTACAATCAGGTACCTACGTGGTATTTGAGTTCATCCCATCCCTCGGTATTGTGGGTATTGTTATTTTGGGTTAACGTTATGTCCAGCAGTTCCCACTCTCCTTTGGTCTCCATTAACTGTTTGGAGCGCGCTGTTATCTCCTCCGCTGGCTTCTCAAAGGACAGATGCACAGCATCAGCTGCATCAGGACCACGGGAACATAGCAAGCCTGTTTACTGTATGTTGTTTACATGAATATGGATATTTTTATAAACTGATATTGAGAAAAAAAAACATATTTTTAAACAAGTGTGGATAAGTGTAAACAGTAGCATTACTAAGGGAACATTGCTGTGTCTGTGAAGTTTGATAGTAACCTCAATCAATGGTAATCTAAATCTTCCATGACTAAAGGTCATTATATATCAAACTGAAAAAATGGAGACCATTTAAATAGTCTGCATAGTAGACAAATGTTTTTTTATGGTAAAAAATGTTAACATTTTAAGTGTTGAAAGATTTGAAAGATTGTGTTTTTGTGTGTGTGTGTGTGTTTGCTTCTGAGTAGTGTTTGTAATCTACAATGAATCTGTATCTTAAATTAGCTGACTCACCGTTATGCGTGTAGCTGTTAAAGGTGTACGTGCACGTCTGTATGTCGAAGGGGAAGGTGAACGTGTTGAGGTTGCAAGAACTCCTCACTCCCACCGGCATCCCGTCAGTCACAAAGCCAGAGGAGTTCACTCGCACATAGTAGGTGTCTGGAGCTTTATTCTTATCCACGCTGCATAGGGATTACACACAGCAACATAGGAGTCATTAATAACATCCGCATTATAGCACTAAAGCACTATAGCATTATAGCACACAACTAGTTAAACAACAGTTATACTTTAGGCCATTTGTCAGTAATGACATCAACATTCACAAAAATAGTTAAGTGTCCAATTTACGAATCATTAATAACATCAGTATTCACAAAAATAGTTAACTGTCGTATTTACTTAATTTACTTTATTTACTTTATTTAATTATTTCATTAACATCAGCATAAAGGCATTGAGAAAGATCTACTTCACTGCATACGTGTTACAAGCAGCAAACACTATAGATGGTTAGATGGCACTAAATGGTTAGAATATAATTGTCTGAAATGGACATCTGAGTTGTCTACTGGCTTGAATGTGTGTGTGCAGATACTGTACACCTCCCACCTCACTGATGGCCTGTAGAAGACTGTCTTGGGTGGAAATGTTAAATTTCATTGAATAATGTTATGATGGTGATGATGATTAGGACGATAATGATGATAAATATTATCAACAACAACAACAACAACAATAACAACAATAATAATAATTAAATATACATACTATATATATATATATATACATACACACACATACATACATATATATTTATCATTGAATATTTCACAATATACAATATTTTTTTCATTATACAGTGGCCCAGCTTGGTTCGGCAAGTTTTTTATACAATGATGTGTTTGAACCAACATATATTAGTAAAAAAAAAGACAACAATGATCAAATGGTATAAATGTGTTACAGTAATTTAGACTGGACTTTAGGCATCTCATGCTGCTATAGCCATACAAAACTGCGTCTATTGAACTCACAACTCATTGATCACCACGTCTGGTCTCCACAGATTTCCCCTGGGCAAGGTGATGACTGAGGCGCCACACTCCACTGGGTCCCAACTCAGGCCCTCAATTCTCCATGTCTGCACAGCACACAGCACAGCCACCCGGTCACAATTATCTTGCATAACATAACACAGCACAGCACACAACTATGGAGTTATAAGGTATATCTAGGGGCAGCTGTGGCCCACTGATTTAAGCTTAAGGTTTATTTATTGTCATGTGTTGTTTATACTGACATTAATCATAACCTCAAAGAACACTCTGGACCCTTTATTAAATATCACACGCATAACGAGAGATGGGATACATGTACATACCAGTGTCTGCCAGATAAATGTTTTTAGTATCTGTGCCTTTTCGTCCTGAAAGAAAAAGACAAAGTGATGATGATTTCAGCTTAATGTCACATCCCTCTGCACAATTTTACAGAAAGATGTCAAAACTCACCACTCCTAAGATACTGTAGAGAGTAAAATGCAAACTAATATTGGTGATTGTTTGCAGGTTGATCACAGGACGCGCGTCAGACATGTTGAACACAGAACTGAAGGCATTAAGGAGAGATTCTGTGTTTGGCTGGGAGCATCTTAGCATCACAGCAGGATTCACACACAAAACTACGGAAACAAAGGATTCCATGGAAATTCCATGGAAAAAAAAAAGTTTTTAAGAAGTGTAGAAATAATATAGAATAGTATATAAACCACAATAAATGATCTTACCGTGGATTAACAAAATACAGAAAACTCCTCTTTGACAATAATTCCATTTCTTAAACTGTAATGAATAAATATATTTGATATTGTAATTAAAACTTGATTGTATGACAAATACACTGCACTATATTTACTAAACAATACAATTAATACATTGTTTATATAAAAGTATACATTTAGACTAATTGATATTAAATAGTTAAATCTTGTCCACAGAAATAAGTATATGTTTTAAAAATGAAACTGTCTCTGATGTATGCAATGTTACCTCAGATAAATGTGTGCAAATCATTGCTGCAGGTTGTCAGGTTGGTCTTACTGATACACAGTCCAACCGTGTGTGTGTGTTTACATTTATATCACACTTAATGAATTTTACTCCACTGACTCTCCATGAGCTATTTTGCATCCATGTGTCTGTGTTACAAGCACACACCCAACAGCTTGTGCTCATGCAAATGCCTGGATGTTTGGGGGACAGCAAGCAAATATGATGGTTTCCAGACGTTTGCCTATGGTTGTGTAGTGGTTTTAGAGCACACAGTTGGGTTTAGCTACAGGCAAATGAGAAGAAATGATTTTTGGCACAGGACAGAGAACACATATCTACTGTACTGTAGAGTTAACGACAGGCACAAGCACAGAGGGTGTGTGTTATATGAGGTTATATTCCTCTATAGCCCATGTAATTTTCTTCATCCATAAAGCCTTAAAATAATAACATTATTAATAATAACATTAGTCATAACAGGTTAAACATTCTCATGACTGTACTGTATTGTACTGTACTGGTATTATGATGTTATTATATAAGCCTGTACAAGCTGAAGTATCACAGTCATGAGAAAGCATAAGCAGTTATAATCACTACTGACATTATGATTAGTTATAAGACCATAAATGCATTGTATCCCTTCATGAATGGGTTCATAATGCTTTATGAAAGTGCTATACATTAAACTATAGTAGGCTGCCTTCAATCTGCTCCTCCATGGTGGTCATCATGTGTGAAAATAAACTGTCTTGATTCCTTGGGATAATTACATTCTGTGCAGTTAATGGCCACTGGACAGCAGGGTCAAGCTGTTTAAAAGACGGCCCTTGACAAGCAGCCAGATAATCAACAAGACAAATCAGATCGACACCATCATTTACATCATCTGTTTGGATCTGCTTCTCTGGGTTGCATGGTCACATGTGTGACAGTGTGACCAGAAACCATACTGTGGGCATGCAAATATTGAATTGCTTGAGAGAAATGCCAGCAAGCAAATGTAGAGGTGGCACAGAGATGGCGCTTGGGTTTACTTGTGGTGGGCTGAAAAGGGGCAGGACTTAAGACAGACATTGGAACAAAGTGACAACGGCCGCGATATGAGCAAACATGACCCACCTTGTATCTCCATCTCTTACACTCTTCTTTGTGAATAAACTCTGAACGTCTGCATGATATTGCCTATGTACAGTATATAGTCTATTAACTATTGTCTTGATGCCCATATGCCAATGTATCAATAGTACTTGTCACACTGTATGTATATTGATGGATGTCCTTGTTGCTTGTCAAGAGAGCAAAACACCTACTGTGAAATTCCTTGTAAGTATATTTGGACATTAAAAACTATCACTGTTAAAAAAAATTACTGGTGCTACTGGGCTACCAGGAGAACATGAGCCGCAGTGTATCCCCATTCTGTACTCTCCTCTTTGTAAATGAACTCTAAACATCTGCATGTAAAATTGAAAGCACATTAGATTGTACTGTACATAATAGCTGTAATAGTTACTACTACACTAACATCAGTTTAATAACTACACTACTACAGTACTTAGTTATTACTTAAACCACTGAGCGAGTCGGGGTTCAGGGAGAGTCGCAGAAAACAGAGCAGTATTACCTTTTAAATGGGAATAGTAACACTGAGACACTTAAAATTACCAAGATATGAGGGACAATACTGTGAGGTAAAGAAAGTCTTAATTAGATGTCTAATCATGAATCATGTCAGATTGTGGAAGACATGATCATATTACCATGTGAAATATAATTGAATGTTGTTGTGCTAAGACAGGATAGCAGTAACACATAGTTGTGACGTATATTGACGTTGTAACTGTTTATTTCAGCACATAGAATACATTTAAATGAAATGGAAATAAACTAGCACTTGTTTAACCTTTATGTTTTCCACTGTCCTATGGCAAATCCAGTGACACAAAATAATAGTAAACGAACTTAAACAAAATATTAAGCAGTAAACAGGAATACAGATGTATAAAAGAAACCATGAGGATTTTATTAATAGATGTTTTTGGCATGACAAGTGACAGGCACTAAACAACTGTGATGAAAGACTGCATCATAAATATTAAAAATATTATAAACTGTTATAATTTGTTGTGAGTGTTAACAGCTGCCTTGTTTGAAATAGCACTCTTAACTGTGTTAGCGTGCAACTGTGTAAGTTAATGGCTTATTTTTAGTTAATCTAAGGCCCCGTTTACACAACAACACTCCAGGGTGCAAAATATTATATTGTTTCGCCCTATCGTTTAGACGCAAACGTAGTTGAAAGAGGTAGAAAACGCAACAAAAAAAATGAAAACCCCTTCCAGAGTGGAAAACTTGAAAACGCTCCACTCTTCCGTCATCGTGTAAATGATTGAAAACGCAAAACTTTGTTTCTCCTCGCATAGTGACATGCCCCAGTGCTAGAAAAGCAAAATGCCAATCCTGCGATGGACATTCAACTTGCTTTAGCACTAGTTTCACTGGAAGAGTTTTTCCAGCAAGTTACAAGAATGACTCTTGAGAGTAATGCAGATCGGAGATTAATGGCAAACTTTCACCATGATGTTTATTTTTAATTGTGCCGTGCGCTAGGGGTGAACAGGAGATTTTACGCACAAGCTTGGTCTTGCTGCTGTTGCCACCTAGCCAGGCGTGTATGCTGCATCGAAAAATAGAAAATATCACATACTTTTGCGTTTCCGCCTGTATGCAAAACGCTTGACTACAAGTGAGAACGAAACGGTACTTTTGCGTTTTTGGTGCAGATCGTTTCCGTGTAACTGGGGCCTAAGTTAGACCCTCAGAAAAGGGCCTTTGTGTTGACTGATAAGAACACATTGCTATTGACACATCTTGGACAGCTTTATCTTGTGAACTTAGTATAGCACCAGCTATAGGTAGCGAGAGGTATTACAAGAGAAGTGTCTGGTTGATTATGAGCATAAATAGTTGATTATGAGCATATACTTAATATAGCACCATCTATAGGTAGCGAGAAGTTTTACAAAAAAGGTGTCTGGTTGACTATGATGAGCATAAGTAATTGATTATGAGCATATACTTAGTATAGCACCATCTATAGATAGTGAGAGGCATCACAAGAGTTGATTATGAGCATAAATGGTTAGCATTATAAGCATTATTGCTTCACAAACTCATGCTATTTATACAGTATTTCTAAATTACTTTATAATAATTCAGAATTATCCCGAATAACTACATTCATGATGAAAATCTTCACTAAATCCTGACCACCACTTCAAAACTTTCATTTGTTACCGAAAGACACAATTCAGTGGTCTTCTCCATGGTATTCAGTGTACCAAGTAGTCCATATTATCAGTATAGCAATCAAACTGAAGAGGAGAAAGATGAAGTAGACCCCGAATAAAAGGCGGTCTATGACCAGCCCAATGGTGATCCAGTCCTCTTTGGTTTGGTCTGTTTTCTCAGGCGTGTCCAGCTGTGTTTGAATGGCCCTAAGGTCGTCTCTCAGGCCCTTCAGCTCCAGCAGACTGGGGTCTGTAGTCTGAGGCTCTTTGGCCCTTCCAGCTACCTGTGGATATTCTCCCTGATAGAGAACAAAGGGGTTCCCTCCTCCACCTGCAGGTAACATGATGGGTATAGCTTTTTAAATAATTAGGTAACTTTGTATTAACACTTTTACTATATTAGCACACATATATTCACCTTTAAGTAAGCTACTTATTAACATGTAAATTGCTAACATACTGTACTAGCCATTTGTTAAAGGTGCTCCATGAGATGTTGCAGGATTTTAGCGTGATTTAATTTTTATTTCAAATTGTAGGCCTCTCCCCTTGATCGTCTTGCTTTCTGCCCCCTGAATACACTATGAACAAACCCGGTCTCGAAAGACAACACAGGGGCATTGCAGCTTATTAAAGAGTTAGGTAACACTTATCTTAGCACACACATATTTATCATTAACTAGCTGTTTATTAGCATGCACATTTTGATCCTGAGGTACACTCCTGACGGTCTGTCCTGGAACATTTATGAATTCAATGGGTTATAGTCAGGAAAGCATAAATCTTTTCTCCTAAAGGTGCTCTTCCTACATGCACAGGTATCTATGTTCAGTGTAAATGCAAAGTGCTAGCATACTACCCATTAGTTAATCATTATCAATCATTTATTCATACCCTGATTCTGCATGAAAATAATTGACTTTATTCTACCCATAATACTGTTCCTGTTGTACTAGCACTTTAATAAACCCCTTACTGAGCAAAGCATATTTATATCATAGTTCATAAAATTCATGCAGAATGAGGTAATACTAATTAATTAACAGCTAACAATTGACTAGTAAGTCATCAATTTATATGTTAATAAGCGTTAGTTAATGGAGAATGTGTACTGATTTAAAGTGTTAACAGTAATTAATGGAGATGTAGAAAGCCCATATTACAAACAAATGTTCACATCTTAATCTGGTGCAAATTAAACTTAATCTTATTAATCTGCATATACCCTGATTTTGAGTTCTTTTGCTGGTTATCTTTCCCATGCATACTAGTCGTGCGAGGTACTTGAGAAAAACAACTCTGATCCAGTTTGGCAGCGGCAGCTCCCGCATGGAGCCACTGACCATATTAGTGATGATGATGGTCTCCAGTAGACTCCCCACCATCAACGCCAGACATAAGGAGAAAAACACATCTGGAGAGACACAACAAATACTAGGTGAGGAGGACTGAGCTCTGAGGAGTTGCTAAGCAGATAATGGAATCCTGGAGGAATTCCTTTAGGGAAAGGGACCAGGATTCATTACAAGATGAGGACAGATCAGATTGGTTGCTAAGTAGTCTAGAATTATTCTCTAGAAATGTTCAGAAAGGACACAGAGGTTTTCTTTTCAAGTATGTTCTCCCATTTTCAAGAATGATGCTCATTTTAATGTTATTGATTGCAACTTGCAGACCCTGATGATCTTACTGATGAGTGGGATGGAGTTTCCAGTGATGGGTAACAGGTCATTCATGAGGAGCAGGAAGACGGTGTAGCCCAGAATGAGGGTCATTTTGAAGGCGGAGCGGTCCACACTCTGAGGGGGGAGGAGGAAACTCAACAGGTCCACCGTCACCAAAAAGAAGCTCGGAATCAACAGATTCACCACATACAGGGTTGGTTGCCGCTTTAAGGTAATCTAAAAAACAAAACAATGAAATGTACTTAATAGTTAAGTATAAACACAATATATTGTATAATATTGTATAAAATAAAAATCACCAAGAACAAAGATTATATTACGGTGATTCCAAAAATAACATTGTATAGCCACAAGTTTATGCAATTCTATTAAATTTAATGATTTGTTTTATTCAGCTGTTGGGTATCCCTGACACAAATATTGAAATAATACTCCACATGCTCATGTTCTGCCACATCTATGACATGGAATTACCATTCTAATAGAATGTAGTGATTAATGTGAACTCACATAGAATTTGATCTGATCGAGCGGAGTCCCTTCAAAGGCAAATTCCAGCTTTTCCGCCCTCATGTCTATGAAGTCCCACTCCCCCTTTGTGGTCAAGACATCCATGGAAGTGTTTAACATCTCCTCCACCTGCCCTCCAAAGAATAGCTGGATTTCCTCATCTGCACTCACCCAAGAACAAACGTGCATCACAAGTTGCATTGTCAGTTAACAAATAAATAAACAGATCAATAGATCAACAGCCAAAATGTCATCCAACACACACTGTACCACCACTATGACGATAAGGCTTATTTTCCCAGTTAAAAGTGTAGCACTTTAAAGAAATGTTTTAGTCGCTTAGCAGCTAAAATCCTGTGGGCAGTGGTGTAGGTTTGGAGGAAAAAATTGAGTAAAAAAAATCAATCCATGCATGAAAGGGTTACTTACATAGAACTCAGGGAGAGATACTCTTTCTTATATTAAAATTAATGGGGACAATTTTAAGATTTTGAAAAAATACTAGGGACATGTCCCTATAGACCCCCCCCCCCCCTCCCGCCCCTCAAACCCCCTCACCGATACTAACCGTTGTGCATCCAGGAGTTGAAGGTGTAGGAGCAGTTTTGAATGTCGAAGGGGAACTTGAAGATGTCCAGATCACAGGAACTGGAGACCTCCACTGGCAATGCATCTTTAATGACACCCGTGTTACTCACCTCCACGTAGTAGGTTTCAGGAGCGTTGTTCTCCTCCACACTGACCAAAGGCATTAAGGCTTTTATAAGTCTTATTAGACCTGAACAGTGTATTTAGTGCTGTCCACACGCTGTTAAGTTACATTCATATATTCCACTTCAAGAACCACTCTCACTACTACTTCTTATGACAAAAATTTACTGGACCATGTCCACAAACGTGTTTCGGCGCTAGGCAAACATCAATAGCCATAACAAAGTGGTCAATAACCGTCTACAGCAATACTGAAAAATAAAATCAAAGGCACTCACAATTCGTCAATGACGATGTCGGGGACCCAAAACCTCTTTCTTGGCAGAGTGATGGAGGACGTCCCACACTCCACTGCATCCCAGCTCAGAAACTCTATTTCCCATGTCTGTGTCACCATGGCAATTCAATAAGTATTTAGCATGCAGGAAAATGGATGGGACCCCATCACAGTGTGTGTTTTAACTGAGGTCACTGTGCAGGTATGCTGTTGTATGGCATGTTTTTGTCAGTTCTAAATGATGACATTCATTTTTTGACCATTTATAATACCCCTTTAATACTGTGCCAGAGTGACCAGGATTATTTATGTGCTCCATCTGCGCTTTATTTGCTTTATTTGTCATCGCCCATCATAGGTTGACACAGATTGAATTTGGCATCATTATAATGCAGCTAACATCACCCTCATTCTGAGAATAATACATTAATATATGTGGTATATTGAATTTACACCCTCAACGCCAAAAAGTAAATAAATAAAAACCTAACAATAACAATAATAAACAACAATACATCAATAAACAAGTATGCATATAGTCTAATCATTCTGGACAGTGACAACCACATTTGGATTGCCATACCCTAGGTTTATCCTGTGTCAACTTATTTGGTCATAGAGTGAGTTACACCTTTGTCAAAACACCCTGGTTAGACCAAGGCCTCTATCTTCACAAGGGCATTTGCGAGAGGTTTCTATATTGATATACAAAGTTGTTGAACTGACAATATAAAGGCAACTAATTATTTAACTATAACTAATTTTGTTGTGCTATTGTACGTACCAAGTCCAACCATATCAAGGTTGTCAGAATCTGAGCCTTCTCATCCTGGAAACATACAGTAGATTCACATGCAAGCATAAAGTTAAACAGTAACTGACTACAGCAGAACAGGTATGTTCAGTATGACTTACATCATCCTCTTTCACACCACTTGCACTTAAATGCACCTACTACTTCAGTGGTTAGGACATGTTTTCTCTTGTGCCTGTGCACTTTACTGTTTGTCTTGTACTGACTTGTCTTGTCTACACATGGGACAGTGAGAATAGTAATTTCCTTTGTATGTCTAGTCCTTGTGAAGACATGGACAATGAAACTGACTTTGACTTTATATCAATTTGAAAAGGATAAAAAATTATTAATAACTAAAGATATACTGTTCGAAAAGGAAGTCAGTAACTCACCACTCCCAGAATGGCATAGAGGGTTACATATATACTGACATTAGTCGGAGTCTTCAGGTTTTTGACAGGACGTACGGCTACCATTTTGTATATGTTTTCCTCAAAGGCAGCCAGGAGGGAATTAGTGGTCGGTTCAGAGCAGTTTAATGTTAACCCGGTCTCCAAAAACAGCGCTGAAACGTCAAACATGATACACAAATAGTGATCAATTCAGATATGACATCACTGATCATTAGATAACAGACATATCATGAGTTGAGATGCCTTCCTTACCCTGTGTAACAAAGACATAGATCACAACACTGATTATTCTCCACTGTCTTTGGTCCTGAAATAATGTCATTTACAGCACATATGTCAATGTCAATTTGAAGCAAGACAAATTCATTCTTAATGAACATACATCGTCTTCCTATTTTAAAAGATTCAAAGATCTAAAACTAAGGCTTAACTGCTTCTTATGTAGTTGTCTCACCTCTTCTCTGGGTAAATGATATGCTGCCATTGAGCATGCAGGCTACACAGTGTGTTTGATACATTGACATCATGGCTCAGTGGCTCTAATCCAGCCTTAAGTACTCACCACAGCCTGTCTTTGCATAGACAAATCAGTCACATTTTTTTTTGATGCAACATTAACCTGAAATGAGTGGGTGAATACATACACGTGTTCTGTGGATATGTTACTTTTAGGACGATATTTTATTCCTCACTCTAAATCACATCATTAGGATACAAGACAATGCATATGTACTCAATATTAGGCCTATACATGATAATTTATTATGGTGTTCTAGACTGTACCAACTGATTTAATTTGTTTCATTAATTAGTAATTATTCTAAACTTTTGGTAACCACTGAAACATTCATACTATGCCCTCTATGCAAAAGTCTCAAATCATTACTTTAAAAGAAAGAATATAACAAAAAAATGGTAAATCACACTTACACAGATCAGATTTATTTATGTATTTGCATATTGTTTTTAGACTTTATTAAAAGCTTTATTGCATCCTATATTTCCCGTGAAGCTGTGACTGAAATAAGACAGGCCTAACTCATCTACCAGGGCAATATGGTCAAGTTGCCAAGAGACTTTCCTACACTAGGTATCAGTAAATACTACATTAACATTACATGCCTCATAATGACATTATGTAGTTACACAACTCTGTAGATGATAAAGGCAAGGTGCCTGTGCACATCTTTCTTTGTCTTGTTAGGCAATAGCATTTCTACACCACTGACTCCAAATCAGTTTTTTCCCAGTCAGCCGTGCACACCTCCTGTTTTAGCTGACATGCCTGTGAGGGCTATCCCTATCCAACGTGCATCTCTGCCAGACAATGCAGAGAAAGATATCATGTAATAGTATCATGTGTCAGTCGTAAAAGCACTAAGGACTCTTTCAAATACTTCTGCTTCTTAGTAAATTAACAGCACATTTTCAAGTGTTTACAAAGCCTAACCTGACACTCCTAAGTCTAAGTCCTGACACTCCCCAATCACACCAACACTCGTTTCAGTTTGACTATAATTCTCTTTCCAATTTAATAGGTATTAGGCATTGCATTTTTCTAAAAAGAGATTCTAAAAGTCTACAGGGAACACAAACTGACAAGTGCACAGCCACAAATCAGTTAAATATATTCTAATAAATCAAGGCATTCAGTTTGATTCAATTTAAATACTCAATCAAAAGGGCTACTGAATCAGACTAATGTGATTAATCAATCCATCCATTTTTATGCTAATCCAGGACTGATATGCTAACCCCTCAATGCACACTATATAGCCGTGCGAGACGAGTAGAAGCTGATCCATACAGTCAATACACCAATTAAGCTAAAGAACAGAAAAATGAAATAGACGGAAAACACAATGCGGTCTATGACCAGCCCAATGGTAATCCAGTCCTCCTCAGTTTGGTCTGTTGTCTCAGGCGTGTCCAGCTGTGTTTGAATGGCCCTAAGGTCGTCTCTCAGGCCCTTCAGCTCCAGCAGACTGGGGTCTGTAGTCTGAGGCTCTTTGGCCCCTCCAGCTACCTGTGGATATTCTCCCTGATAGACAACAAAGGGGTTGCCTCCACGGGATTCTGGTGACAGCATTGAGAAAGCTTTTACAGTTATTTTACAATCAACAAACGTATTATAAACCCAAAACTGCTACTTTCTTTGCTTTATCAAAAGTGTGTGAGGCATTAGCATGTATGATACATTAGCAAGATATGCTTGGCGATTTCCATGCAAACTATAACTGTATCTTGACCGTTTTTTCTTGTTTTACACGAAAAAAGCATTTTGCCCCTAGTGTAACATGAACAAAACAGCAAGTTGCCTCAACAAGGAATAGAGAATTGTGGGACATGGAGTTTAATCACTCCAAATGGTACTTCAGGCTACAATTTACATGGTACTGCATAAACTTAAGTCAAGTCTCTTCATTTCTCTACATATACAGGCCATACAGAGGAATCGAAATTAAATTTCTAGCAATCCCACACGTGATGCTTGGGGTTGGGAGAACCAGACACAAGACTTAAACTTCACATTTAATTTGTTTTAGGGATAAGGCAGTGCATTGCAGTGAATTTGAGTGTAATTATGATTATTCAAATTACATAATAATAATGAATACATACTCTGATCTTTGCTGCATTTGCTCTTTCCCATGCATACTAGTCGTGCGAGGTACTTGAGAAAAACAACTCTGATCCAGTTTGGCAGTGGCAGCTCCCGTATGGAGCCACTGACCATATTAGTGATGATGATGGTCTCCAGTAGACTCCCCACCATCAACGCCAGACATAAGGAGAAAAACACATCTGGAGAGACACAACAAATACTAGATGAGGAGGACTGAGCTCTGAGGAGTTGCTAAGCAGATAATGGAATCTTTCCTACAACTGAGAATTTTGTTGAATTATGTTGTTTTGAACTGGAGTACCACAACTGAATGTTTTGTGAAGATATTGCATGGAATCTGTCCAAATAAAATAGCATATTTATTGGACAGAGAACATTCAGTGCTTTCTAACTTGATGAACTTGTTCACGTTAAAACATTGTGCAAAAACAGAAAAGTGTTTAATCTCAAAGTATTTCAGTTCAACTTATAAGAGAATATATGGCCAACACCATGTGAATGGCACTGAAGTTTATCTCACTGATGAGTGGGATGGTGTTTCCAGTGACGGGTAACAGGTCATTCATGAGGAGCAGGAAGACGGTGTAGCCCAGAATGAGGGTCATTTTGAAGGCCGAGCGGTCCACACTCTGAGGGGGGAGGAGGAAGCTGAAGAGATCAAGGATGATGAGGAAACAGCTGGGGAGGATCAGGTTCACCACATACATAGTCGGTTGCCGCCTGAGACCAATCTATATAGACACAAACACAAGGGCTCCTGACTATATTGTATCGAATAAAAAAAATAATATAAAAACACTATACTGTACATGTATACTAGGAGGTAATGTGCTTACAAAGTAGGTGATCTGATCACATTTGCTGTTATCAAAGTTTATTAGTGTGTGGGTGTAGGCCTTCATGTCTATGAACTCCCATTCTCCCTCTGTAGCCAGGACTGCTGTCGACTGTTTGAACATTTCCTCAACCACCTTCCCATAGATCAGATGGATTTCATTAACTACAAGCACACAAGAGCAAAACACATCACATTTTTTTAAATCAGTCTGCATTTAATTCATTTTCTCCTGTCTCGTAGCAAAACATTAATTTTAGGCAGCATTTCTGGACTTTTTCGTGTAAAGAGAAAATTACATTCCTAGCTGCCTTCTAGAATTTGTGTCATTAAAGGTGCCGTAGGATTCTGCAAGATTTAAGCTCTATTTAGTGCATCTGCCCTTGAAAGGCTTGCTAAATATATTGTGAAAAAACATGGTTTCGAAATACAACACAGGGAATGTAATCTTCAAACAAAAATCAAGGGCACTTGTGCACCAAAACATAACAAACAATGGAATGTGCTAGAATCCACCAGAATCTCATAAGGCACCTTTAAAGGCAGTTACCAACATAACTTTTATTAGTCTTAAACACAAATGTTTGAGTAATGCCAGTGCAGAAATGGATAAACACTGGTTTTGCTTTAAAACCAAATTAACATGTAGGTCTTGTCCAAAGCCAGAAGAATAAATTAATGACTTCATACGGCGATGAATCCAGGAATTGAAGGTGTAGGAGCAGTTTTGAATGTCGAAGGGGAACTTGAAGATGTCCAGATTGCAGGAGCTCACAACCTCTACTGGAAAAGAGTCCTCGACCATCCCGCTGGCTCTCACTTTCAAATAGTATGTCTCAGGGGCATTGTTCTCATCCACACTAAAGGAACAAGGATTCAGTGCTTGTTGTGTCAGTAAGGTAAACAACAACATTTTACAGCATATCATATAGCTTATGAATCATTTTTAAGCATTGCCCTCATGTCCTTAACTTTCTATTGTTGAGGTATGCGTTCAGTGTTAATAAAACTCAGTTGAGTTCTTCTCAGTATTCAGTACCCAGCACTGCTCTGAATACATCAAAGAACTACCATAGTTAAACTTTTGCAATGTATACTTTCCTTAGCCCATTGTATGTCTGCTCATACAATGCTTACAGGAAGTAGTCATATTACATTTCTGCAATCACATTGGGATACGGTCTCTTGGAAATCGAAGACATCTTTGCTATTGCCAAGTCCATTATACTATTTTATACTAACAATATCCAATTCATATGATAAATATATGAAGAGCAACACAGGAACTCACAATTCATCAATCACAACATCAGGAACCCAAAACTTCGACCTTGGAAGTCTGATCACAGTGGTCCCACACTCTTTTGGGTCCCAACTCACAAACTCGTTTTTCCATGCCTGTGTCATAACAGGAGAAATTAGCATTCAACATACAGTAGCCTACCGGACAGAAATGTGTTTTATATAGGCTAGGCTACATCCATAGGCTGGGCTACATCTTCATCGTGGGCTACATTCAACATCCTTTAAACTCATGCCATAAGTCTGACATGCCAACTGAAAAATATAAAAAAATAAATAAATATGAACACATTGTGAGGTTTTGGATCAGCTTCAGAGTCTGGGTAGTTATCTAATTGCTGTAAGTTTGTCTGGATAAGTTGTGTTCAAACATGTTACGAACCATTTCTAACCAGATTAAAGTTGTCAGAACCTGCGATTTTTCATCCTGAAAACACAATCAAAGGTATGGAGTTAACCTTTGGCTGTTTATGCAGAGAAATACAGAATTCATAATGATCTGACAAGCATGTACAGTATGTTAGGGGGGGAGAAAGTAAAAAAGAAAATGGTAAAGGAAAAAAACAAGTTCTTCTAAGTTGGTTTATTTTTTTACTCACCACTCCCAGAATGCCATAGAGCAAGAAGGAAATGCTGACATTTGTGACAGTTCTCAGGTTTTTGACAGGGCGGACAGCAGCCAGGTTGTATACACTCTGACTGAAGGCAGCCACAAGGGAGCTGGTTGTTGGTTCTGAGCAGTTTAATGTCTCCCCAAACTCCAGGAACAGAGCTGAAAGTCAGATACATGAATTACTGAACTTCTTCATCATACTGTACATCTTAAAGAGGTCACATGTATGTTTGGCAAAGGCTTACCATGCATGATGATGCGATAGACTATAACAGTTATAAATGCCCATTGTTTTTTGCCCTGAAATATATAATTTTACATAATTTAAAAAGGAACACGATGTGGGTGAAATCATTGATTCTTATTTGATACAGGTAAATTATGCACTCAAAGCAAGGTGCACAGATTCAACACAATTTTCAACAGCATATTCAACACAATAACTGAAAAGTACTGATCTTACCTCTTTGCGCTTCAAATAAAGGGCCCCCATTTGACCCGGTTACAGCCTGGTAGACAGTGACAGTACTAGTGTGTTCATCAGAGAGTTCTATCTGAGTATAAGTGCTTGTTATTTTCTGTCTTTGCATAGACAAATCAGTGACTTATTTTTCATGGATCTTGTCGGACCTTGACATGTAATCCATCACATTAACCAAATTAGACATCCACCTCCTCTCTTCTCTAGAGGTCAAATCATGCCGTAACAAAACATTTATGATGATGTGATGTGGTTGTTAGTCCATTATTGACAGTAGTATTACATTACTAGTTATCTGTTGTTTATAGTAAATTAATAAAGGGACAACTTTACATATTAATACTTTGGAACTTGTTTTTTTTTGTTTACATCTCAACATTTTTTTCCTTCTTTCTTCATTGAGAAAGAAAGAGATGGAGAGGAAGATGTATTTACTTGGCTAATCTATATGTCGTAAACAGTAAATCTGTGCACTAATCAGTGTTGCTAAGTAATCCAGTTACTGTAGTTTAAACTGTAATGCATTCTTTAATTTTGGCATTCAGAAAAGTAATCAGATTACACTAATCAGACAATCAAGGCCGTTTATTTTTTTTATAATCTATGTCTTACACAAGACAGCCTCTCAATGTGCTTAACATAAGACAGAAGCATACAGCTTAACCCCTTAAACTCATCTTGCCCGCCGGCGGGAAATTATAAAATATTAATCAATAAAAAATATTAATCAAACCAGTCTTAAGCTCCAGTTTATGCTACATGCATAACCCATGGTATTATTTGAAAGCTTAGAATGTCTACTTTTGATATATATCCAGCAATAAAAGGCATTTTAAAGTTGTTTTAGTCGTATCCTTGCTTAAAACAATCATATCCCAGAAATATTGATCAAAATATGAATGGGCGGATATTGGGAGATTTCCCTGTCATACAATAATTGATTTTGAATAATTTTGGAACAGAATGAGATTTCAACTCAATTTTGTTTCTAGTGATAGAATACCCCTGTGGGCACATAATTCTATAATAATATCAACCCACTAGAACCTTATTCCAATTTTATCTACAGGAATCTATATCCACCAGGGGAAAAAAATTAAGGAACGCCTAGATTTTGAGATGGTTATCCACATTTTTTAGTAATTTCAGAATGTTTGGAAGGCTATGTGACGGTTGTTATAAATATTTTGATGGGTTACCTATAAAAAAATAATTGCAATTAGACAAAATTCTGTGGTAACAATGAAATGTACGCCTTGGAGTTTGGGTATCCAATTCTAAGCGGAAATTGCCAAAATACCCCAAGAGTTAGAGGGGTTAAAACAGAATTGAATATTTAAAAGATGTAAAACACAAGAGCAGTAAACAATAATGTATTTGTAAGCTTGAAAGATGTATTTGAAAGCTTGGAATTTCACCAACTCTTACTCAAGACTTGAAAAGAAAAGGTCTCAACATGCAGATCACAACTTTCAAAAATAATTAAGGAAAAAGTGCAGTGTGAAATTGACCTCAGGTGTATTGAAACATGATAGCATTCTGAAATACATTGCTTTCATCCAATGCTCCAAACAAGCATAGAATGCTAGCGCTAGCATTAACTGCATAGCATTAACTGTATAGCAATATCCCATGCTTATCACTTTTAGAGTAATTTTACAACCATAAGGTAGTTGGTGGTTGGTTAGAAACAGTTAAATATCTCCCCGACTCCAAAAAACAGATATGCAGATGTGCACATGTGCTGCGTCGTACATTATAAAGAGGTCATGTGTGTGTTTGGCTAAGGCTTACTCTGCATGATGATGCCATAGAAAATAACTTGGCTCAATAGCTATTCACTTAATTAGTAGAATTCCAAGGATTATGAACTTTCATTTTATTGTTGGCATTATTTGTTTTAAACAAGCATAACATTCATAACATGTAATTTTCTTTGTATTTATGTTAAAAAAAATCATAACATGAATTGTGCATGCTCGCAAACACAAGAAATGCAAAAGGCTTTACACTTATATAACTCATTCTATTCAATATCATTAATTCAACATTTGTTACACCCTATCTTGTTCCTAACAAACTACCCCATTTCTCATCAGGACATCAGTTATTACACAAGCAACTCTGAGTTCATACAGTCATCATAAATGTCAGTTACATACCGGCAAACAGTAATGCAATAACAAGCACAAACTATCACAGTTCAAATACAATATAGAGAAAGGATTACAGTGCTAGCAGTAATAAGCCTTGCAGCAGGCTATCTTTTACTTCATTAACCATATAAGTCCTTATAGGTCCTTTATAAGCCTGATATAAATATCATAAAAACCCTAATGTATATGCTTTTATGACTACAGTTGGTCAGTCACATTAGTGCCACTACTGCTTGTACACATGATTAACTGTATATAAGTCCTTTATAAAAGTGATATTAATATCCTTTACACCCTATATAAGCTCTTTATGACTACAGTTGGTCAGTCACATCAGTGCCACTATATTAACCACTACTGTGCCAGCGAGTCCATATGACTAACACGGTGATGAAACTGATGACTATAAAGATGATGTAGATGCAGAATAGGAAGCGATCAATGACCTGGCCGACATACATCCAGTCTTCTGGTGCCTGATCGGCGTCCGTGTTCTTCTCCAGCTGTTTACGGATGGCTTGCAGCTCCTGCTCCACCTTCTGAAACGCCTCCAGATACACATCCTGAGCTGCTGACTCACTCGCATTGGTACACCAAATGGAAGGCACCGCTAGAATAAGAACACACAGGGTTTGGGTTATAACATTACAGTTCCATCTGATGTGTTCCAAATTATTCATTCATTCAATTACTTATAAAATGTATTATTTTTGCTTGAATGTACCATGTGTATGCCAAAGGCTAATAATTAGAGCACCAAATGGTTACTATAGGGTTTGATACTTACAGTAGCTTAGTCATGTTTTACACCGTACATGAGAGGGAAAAATATCATTCACCAGACAGGAACTTTTGGAAACGGGGCCAAAATAGGCGAATAAATTACAAAACAACAATACCTATATTGCTGTCATTGTTAGATTGTGAGATGATGATGAACATGTAAGACATAGCTTGTTGGCATGACGACACATTTTGCTAAAGCAATCGGCACATAGGACAAGGACCAGTCACTCAATTCCATGCAAAAGCGCTCTTCCATAGAGAGCTGCAGAGTTTGCATGTTGCTTAGGAGGCCCATACGCATTCAAAGCAGGTGGTCCTTAGCCAGCCCGCATGGGTTAGATATTGTTTTCAGTTTCTCATGTTATATGACATTATGGCTCCGCAACAAAATAGCCAACATCCAGTGTTCAAGGAAACTCATCTCGGTTTAATTGACTGATACATATGGCAGTATCTTTCAAGAAGACCATATACAACTAAACAGGCTTTTAAACCAATGTTATTATTGTTGCTTTTTTTTAACTTTGCTTACTGATCAAACATAGCAGATAAGGTTTGCAGTGACTGTTCTTGTTTCAACCACATCTCAGTCTATTCCTCACTACCATTAACTCACTGGCTTAGCTAATGTAGCCTACTGACCTTGATTGTGCATCACTGCAACCTGGTCCTCTGGCATCTTGCGGGACAGACAGACGAGCCGCGCCAAGACCCCTAAGATGAGAACTCTGCACCATTCAGGCACCTCTCTGACCCAGTTGGTGTGGAGGATGTTGGTGATGATGACAGTCTCCAGCAGACTAGCCACCATCAGAGCCAGGCAGAGAGAGAAAAACACATCTAGGGAACAGCATAGAACATGAGGTAAACACAGTGAAACTACATGAGGTAAACACAGTGAAACTACATGAGGTAAACACAGTCAATTGAGTCCCTTTAACAATATAGACTAATCCACATTTTCCCAGCCTAAGTGGTGCAGCCATACCATAATAATATTACAGTAGGTTTGGTGGCACTACAATTGATGGGAGCAAATTTATTGCATCTTATTTAATAATGATTTTTTTCACCAAAGTAAATAGTGTAGTACAACCATAATGAGGCTGTATTGGTGTGTTTTGGTCTTGGTGGTAGTACAGTTGATAAGAGCAAAGTTATAGAATATTATTTGCATTAAAAAAATCTTACAATAAAAAAAGTTACATTTCACCAAACTATGGGGTGTAATATGCTATATACCCTGATAACATTCCAAAAGCCTTTGATTATTTTGGTGGCTCCTTACTCTTTGGAAGTGAAGTTATTGACATTATCTGTTTGTGTTTTGCACTTTGCACACGGTCCCTAAGTTTTCCTCTGACGGTAGACTGCTCATTGAGAGCAATATGTCATCCATTTCCTTACTATCCAAGCTAGTAGACTACAATACAATTGGAGTTAGACTGATGTTTTTCAAAATCACATTAGACTGATGTTTTTCAAAATTACAGTCAGTAACAGTGCTGGTAACTGGCATCATTTTTTTAGTATGTACTCTGGCGACTGTAATATTTCCTATTGGGTGAAGATCAGGGGTTAAATTGGGATTTGCTATGTAGGGGGGCTCTGGTCTGGGGTCGGAGCGAACAATCTTTTTTTTTTGACTGCACAGAATACACACACACTTTACTACACTATGTTTTTGTGCATTGTTAACTCACTCAGATAGCCTACTATACTGGGAATTTTTAAGTACAGATTGGAGTCAGAATTTGTACTGGCATATGCATGACATGAACTATAATAAACGCACAGACCTGTCATACCTTTACCTCACAAGATAGTACCAAATCAAATTGCTATTGGGGTATTACGGCTGTCATTACATTTCAAATCTTGTCACATATACCTGCAGCCTACTGTAGAACTTTAAGTGAAAAAATAGCATGTGAAACACATGCAGAGGGGAAATGCTCAATGTGTTAGTGTAACCTAAATATTGATCCTTTATGAGAAACTTTCAAGGCTTGCATGATCTGGACTCAAAACAGTTGATTTATTTTTTGGGATAAATGTTGAAAAAATTGCAGTCAAAATGTAATCCAACAAATTTATGTAATGAATGCAACCAAAACATGCATCCTAATACAAAGACCACGTAGAGTACTTGTTTCTGAAAAAAAGTGTAATTATGCATAACCTTCTACGTAGGCTAGTACAAAGTGATACCAAGACAGTGTAGACAGTTAATTGAGACTTAGAGCAGAAGCAGACGAAAACTGTTTTATTTGTTTACCAGAGGTAGCCCAACTTCAGGTGACGTTAGGCCTATTTCAACTTCATGTCATGTCGTGCTGATCGCTATGTCAACCTGTACCAGCGTGCGGTGCTCTGTTTGACAGCCTCAACTAACCTCTGGAAAAAGTAGCCGACTGGAAAGTAGCCACGTAACGTTAGTGTTCTTGAATCTCTGATTGCAACTTTTCTAAGCTTTGATAGGTTGTCCTTTTATCGGGAAAACCAGACGGTCTATTAGGTTACACAAAACTCATTGTTTCACTAATTGTTAGAACGATAGTTTAGCCTAATTAATTACACTTAACTGAAAAGCGTGAAAAAAAGGTTTGTTGCTTTTGATGTCATAATGCTCTGCCCCGGACAGCCCCGGCCCAATTTAACCCCTGGTGAAGATGACTGTGGGATTTTGATTATCATGACATCTCCTGACACTGGACATTGTGTATCTTACTGATGAGTGGGATGGTGTTTCCGGTGACGGGTAAAAGGTCATTCATGAGGAGCAGGAAGACGGTGTAGCCTAAAATGAGGGTCATTTTGAAGGCCGAGCGGTCCACGCTCTGAGGGGGGAGCAGGAAGCTGAAGAGGTCAAGGGTCATGAGGAAACAGCTGGGAACCAGCAGGTTCACCACATACAGGGTGGGATGCCTTCTTAACACCAACTAGGAGAAGATTTAGAAAATACATTAAGGTGCTACTGTCTATCTCATACACTCATTGAGTGTGAGACACACTCTTTTCACACGCCATACTTCCGATGTCACACGCTAATCTTTGCATCAGCTCAAACACTACCTGCAATCGATCAATTCCACAAGGCCGAATAGGCAGAAGTGTTTCTTATAGTCTGCAGAGTGCTCCCCTAACGTAGGTGGCGCACCTTAGTTTACACTGCATTTGCGAGCTGAAGCTGATATCATAGGCAGGATTAGATGCGCGAGTTTGACAAGGTGGATGAGCCCGTGCCTATAAAAAATTCTCAGGTACAAGCGTGTTGAAGGAGTGAGCTATAACTTATAATGCTTGAACCCTCTCTGGAGCTATCCTCCGTTTTGTTTGACAATACTTCGAACGTCAACAAGAAGTGACGTGAAACAGCATAGCTTAGAGCGCCTTTAAAACTAAAAAAACGCCTTTCTTAAATGATTTTAGCCTATGTTCTCTGATATAATGCCAAGAGCTCTAGCTGAACTGAGGTTCAGCTAGAGGCTGAACACAGGTTAGTATACACTAGAAGTAATTTGATAGCTTGTTGCTATAACGTTAGATGTTAAAGACTTCTGAACGAGACGTAGCCTATTAAAGAACGGGTTGTATTGTATTGTAAAAGAACGGTGCAATTCATGTTAATACCGAGTTTTCAAGACAAGTAGCAAAGTCCCAAATTGTCAAAAGCATGGTGACCTGCAGGAATGTCGCTTAACTTAATTTTACGTTGTACACTCTCAACTATGTTGCGTATAAGTTAGAGTAGCAGGAGTTTTAACAGACTACTATTTGGTTAAGAAATAATGCGTCATGAGGTTTATTCAATGGCTAGTTTGTAAAGATAAGCCTGATGTGTGTCATATGTAATATTAATTTGAAATATCTTGAATTTTATTTGGGTAGCCTGGTAGTACCAGCCCCTGAAGTTTTAAAATATTTGTAATAATATCTAGCTCAGCTTTTAGAACTCTTCCCCCTGTTCACTGAATGGAAGAACATCAGCTCAATTGAATCATCCTGACTAGCACTGTAGGGAGATGAGTAGCCTTTGTGACATGACCAGGTTAATAAAAGTGTTTTCTGTGAGAGGGTGTTTTCTGTGGTGGCTATTAACAAAACTAAGACAAGAAATAACTTGGCCCTAAATGGCACCCTAAATGGCAAAGATAACTGTCTTGGAACCATGCTACCAATGGGAGCCTTCACCCAAAATTATTAAGGCCGCCAAGAACCCCACAGTCATGTACACCGAACAGCAGATGACATATGCAGACTTTGTGGACATACTGTAGCACTGTTCATTTTCTGTTTCTGTTTCATTTTGTCTTTCTGTTCTGTTGACAAAATGGTCAAATGCATTTACCGCAACGTCAAAAAATGTGAATGTACACAATGGAAGACCCCCCCACCCCCAAAAAAGATCTCTCTCCAAGTTTTTTTTGAAAAGTTGGCAGCCCTGGACTCATTTACATTAAAACGCTTCTGTCCCTCGATACATTATGGTCCTTTTGTGCCTCTCTTTGCTTCATTCCTTATTTAATGCAGGTGAACAAGATGTTGCTGCTTTACAAAACATTTATAAACATGTCTGTACATTCATTACTCTTATGACTAAATAAAATTTATAAATAAAGATTCATTGTTCATCTTTTACCAGTATCATGATCCAGTAGTAATTAATCCTAATTATTCTATAATGCATCTATAATGCAATTTGTGATGCACCACACTTATACTGTAAGAGATAAATTACTGTAGATGCTTATGATACTAGTATCTCAAGACCACAGAATAAGGTAACATGTTAGCCTATGTGCACATGAAATATTTACCCAGTTTCAACCTTATATTAACACACACACACATACATGAATGTAGAGAAAGTCCCACTTCTGAGGGTTAGATATGTTGTCATGACGTGACGTCATGTTGATAAGCTCCCATTCCCCCTTCATCTCCATGAAGTTGTTGGACATTACCAGGATTTCATTGGCAGTGGCAGCAAGATTCAAACGGATGCCATCAGCTGCAAAACACACACAAATTCACACACATAAAAATGGCATCAAGGGGTATGTCACAGCAGCACTGTGAAAAACAAAAAGCTATGACAACTAAAAAATTCAAGGCTTGATGCAGAGAATTTTTGAGTTTACACTCAAAAGACTTAAAAACCTAACAATGCTAATTGTGGTGCTTAGCTACTTAGTCAGAGTACTTTTTACTTTTCGAATGTATAGGAAAGAGCGATAAAAAAGACTGACAAATATTAATAGTGTGATGCCTTTCTGGTGTGTTTTACCTGCATGTAGGTAGGAATTGAACGTGTATGTGCAGTTTTGAATGTCAAATGGGAACGTGTAGATTTCCAGATTGCAGGAGCTGACCACCTTTACTGGTAACATGTCCAACACAGTGCCATCATTGTACACGTACACAAAGTAAGTCCCAGGTGCATTGTTGGCTTCCATGCTATCACACACACACATAAACACACACACGCATTTACAGTACACCCACAAACATGCACACACACATGCCCACACAGAGACACACACACATACACAGAGTAAGAGTACAGAAAATTTGTACTCAAGTACAAGTACTGTTACATTAGTTAAACTGTACTCAATTAAGTAAAGTTATAGGTGTTCAAAAATACTTGAGTAAAGGTACAAGCTACTCTTCTCAGATTCTACTCAAAGCATTCATTACTTTGGATGTTTTTTTGAGCCGTCAATAGCAGCCAATAGCAATAGCGTCAATAGCATTTGATTCGATTCACCAGTTAAAAATATCTATGTTCAAAGCACATTTCTCAGATGAACAAGGTATAGAAAGGCATTTTTAATGTTCTGTAAATAAATGTCAACAGTTGCTTGTGGAACATGTTTGTTTGCAGCTCTCAACGCTAGGTCTGGTAACTTGGGTTGTGTATTTGCATCGTTTTAAATCGTTTTCACAGTTGACAGTGTTGTATTCTGTCACCATTTTGGCTTCTTTGTCTCTGAATGTTCTTAAATTAGATTGCACTCCACTGTGTAGTAGCCAACCATCAGACACCTGTGCTGTGTCTGTTTCTGCAGCGGAGTTCAACGTTATTCTTTTTAGTTTAGGCGGTCGCGGTTGCACGTCCTTATTGGCTGCAAAGTTTGAATATTAATTCAAATTACGGGCATAGGCTACACAGTAGTGACTTTTGATTTTATAGTGAAGTAGATTACATGGTGTAAATTGTACTCAGGTATGAGTACAATTACACACTTGAAAACTTACTCGTAAAAGTACAAGTACCCAAAAAATCTACTTAATTACAGTAATCTGAGTATTTGTAATTCATTACTTCCACCCTTGCATATACACACATAAATGTACACATACAGAGGAAACACACCACAATTTACTGATACTACCTCCTCTGTGGAAAATGAAATGTTCCTAAATACATTAGCATTCCTCTACAGTATTTATCGGTTAATGAGAGGATGTTATCCAGCATTTAGACCTCAGCAGTTGGGTTCCCACACTCACAATTCATTGATGACGATGTCTGGGCTCCAGAGGCTGGCTCTGGGAAGAGAGACTTTAGATGTCCCACACCCCTCTGGGTCCCAGGTCACAAACTCATTCTGCCAACTCTAGGAAACAACAAAACAAATCACAGATCCACTGGTTCACAGGAAGCACACAGTCACCTATTGTATTCCAAGAGGGAAGTTGGTTCACTCTTTGCTGTCATTATCTGTCCTATCCAATTAAAGGCAAAAAAGCCTCCAAAATATCTTAAATATATATGTATTATCAAGTTTAAATATTGATGATGAAATATTTATGATCATGGATCATGTCACTCTTATGTCGAAAAACTCAAAAACGTAAAACTGAAACAAGAGATTACACCACTGTGTCTTACCAGGCTCAGCCAAATATAGGTCGTCAACAGCTGTGCCTTCTCATCCTTGAAACACAACAGAAAATATATACATATACTGTTTTAATATTGTTGGCACCTGATTTTATAGATAGATAGAGAGAGATAGAGAGAGAGAGATACTGTAGATAGATAGATGATACAGATCATATATTAGATTACTTTAGTTAGATGATATATAATGAGATAGAGAGATACTTATACATACTACTAACTTTTGTCTTCTACTGCTGTCATTTGTACATAACTATACAGCTCTTAACTGTAGGCTACTGTCCATACTTTTACTGTATATTCTGCACTTGCTGAAGGGCAGAAGCCCCCATAACATGCTAGATGAAAAGGCTAAAGAAAGTTACCATTAAATCTCAACTTACTACATCCAGGATGCCATAGACAGTGAAAAACACCTGTACGACAACAGGGTTGTTCAGGTCTGCAACAGGACGGACTTCGCTCAGGTTAAACACATTCTCTTTGAAGGCAGCCAGAAGAGACTGCGTGTTTGGCTGTGAGCAGTTTAGAACCGCATCAGCCCGAACAAGCACACCTAAGAGAGGCAAGAGGACACTTAAGAAACAAAGCACACTTGGAGGATGGAGTATGAATAATGAGACTATACAGTGAGGAGACAGAGAGAGAGATAGAATAATAATATGGGGGGGGGGGGGGGAGGTACAGAGAGAGCACTTAAAGGGATAGTTCGGTTTTTAACACATTGGGCCCCTTTCACAGGTTGTCTAAAATGAAATAAAGTGGTTGACACCAAAATCTTGATGATTGCTCCTGTCTCGGCTATTTGGGAAATATAGAATCGCCTCTGCCTGCCTTCAAAATGGCTAGCAATGGGCATGTGTTGTTTCTATCCTTAAAACACAGGTTTTAAAAAAGTGCTACTCACCAAGTGGTTAGTGGTGCTCAATGATGTTCCAAAACATGTATCGTAGCGAAATAAAGCTTCCGTCATGTTTTATTTGGCACTTTGTTTATATGAAGGAGCAAATAGATCCCTATGGGACTTACAAAATGGCAAATAAAACATGACGGAAACTGTATTTTGCAACGATACTTGGGTTGGAACATCAGCAACATTTCCCGAGACAGAAGCAATCGTCAAAATTTCGATGTCAACCACTTTATTGCATTTTAGACAACCTGTGAAAGGGGCTTAATGTGTTAAAAACCGAACTATCCCTTTAACTATTTATTTCAAACATGTGTAAACAAGACTGTTGCTTAAAAAGTTATTTACAAAAAATAGGCTCGATTTCCCGGAACTTACATGTACCTTGAACTGTATATCATAAACCTTATTATTATTAGTTTACATTCTTATTCATATTCATATTTTATTTTTGTCAAGCTAAAATAACATGCCAGGCCAAATCCATACTCCTATATTTCCCCCCAATACCTTTGTCTAAAACCTCTTGTTTTGTTTCTAAAACCTCGTTTTGTTTCATTACGCCTACTTGTCTGAATTTGTTAGACGTGTATACTCAATTAACATACACTGTCTTTCTCTGAATATTTACACAATATCAGTAAAATAAAGATGTTTTGTTTGTGTCCATAAAGTTAATATTCATGTGGTTTCTAACTAATCAGCATTAGACTGAAAACAACAGAAGTAAATGTTTTGTTCGTGTCCATATTAGTTAATATTCATATGTGGTTCCTTACTAATCAGGATGAGGCCATGGAGAACACTGGTCCTTTGGCTGTGCAGTCTCCATTGCTGCATCTGTCCCATTAATAAAGGCGTCAGGTCATTTTTAGTGGTGTCTTTAGTTGTGTTTCCAACAACATCAACTTGCTCTTACAGAATATGCTGTGTAAATTTGCTTACCTTCAATGTGGCCTCAATAACTTTGTCCATTTAACTTCAGTCCTCTATATTACGGTCTGTTAATTTTGAAAGCACATTTGTCACTGTCACATCAGCAGACTGGGAGCCACACCTGAGCCTGTCAATAAAAAGCCTCCAACTCTTTTTGCATATAAACTCTCATGGAATGATGATCTCCAGGTGCAAGTGGACATATTTGTATACCACTGGACTGTGTTCAAAGTAAAGGTTAACACTTTATAGTTATTGAAGATTGGTAAAGTTGGTTACCTAGTACCAATATGTTTATTTGACATTAGGTACTGTAATAACTGTTTCACCATTAATTAATAATTGTTTGTATCCTTTTTTACAGGTCATTTATGGATTCCACCTTTCTGATCACTCTTCAGCTTCCTGTTTGTTTAGTTTGTTTCCTGACAAAAAGCGATTTTTTTTCTGACAAGAAGATCCCATTGTACAATATACTGGGCATTAGGGTTAGGTTTATGGGTAGGGTTAGTACATTCATTGTAAGGCAAGACAGCATCAGAAGTGAGAGTAACTTACTTTTTGTTTAACGGCTTACAGTTAAAAGTTAAAAATGAACTGAAAATTGGCACTGTGGTTTTAACAGTGGGGAAAACAAGACAGAAAGGTATGAATTATAAGGACAGACAGCCTTCTCTCCTTGTATTCACATGTGTTTACAGGAACCATACCAATAGGCTACCAATACCAATATACCAATTAGTGTATAAATTCACATGCAATTCTCTCCTCTGCTCTAAAACTCTAAAAACTCTGCGGGGCTGTCATGGACAAAAAGTTCCGGCTAGCCAGAAGTTCCGGATGACGTGACGAATCAGCTGTTTTCTTGAGTGTTCGAAGTGTCGTATCGTATCTGCGTTCGGCGAAAAGAATGGCAGCGTTAAAGACGCGATTTTAAAGCCTCTATGTGTAGGATTTATCTTGTAATTATCTTCGTCTTTTATTAAAAATATATTTTATTATTTTAAAAATATAATGTAAAACGATGGTAATTACCTCCATGAATAAATTGTAGTGTTCCGGTAAACTTGGTAATTTCCATTTATATATAGATATGGCTGGGGACCAAAGAAGAATATCCATTTTGCGCCGCCATTTTCAAAAGTACGGGTTCTTGTAGGGGAGAGCAGTATCGTATATTCAGCTCCGCCTTTTGTGTTTCTGCTCAGAGACTGAGTAGCAGAAACTGAGATAAGAGCGAGCGAGCGAGCGTTCGGCCTCAGTAGCAAGAAATTAGGATTGTGGGAAGGGGAGGGCTAATACATCTTATTCAAACGTATGCAGTATACCACTTCGCCGGTAGATGGGGAATTCTGATACGATCCTACACATAGAGGCTTTAAGGATGAGGTCTTGTGCGGGCTAGACTGTAGGCCTAGCTCTCTGTTCATTTAACAGTGCAGCGCGTCGTCCAGATGGTCAGTGTATTTGTCGTTCGTTTGGATTTTTTGGTAACCAAAAAAGGCCTTTTCCTGATCAGAATTTGATAAAAGGGGCTTGAAATTATATTTGTTCATTGTTGTTCTTTCCCATTTCTTGAGTGCATGCGAGTTATCCTAACTAGTGCATTCGGTTATTTGCATTTACCTTCAGTGAAACAATGTGAAAGCAGCTGGTACATTAGCATGCTACGCGACCACAAGTTTTACGTGTTTACCTGATGCCCCCCACCGTTTTTGTGGTTATTTCGACTTGAACTCCAGGGAAAACCTCTCACCTTTAGTAGCCTAGTGAAGGCCTTCGCCTCAGTTCGTTGCACGTAGACTACACAATAATTCTAGAGTGCCCGTAGCGTAGCGCTCTAGAATCTTTGGTGGGGACTGCAGGGAAACTTTTTGTCCATATACAGCATTATGTCAGTCTTTCTCAGAGTTCTTTGAGGAAGTTCACTGGAAATTACTTTTATTATGACAGCCTACAGTATGTATGTCTAGAGTCAGATTTATTAACATTTTCAGTATTAATAAAATTATTTCCAACACACAAACTTTCTCCATTCTCACGTAATGTTTATTGAATAAGCTTGTAACATATACAGTAACAAAACAGGTAATATCAGATGGTAAATCACACTGGTAGACAGCCAAACAAAGGCCTGTTATCTTTCATGTGGCTCGTCTTGAAGTCTAACCCATTTTAAAGCGGTAGTTTTAACACTTCGTAACACTCCGTTTTTTTACACTTCGAGCCCCTTTCACAGATTGTCTAAAATGCAATAGAATGGTTGACACCAAAATTCTGACGATTACTCCTGCCTCGGGCTTTTCGGGCAGTGGCGCCACCAGGGGGTGGCTAGGGGTGGCTACAGCCACCCCAGAATTATCCTCAGCCACCCCTTTGCCACCCCTAAGAAAATTTTAATAATGCATATTTGTGAAAATATAATGCAGACTAGATTATATTATCCACGATGTAAAATTTTGAAATGGGAAAACTTCACATAACAACCCCCCTCCCCCACCACCCATGCAACGTCTGCTCCTTGCATAATCAACTAACGTTACCAGCCATCATAGACGTCCACCGGAAAAAAAAGTGAAATATTCGCTCCTTTTTTGTCAATAATGTAAGTGCAGGGTTCCCGTCATTTAAAAAAAAAACAACTATTAGTAGCTCTGTTAGTAGCTCTGTCTTTTTAGAGCTTACAGATAGCATCAAAGTTACAGTATGCAGGCAAGGAAACAAGTGTGAAGCTACGTTAATTGTGTGGCCGGAGAGAAAATTGATTTTATGGTGAAACAATGCTCAGATAAAACAATGCACACAGTGAATGACATGTTAGTTATAAGTACGGTTTTACAGAATGTTAAGTCATAGGGACTTCATTACTTAGGCTATGTGCTGCATTCAAAACCAGCCTTGTCAGCAGCAGCCCAGCGAGGAGTGAGGTCAGTGGCAGTTATCAACGTTGTTGAGACGGCATAATTTTGATTTGGTTTCTTAAACCATTCTACTGATAGATCTGACTTAATGTTCAGTCGCTGCCAATCTCGTTCCAGATGATCAAAAACATCAGATATAACGCAGGAATGTGCACCTTTTAAGATGGGTTGTCACGTACACTTTGAAGAATAGGGCATTGAAACTAACTGGATATTCAGGCTGCTAAATTAGTAGCCTACCAACATGAGTTTGCTGAGATGAGGATCAGAATAGGTAAGCGTGCTGGTTTATTTTATTATTGCAACTGGTTGGCTTAACAGGTTTTGTTTAAATAGTAGGGTAACGTTCAATTATTACCCTATGTGCCGTCATCAGCCCTGCAGTGGCCTTTTTCGTGTATACTATGGTCGACTTTTTGTAATCCAGGGAAGTATGACCTGTCTGCCACCTAATGGCAAAAAACTTAAACAAAATTAGGCTTCTCATTCGTTCCATTGGGCTGTTGTTTAGAAGATGCGCCCTTGTTGAGTGTAGGCCTACTCGACAATGGCGCTTTTAATCTTGCATTTCAGTGAATATGGACTATCTTTAACTCACATTAGGTCTAGCCAAAATGTGTGCTATAAGAATTGCAGAACAATGTATGAGATGTATATGCGTGAGCAAAGTTGGGCCGTGAATTTTCCGCTCCATAGCGCCACCGTGCAGATTCGGCCCCCCTCAATGTCAAACTGCTTCCTACGCGCCTGATGTCACACAATGGCACTTTTCAGTAGTACAGTAATACATGAATATGCCCACGAGTTTTTCATATTATGTCACTGAAATTAACGTTGTTAAATACGTTTTAATGCTAGCTTTGCTAAGCAGGAATGTTAGTCTACCATAGCTAACTAATGCAAAATGGCTATGTGAATCTGCCTAGGGTGATGATGAAAAGAAAACGGGACATATCATAAACAGGATTGTATTTTTGAGTGCTATATTCAAGAGATAATAGCAAAAGTCATTGAATACTGACCTGCACCTAATATCTTGTATACATCATTACATTATCAGAATCTATAGCATTACATTTTATGATGGACTTTAGTTTGGTATGCCACCCTAAGATTTGCTCTGGCCCCCACTAGCCACCCCTAGAAAAATATTCTGCTGGCGCCACTGTTTTCGGGAAATGTTGAATCACCTCTGCCTGCTTCAAAATGGATAGCAATGTGCATTTGTTGTATCTATCCTTAAAACAATAGTTTTAAAAAGGTGCTACCAAAGTCCTTCTAGGCTCCTATTAAAACGTCTCTGGTGCTACTGCAGGTTTTTTTTGGAGCGTTGTCGTGTAAACGGGGCCTAAATGTGTGGCCTGTGAACAGAAATTTTGCCCACCCCTGATTTTATTCAGGCACATGTAGACAACACTTTAAGTCCAAATTTAACAGCAGTTAAGATAAGGTAAGATGAGAGAGCTACTGCAGCAAAGCACTGTGCTGATTGCTATGGTGATGCCGGTTTTAATTACTCTGTCTGCAGATGCGTTTCTTGCAGGCCTCACAGTGGCTGGACTCATGCGGCCCATCGGACCAGTCCGGGGGTCGGAACCGCTTGTTGTTCATGCCTGTTTTCTCCCTGTAACACCTGAAGCGGATCTTCTCCACCAACTTCTCCAGCATCACTGCTATGTTATCGGAGTCGAACTTTGGCTCCTCCATCTCGGATTCATTGCACGTTTTGCATTCTTGTCGGAAGCGCCGCGCTTTGACCACCCCCCTCTTCTCTCCGCGCATGTAGAAAAACTCAAACACAACCAGCACTCTGCTCGAGCCCCACGTCCTCCCACAGTTACAACATTTGAACCTGGAAGCACATGAAGGAACACACATAAACACACAACAGCACACAATGAAAACACAGCAGCACACAAAAACACAAAGCCTTTGGTCCTCGAGACCAAAGATTAGGGGAATGATGACGAGAATGATGGAAGATACGCCTACTGTATTTGCATAATGTGAATGTGAATTTGTTCTACATCATCAATGCTTGAGCAGCAGTTAACAGTAACTAAATTGGGAATTTAGTGAAATTAAAACTGAAAGCTGCCAGTTTACTAATCCCCCAATGTGGAATCATAGGGTTAGGGTTAGGCTACTTTATTTTTTCTTATTAAAGGTCTCCTTCCAAAACAAACCGTTTAAGACTTGATGTTTTTACATTACCATAGATCAGCCCAAGTTATACTTCTATGCTCAACTTAGTCTGTATTCGCCTGTGATAGAAAACTGCCGGGAAAAACGAGTGAATCGGAAAAGCTGTACAAATGTATGTCAATTTGAACATTAGCTATGCAGTTCACCCGCCCTCAAGAAAACATTAGGCTGCCTGCAGACAGACCCACTAGAGGGAGCGTCACAGTGTTGTTAGCCAATCAGAGGCGATACATTTGCATATCATTAATATTCATAAGAATCCTCTCGAGCTATCCCTGCTCTCGTTTTCACCTAACTAAAATAGCTTGAAACAAAACAACCACAGCATATTTTTTGTCGAAACCAACTCTCATGACATTATTTTAGACAAGAGACCACGACAAAATTAATGAAAATGTAATAAAACAATGGAATGAGACCTTTAACAGTAGGCTAGTAGGCTACTCAGATCTAAGGATCAACTCACACTGTAGACTCTGGATACTGATTTGACTTCCTTACTCAGGCAAAAGTATAGTGTACAGGCTCTGAAAGCTTCAAGGCCACAAACTCAACTATCTAATTGTGGTCATGAAGCTTTGCAACCTGCTGAAAATGTATTTTCCAGTCTTGAGAAGACATTCTCTTTCTCCTTATCCTAGGTGTAAAATTATAAAGGTAAAAAGCACAATTCAGCCACTTTGAAGGACTATTTTCATTATTTAGTTTTGGTGAAGCGAGAAAGGCACACTTATTATTATAAACTTAAAATATATACTACAACTACGACTACTACTACTACTACTATGACTACTACCACTATAGGCTACAGTAGCCTAATATTAATAGCCTAAAAACAATAAAATATCTTACTTGGCAAAAGCTCCGCGGATATACTGAAACCAGAGTTGTTTTGGTTCGTCTGGCACCACAGAGTCATCAAACTCAATCGTCCAGTTGTGGCCATGAAGCTTTGCAGCCTTCTGCTGAAATATTCGTTTCCAGTCTTGAAGAGACATCCTCTTTCCCCTTATGTGTCCAACAGAAAACAGCAGTTGTTTCTCTTTCACAAAACTCACTGCGCAGCTTGTCACATCCCTATGGTGATGCATCAGAAACGAAACTTAATCTTTTAAATGTCGTGGCCTATGTGTTCTTCAATTTAAGCCCCCAGTGGCCAATGTGCTGCATTCCAAGCATTATATATTGAGTGTTAAAAGTCTTTAAGTACAAATTGTTCCAATTAAGGCAGAATTTAGCCACTGCATAAAAAAGGTTAATGCAAATTGCCCGTGTTTAATTGCATAAGTTAATATGATTTTCATAAACACAGTTTTTCTCCATTTATCTTTTCTTCTTTTTTAGAGATTTTAACTGCGCCTAGTTAAAAAAAATGATCACTTTGAGAAGGATTTTGACATTGCTCCAAAACATGTAGCCTAATTGTTGTCAAATTGGGCTTTATTTACAAATTGGGCTATTATTCCGGTTTTATTACAAAGTAAACCTTTTTTTCACCTCTTTCGTTCTAATATTCTACTACTCTTGCTGCATTCCTGTCAAAACATACAAACAATACACACGGCAAATACAGTTTGCTATAGCTTTAAATTGGATTTTGTCAGAAGAAAACCTTATGTCCCGTCTTCCTTTCAATTTCCAGTTGCGCGGTTGCTGTGCAGTTCCAGCGCACAGCGCACAGAACAGAAGTTGTGCCCATGCTGCTTTGCAGCCTTCTACTGGATAAATTCTTTCCCAATCTTCAATAGACATTCCCTTGCTCCTACATGTCAACATCTGATATTTCCTTCCTCACAAAACATTTCTGGGGGCAATTCTTTAGAAACTAAACTTGCACAGTGCTTGGTATGTTTACTGTCAGTTTCCTGCTCTGCCTTGATGTTATTTTCCACCTGTATCTACTCGGCCCTACACCACGCGACTCGGCCCGCATTTGGCACGTTTCCACTAGTACCATGTACCAGGTAGGCTGCCAAGTACGATTTTGGTCCCTGCTTCTGACCGGTTCCATCAGGTTCCATACCGGCATAGGGACTAAACGTGACGTCACCCTGACTGCTAGTAGCACTAGCCACTGATAGGTCATTGGGAGTGTGGACACACGCACGACCAATCTTCTCTTGGTGGTATTCAAGACCTTTGGTAGTGGCTAATTGTGTTCTCTCTATAGGCCTACCTTATAAACGTTCTGTTCTTAAGCCTACTTTGGATACCAAGCCATACAGTCAGGTTGGTCTCACGTTGGTAATCCTTCAATGCATGTTTAGCATCAGCAACCACCTCTGCCTTTACTTGTTAATTTGTCATTATAAAGTAGTGGATAATTTTTTTTTACAGTTACAGTTATGCTCTTATGAATGTGTCCAGGGTTAAAATGATCGACGTCACGGTATTCACCCACCCACCAGATAGGCCTACTGCGTACACTTAAAAAAGTGCTCTTAGCTGATTTAAACATTGTTTAAAATCTGTACATGAAATTATGAAACTTTCTTTTCTTTCCAAATGCAGATATAGTTTATTTGACTTGCAGCCTTTACCTGTTCTTGTCATTGTCAAAACAAGTAGGTCATATATAAATATGTCAGTTATTGCATAAAGGCCCTGTCAGCATTACAGTGTTTCTGCTTCCTGACAGCAGCCCATCTTACAGAAACTACAGTGTGCAGTCTCATGGGGTTTGGACCGCACAAGTGTTTTAGTCTCTTGGTTTGTCACACTTGGTGGTTCCTTCTTGTAGTACCTGATCCGGATCTTCTCCACTAGTTTATCCAGAAGCTTCTCAATGATTTTCTGATCAAAATGCGGCTTCTCCATCTTGTAATTTTGACATTTTTTGCAGCTCTGTTTTGAGTGACACACTTTCACCTTCCCCTTGTTTTTATTCAAACAAAAGTGAAAAACAGCGTGTACTTTGTTTGAGCCCCAGGTGTTTGTTTTACACTTGGAGCATGCAAATCTGAGCAAAGAAAGAGGAACAAGAGCACAAACAAACACGAACACACACACACACACACACAGATTTAAAGAGATCAGACACATTTATCACTTTCTGTTTTTAAAACACACATATTACACCCATGATATTATTCCATCAACAATATTTTACTAATATTTACTTTTATTTATCAGTATATTAAAGGCCCACTAAGCAACATTTTTCAGTTAATTAATCCGTTTCATAGTGTTTAGGATGCTAACATGAGTCATATGAGCCACTGTGGCCTACAACGGTAGATACAGCATCTGCAATGTTCAACAGAACACAAAAAAAACAGAACGTTGCTTAGCCCTGCTTTAATATCAATACTTTACCATTATGTTTACAAATACTTTATTAATATATCAATATTCATATTTTACTAATATGCACGATTATTTTTACTAGTATTTTATTCCCTTACTACAAATAAATGCCATAACCAAGACTACCAGTATGGAGCAAGAACTATCGTCAGCTTCCTAACTGAGTTTACAATTATGCTGCATTTGCACAATCAAATGACTGAATGAAAATGTCTTTTTATGGTTCAGTACTAGTAATCTGAAGAGCTATGATCTAATACTATCACCCTTTGTGATCATGAATGGTATTTTACCCTAAACACTCACTAAGCATAATATACACTACTGTAAGCAGTACACTGTAAAAAATACACCCAACTAACAAAAGTTAGTGTCCAGGCTGCCTAACTATTTTCAGTGGAGCTAACTTGATTCACAATTCATTCTCTCAAGTTTGGTCAACTTAAAATAGTTAGGCAACCTGGACACTAACTTTTGTGAGTTGTGTAAGTAGGCCTATGTATTTTTTAGAGTAGTAGGGAGTTTTTCCTTGCCCTTGTGGCCCTGTGGGTGCTCTTTGATAATGAGTGGGAGTTGTGTTTGTAGTGTTAAGGGAAATTGACTCCCCTAATCATTCTCCCGACTATTCACCACCACCCCAACCCATACCTATGCAGCACATAGTCCCCCCCCCCCACACACACACACACATACACACTCTTTATCTTGTCCCCTTCCTAAGCCCCCCTTTTATAAAAACTCCATTGACAATATATGTAATTTCACTTGATTTTTTACATGTTTATGCAAGTGACAATAAAGTTCCTTGAATCCTTTGTAGAATTACAGCAACAATCATGCCATGACATTTAACTTTCAGCTGACACTGTGTTTCTTTGTCTTTGTTGTTTTAATGTGCAATGTCAATAAAGCTGACTGTAAGTTCTAAAGCCTTTATATTTCAAGAACTGTGTGCAAGTTGTTTTGAATGCGCACTCTTAATGTTACAGAGGATTGATTCTGAAGAGTATTCTGATTCTTATTCTGATTCCGAGTGGTGTGCAGTGGGTACATTATTTTTTTTTTATCATGAATTAGCCTATATCTTACCTCGCAAAATCTTCACGCCTGTACTGAGACCAGTAAGGGGTCGGATTGTCTGGTACTATGGTGTCATCATACTCGATCTTCCAGCTGTCACTGTACTCCTCCTCAAGCTCGTCAGCAAAATCCTTAAAAACACTCTCCCATGTCTTAAAGGACATCCTGTTTTTTATTTGTCTTGAAGGCAAAGTGAATTAAATGCTCCAAACCCTTTCACAGATATAGTTTGACTTTATGACTATGTGATATCTACATGTGAGCAAAGGCCACATCCTCATAGCAGCATCATAGAAATGAAACTTAGAGAAATGGAAACCAGAAACTGTCTTTATCTACCTTGATCCTGGTCCTGCCAATCATGTTTTACTATTTTAGCACAACGCTCAAACCCTTTGCTGGACGAAGACACAATTTAATGCACAAAATACACACCTGCAATACTCAATGCAGACTTTCAGTCACGCATATGCAATTATTACACATCTTACATATTATTATTACTCATTTATTGTATGCTGCCACCTGGTGGACACTAAATTCTTTAAGAGCACCAAAAAATTCTTGGCCAAAACTGGTCAAATTGTAGTACAAATGTGTAGTGTCTATCATTAGCCTAATCATATATTAAAGACTTACTTGTTCCCTACCACCCTTCTAGACCCCTAAGGTCACAGAATGCTGGTCGCCTAGTAATTTCTAGAATATCAAAATACACAATAGGAGGAAGGTCTTTCTGCTATCGTGCACCTGTCTTGAGGAACAAGCTCCCCTCTAACATTCGCCAAGCGGACACTCTCAACACCTTTAAGTCTAGACTCAAAACCTTTTTATTTACTGACCTTTAGTTAGGGTTGGTGTATGGTAAGCCACCCCTCCTCATGGTATTATTGTAAAGGACTGCCTCTGCTGTAAGCTCCTGTCCAGGGCTTGGTGGCCACTGACCATTCTTTTGGTGGTGTTGGCTTGTTATACATCATACCTTAGTTATGCTGCTAACCACCCATCAAGTCAAGTCAGTTTTATTTGTCAATTTCTTCACATGTACTTGACATACAAAGGAATCGAAATTACGTTTCACACTTGTCCCATGCGTAGACGTTGACAACAATAAAGTGCAGATGCACAACAAGAAAACACTTTAAACAATAAGGTACTGTTAAGGACCATCTGTCAAGCCATACAATTTTCACTCTGTCTCTCTCCTCCTCTCAATTCCCTCTCCACTTATTTCTCTATCATCACTTAGCCAACAGCTGTACATGGCTGCACATACAATATAACTCTCACATTCTCTGAAATCTGATGGAGACTGTTCTAACTCATCTCCTCTTTCTGCCTTTCCATGCCATTACCACCCTGCTGCAAGTCATCCTGCCTCTACTGCCTGACGCTGAACCTCTTGCCTCCTGGGTGCCCAACCAACCTCACCGAACATGCCATCCTGCTGAGGGCCTTCTTCCACCGTCTGATCCGGTCCATGCCACTGCCTCCCTGCTGAGGATCACCCCTGCCTTCCACTGCCTTATTCTGCGTCTCTGGCTTCCTGGGCGGGCAGACGATCTTGCCCTTTGGCTTGACTGTTCCTAATGATATGGGACTATATCGTGGGACTATAATGGGACTCTTATATTGCTATATTTATACCAAGTTTTCTTATAATGTGTACCTAATGGAATAATAGTAGACTAATCACCATCTGAGAGACTGAAAACCTGCCCTAGGCAGTTGGGCTAGCCCCTTGAGCCGTCGGAACTGCCCAAGGTTTCTTCCTTTACCATAACAAGTAAAAACAAAAAACGCTGCTAGGGAGTTTTTCCTTGCCCCTGTTGCTTATTGGGCCTCTGGGCCTTTGAGACATGCCTTTTGTAAAAATGCGCTATTCAAATAAAATTGAATTAAATTAATCATAATCTGAAAATCCCAAAAACAATTCTAACGCTTCATGTATTATTACATCTATCCCTCACAAATGCTCAGCAATGCTTTGCAATGATAAGTCCAGAATATAAGTCCTCTCTGTTACAAATGTTACAGACTTTGACTCTTAATGCTGAGCCAGGCAGGACAGTCGGTTAGACAAAAGACTTGAACGTATTAGTCCAAAACAATGGAGTATTTGTATTTGTAAATGTCACTTAAAGGGATTATCCGGAGTGAATCAACCCGTAGCTCTGTTGACTGAGGCTGTCAAATGGTGTCTATAGGTCTCAGAATGACAGCAGTAAGTACAACGTAGACCGAATTCACGAACTGGCCGCTAACGCTAAGCATATTGGGCATATGAAAACGAAACTGACATGCCCTAATCAGTTAGCGCTGGCTGCCGTTTCGTTACTCGGTCTACCGTGCATGAAAATCTGTCGTTCTTATACCTATGGATAGCACTTTGCAACGTGAATCAACAGAGCTACGTGTTGTTTCACTCCGGATAATTCCTTTAAGTCCACGGCTGCAGGCCCATGCAGGCCAGTTTTATTCAGCTTTCCTGCAGATGCCTCTGTGACAGGCCTCGCAGTGAGCAGCCTCGTGCGGTCCCTCTGTCCTCCCAACAGGCCGAAATCCTTGGTAATAGTCCTCCAGTTCCTCTCTATAACACCTCATGCGGATCTTGTCCACCAGCTTCTTCAGAAGCACCGCAATGTTATCCGGGTGGAAGTCGGGTTCCTCCATCTGCGCATCCTGACATCTTCTGCACTGCTGACGGAAGCGGCGCACTTTAACGATGCCGTTCTTCAACCGCCCTTTTAGGCGAAAGTGAAATAAAACCAGCACCCTTTTGGAGGGCCATGTCTTTCTACATGTGGAACACTGAAACCTGAGATGCAGTAGAGAGGTGAAGAAAAGATGAATACTGGTAAGGAAGATTACAGACATCACTTCCCCTTTGAAAAAAAACAAACATTGTATGTAGGCCTACAGCTGTATCAAAACTGCAGTATTTGCTGCAGTAAATGCAATATTTTGGACAAAAAATACAACAAAATTACTACATTAATACATACATATTCAGTACAGCACAAAGCAATATTCTGGACCAAAAATACTGCGTTCCTTTAACACAATGTATTTTTTTTGTAAGGGATTACAAAAAATTACACCTAGTTGTAATAGGCCTAAATTACACTTAGTTGTAGGCCTATACAGTATTCCTTCCGAATGAAATAAAGTTGTAACAGACTGCCATATTGGCTATTGCATGCATAAACACAACATTTTGAGAGTAAACACAACATTAATGATAGGTCGAATGAAGAATAGACAGAAAATGAATTAAGATTTCCTCTATTACCTTGCAGAGGCCCCACGGATGTACTGGAACCAGTCGCGGCCTGGTTTCTTTACTTCCATGGAGTCATCGAACTCAATCCTCCAACTGTCTCCATAGTCCTCCTGCAACTGTTCAGTATAGTGCTCAAAAATTTCCTCCCACTCTTCTAAGGACATCCTCTGTAGACTACTACGAGCAAAAAGCTCTTTGGCCCATCACCTATCTGTCACCAACAGCTCTGCAACTCGGATATCTGATGGCCGTTAAACTTGGTGGCCTCACCACTTCCTTTCCTTGGAAATGAAACTTAACAAAATGAAACCTGGCGATGTTGTCAACTTTAATACACCTCAGTCCTAATGCGTTACCTATCATTCAATTTGCCATAGAGCAGTTATTGACAGGAAGAACACAACACAATAATGTATTATTAATATATTCATTTAATAATGCATTTATCCAGCCTTTTAGCTGACGCATATGGTATTTGGTGTATTAACCAGAGCATTTATTATGGTATACTGCCACCTGGTGGAAACACTAGTGATGGCTTTTGTAGTACGAATACCTGCAGTGTAGACCGAAAGGAAGATTTACAGCTCATCCTTGGGTAATATAAACGCGGGTTAAGATTGACAGCATCTTGTTTACCACTCCCGTCCAGTACGTGGCAGTAATGTTTCCCATGGTAGAGCTGTCTGATTGCAAAACAGAGAAAAAACTTGTTGTTATGGTAACATAGGAACATTTATCCGACTTTCATAGAGACGATTTCGTTTGGCATGCAGAATCTGTTTAATTGGTCGTTGTTAGTATTCATTTACAATGGATGGAGCGGAAACCGGAACAAATACTTATCTAATCAGGCCAAATTACCAGCATAAGTAAGTCAACTGGTGATGCTAACCAGTGTGCTACTACTACTTTTACATAACAGGCAAGACCGTGGTGCCAGTAATAGCGATAATAATAATGATATTTAGCTCTGACTCGTTTGATGTCTTATGTTTGTTGAATTACGTGCTAGTTTCTTGATAATATTTTTATAAAAACGTTAATTTGTCATATGCCAGTGTAGCGTTCAATAGCGTTAGTAGGCCTATGCATTAACGTTGACTATGGGTCGTTTCGGTTCGACTGTAACCAGCGATAATGTTTTTAATAGTTGCGTTAACCAGTCGCTTTTGTTTACCTTCCTGCAGGTTCAAGGCAGGAGTGGTGAAAGAGTGCATTCGACAGATCCTGAGGGATAATCTCACAGATGTGCAGTACGACCCAGAGCAGAGTCCCATTTTATCCAAAACATTAGCAGACACTATTAAAGACAAACTTAAAGGTGAGTGTGTTTTGTAAGTCAATAGTAAAGGGAGGATGAAGGCTATATTGAGAGCCACTAATGAGAGCTGTTCTGTTCATGGTTGAATATAAAAATGGATAAGTCTGTTTACACTGTGTTGATTTCATTTTGTAGAAGTGGGATTCGAACGTTACAAACTGGTAGTGCAAGTCGTGCTTGGGGAGCAGCGAGGAGAAGGAGTCAAGTGAGTATTGCAATTCTATTTCTGCAGACAGTAACATCTCAATAAACATTAATTATGTTAACTTGTTTTTGAACACATGATTGTGAGAGTATTTGTCTTTTTACAGAATGGCTGCTCGTTGTTTTTGGGATGCTGACACAGACAGCTATGCCCAGGACATTTTCATGAATGTAAGTTGGTCCTGGCGACCACTGAAATTTGCGCCTGTAGCACTCTGTAGGTCTGTAGTTAAAGGATTGTGTGCAGGTTGTGAATCTGTTGGGTGTGTTCTTCCCCAGGAGAGTCTGTTCTGCGTGGCAGCCGCCTTCGGGAGCTACTATTACTGAGAAAGGGAAGAGAGAGGGCCCGGGTAGACCACCTACAGTCAATGTGGATCTAAGAGGCCGCTGTCGGAGCAGACAGGACATTAAAGCTTCACTGTGTGTTAACCACCATTTGTGACCTTGGAAGACTGATGTGAATGGACAACAAACAGGTTAGGAAGCAGCTGACAAGCAACAGGATAACAGAGAGAGTGCAGACATGCCCTGGATTTGGGACATTTAATTGTGTGCTGCAAGTTCTGTAAAAAAGAACCAAAATAAATTCTGGAGAAAGTGTGGGATTCTAGAAAACATGTGAGATTCTAGAAAAGTGAGTTCTGCAAAAGTGGTATTTACAACAGCTCTTCTAGTTCTAAATATTGTTGTACTTATTGTTTTGCAGTGTACAGTTGATTGTTATTTAAAGAATGCAAAATTAAAGTGGGTATGCACAGTATATGTGCTGTAGACATTCCTGTCCTGTTTTAATTTGAATGCAAGTTACTATATGGGTATCAATGGAAACTCTGTTTACATTTAAATAATAAATACATAAGTATTTTTATTGATATCCAGCTACATACAAACAGGAATTTTCAGTACTAGAATTTATTGTTTGATTGTTTTCCTTAAGTAGTGTACTGAACAAACATAAACACAAAAATAGAGCAAGCGGAAACTACGAGACTGAACAGAAACCCATTTGATATGGCTAAAACATACACAACAGGGATACAGACGTCTACTCAGAAAGATCATGCTGCATGACAAAGGGCACTCCCTGCGCCTTGCTTTGGAGATCCCATCACCACTCGGAGGGATGCTTGTTATATCATGTGCTGTAGTTTAACCAATTGAATTGAATGGGGGCAGCAAGGCAACATAAAGCTAGAAGGTAGGTGAAGGTATTTGCTTGATATCATCCAAAAACTTCCTTTTAACAAAACATCTACAAATCATCCACACATAACTTATCACAGATTGAATAACGGACATCTACATCTGACCAGGATTGTTCCTGACAGCAGACAGACAAACGTAATCCCCCAAAATTTCTGATTGCCTGTTTTAAAGAAAGAAATTAATTAATAGTCAGGCCATATCCATATCCTTGTTCTTTGAGGCTTCTGAGTGCTGTTTTAATGCAACGTAAACAGGAAAACAAACCCCCCTTGCCCTCATTAGTCAGCGTTGGCTGCTATTTTGCCATTTGTTTTACGTTGTACCAAATGTTTCTGATACCTACAGTACAGAGAACACTGCAATATCAAACAAAAGGCCTACAAGTTGATTTGTTCTTTCCTCTGTATAATCCCGTTAAAGGGCCTTAAATGCACTTAATGCTCATTTATTCACAGGAGTAACAGCTCTATAGAGGGCTGTGCCTTATGATGTGGACAGGACAGTACTTAAGATCGTGTTTCTTTTTTATTCAAGAGTGTGTGCTGTTAACTGTTTTGTGGTCAGAAGAGCAGAGATGCACTCTGAAGTCAGTGAAATGTACAATCTTCAACCAGACATCAAAACTCTATTCCTCAAATAAAAAGACACAAACCAAGACCACCCCTGTCGTTTTACACAAAACATCCAACAAACAGAACAGGACATGAAATATGTTACATGGTTCTACAGTGCGCTGGTTAATTTAAGGACGGGTCCTGTTTTCAGCTACTTGATTATTTGGTGATCGTAAACATATCAGTTAATCATAATCAAAATACAACAGAGTTCAAGCTATACTGAAATCAATGTAGAATGAGTTAGTCTGATGAAGTAACACATGAAGTTGGGTCATGATGGCTTTCCCTACAATGCATAGGGCCCTGCAGCTGGACTGATGCCGAGAGGGTCCATGTAAAAGAAACTTTGAATGCTGCAGATGGCTGACAGGTGTAACAAACCTCCTTCCCCCACATACAGTACACACACACAGGAACTTTAAATCCACCACCAGTCGGACACTCAGTCCACCGGTGTTCCAAATAGTTACCGTGAGGGAAGGCAGTATTTTGTGCAAAATATGTTTTTTTTTTTCTTTCTTTCTTTCTTCTTTCTTTGTTTTCTATCAGGCCAACACACAGTCACACACAATCTGGCCATAGTACCAATGACAGCCTAACCCTGCCAGGTGAGAGCAAAGCCGTTTTCAAAATTAATAAAAAAGAAATACATGGATTGTAATGAATTGATGAATCAATCAATTGATTACATAGAGTCCTGGGATCTCATCTCTTCTACAAAAACATAAACAAGAAACATCATCTCAACATACTTCACACCATCTCATATTCATTCATTAATTCATTCATTAATTCATTCATTCATTCAACCAACCAGTAGCTGCTGATTGACCAGGACTAGCTGATTGAAATGTGGCTAATCGATCAAAGCTTAGTGTAGCTGACTGATTGGGACCGGTTAGCTGACTGATCGATGCAGCTGCAATGCAATATGGCTGATTGACCAGGACCGCCGTAGCTGATTGATCAATGCTAGTGTAGCTAATCAATTAACACTAGTGTAGCTAATCAATCAACGCTAGTGTAGCTAATCGATCAACGCTAGTGTAGCTAATCAATCAACGCTAGTGTAGCTAATCGATCAACGTTAGTGTAGCTAATCAATTAACACTAGTGTAGCTAATCGATCAATGCTAGTGTGGCTAATCAATTAACACTAGTCTAGCTGGTTGATCAATATTAGTGTGGCTAATCGATCAACGCTAGTGTAGCTAATCAATTAATACTAGTGTAGCTAATCGATCACTGCTAGTGTAGCTAATCAATCAACACTAGTGTAGCTGACTGACCAGGACTAGCGTAGCTGATTGATCAACACTAGTGTGGTTAATCAATCAACACTAGTGTAGCTGACTGACCAGGGCTAGCATAGCTGATTGACCCTTCAGTGCAAACCTTCCAAAATGGAGAGTAAAAAAGCTTAGACCCTTTAAGCTGCCAAAGACTCTTCAGAATACTTATCAAAACACTACATGCACCTCTCTTCTAGAGTATGTATGGCGTGAACTTGACCACATACATACAGTATTTATACACTTACACTTGGATACACATACGGTATATCTCATGGTCCACCACAGTACATGCTGGCTAGCGAAGGCAAAGCTCACTCCTGCTGTGCTCCTCTGACTCAGCACTGTGTGAGTGAGAACACATAGCAACACACTCACACAATCAGATCCTTCCCCGCTGTGTGTGTGTGTGTGTGTGTGTCTGTGTAAAAAAGCAACGGTATCCGTAAAAGTGCACATATTCCAGCCTAATGCAGCGGTGTGCATAGTGTAAAGCATGGGGAATGGCAGAAGACAGATGTCCAGACGAGAGGTCAGAGAGAGGTCGTAACCATGGGAGCCAGATGGGGTGTGGATTTGTGCTACTTTATGGCTGTGTAATGGAGCAGGCATCAGCTGTATCACTGGCAACACAAGTGGAAGGAGAAGAACACACACACACATACACACACTACAAATCAGAGAATCACACGTAAACCAATCACTGGTGTTGGAATTGTAAGGTGCAAACTAACTGCTGGTGCTGCTCAACAAACCGCAGACAAACCCTCAAACAAACAAACAAAAAAAGACAAACAATCCAACTGGAACAGGAACATGAGAGTATCGCCCCCTCCTGGCCACCCTGAGCATTGACCCATGCAACGAGAGAGCATGC
>JAGFZM010002154.1:0-21342 GCA_017657215.1 Limnothrissa miodon | reverse complement strand
ATAGGCAGCAGCAGTGGTCCAAAGATGAGGCTTAGCGTGTGGGTGTCCAGGCCGTTGTGTTGGGAATGTTGACACACACGTTCCAGGTGTTGTAGCAGGTACTGCAGTGTCTGTAGGTTCTCTAACGGAATGCCATAGGACTCCAGATCCTTCATCAGACTCAACGTCACCTCCGCTGAAGCCCCTGGATCAAGCAGTCATCATCATCATCATCATCATCACTGTAATCACCACCGTTACCATGACAATTATCATTATCATGATTATCATTGTCACTGTTGTCACCACTGTTACCATGACAATCATCACTATAATCATCACTGCAATCGCCACTGTTACCATGAAAATCATTTTTATCAGCATTATGACCACTGCAATGCCCACTGTTACCATAACAATCACTATCATATATTATACTTACACTATACAACACTATCATCACGGTAATCACAACTGTTACCATGTCAATCAGAATCATTCAATTCTCAACATTACCATGACTGCAATCACCACTGTTACCATAACATCACTATTATCACCATGACTGGTATCCCCTTTGCTACAACACACTGTCATTACCATCACCACCATCACTATCATGCACATCACCACCCACATTTTTTTTGTCAATATCAAACCCTCACCCCCTCTCTGTATCTCTCTCTTCTAATACTTTCTCTCCATCCTTCTTTCTTTTCTTCTTCCCTTTCTATCTATATCTCTTTCTTTCTCTCTCTCACATCACTGTCTCCCTCACTCCCTCCTTCTTTCCCCCTCTCTCACCTGTTCCCTCTGCCAGAGCAGTCTTGAGTTGTGAAAAGACAGAGCAAGGCAAGATGGGACTGGGCAGATCCTGCAGGTATCCCATGAGGCCGTGCGAGAGAGCCTGGATGTTGGCGTGCTCCAGATCTGCCTCTGTGATCTCTGAAGTACAAAAGCAAAGGACTACGATTATCCTCACCCTTTCACACACACACACACACACACACACACACGCACCGTCACCTACACACACATAAAAATACTGTGATAGTGGCACAAACTTACACATACTTACACATACACACACACACACAGAGAGAGACACACACACAGACAGAGAGTGACACACACTGTGAGTGGCATAACTTACACACACATCTACAACCACACATAACATAAACATACAGTTGCACATACACCCATAGACTCACGCACGCGCACTCAGACAAACATACAGAAACACACACAGACACACACACTCAAACACAAGCAAACACGTCTCAAAAACACAGAAGTTCACCTACACACTTCTTCTGCTGTGTCTGGTCCTTGTTCATGCGTTTAGCAAGTGTGTTACAATGTGTGTGAGCCCAAGAGGGAAGAGTGAAATTCATATGCAAGACGGGGTTTGGCCGATGGCATGCCAATGTGTTTATGTGTGTGTGTGTGTGTGTGTGTGTGTGTAAGAGAATCAGAGACCCCATGTCCAGACAGGCCTTGTAACAGGTGGAACTGTCTCCAACTGGCTTCTGTAAATAACCAACATTTGCATTCAAGACATGCTTTTACACGTACCACCCCTCTTAACACACACACACACACACACACACACACACACACACACACACACACACTGATGCTTAGTCTGACCTGGGTTTTCCCCAAGATTGTGTCTGCATCTTGTTTGTGTGTGTGTGTTTGTGAGGGAAAGTGAGCCAGTAACAGCAGTAAATCTATGTCATTTGGGGTTCTAGAGTCTTACTTTTTTCTGTTTGACAGGCTACACTTTGTACGTAGCATTGAGTCAAATGTAAGAATCTCCTTTGCTTGTAGTGGTAGCCTACTCACTCAAGGCGCTTAACAAAGAGGCCCAATGAGCAACAGGGGCAAGGAAAAACTCCCTATCAGCGTTTTTTGTTTTTACTTGTTATGGTAAAGGAAGAAACCTTGGGCAGTTCCGACGGCTCAAGGGGCTAACCCTACTGCCTGGGGCAGGTTTTCAGTCTCTCAGATGTTGATTAGTCCACTATTATTCCTTATTATATACCCTAAAAGTTTATTTTGTTCAATTTCCAAGTATCAGTTTCAAGTTATCCATATCCAAGCAGCAATCAACAACAGTTAATACTGTTATATTTTCCATAGCAACAGGTCTCAAGACCGCATTTATTTATTTTATATAGCGTACATACATCAATTCAATGACTACATGAATACAATGCATTTCAGATAATCTTCAGATAGTGTTTCTATATAATGACACGTCACAATGCCTTGGGTCAAAAAAAAAATAGAAGCCAAGTGCGTCAAGGCGTAGCACCGTTGTGTTTGGTGTAGCCAGTTCTATTGATTATTGTGGAATCTAATTGTTACAGCAGATATGTCTTTGACTTAAAAAAAATGAACGCAGCTGTAATGCAGTCGGTGTAGCTTCCCCTTCAAAGACACCACTAGCAGGACGTTGTAGCCTTTAAAATTATAGCCTCTAACGTATAATAATCTAATAATAATCTAATAATCTCTAACGTTGTAGCCTACTGTATCTCTGACGTTATTGCATATCTGTAGCGTTATAGCCTATCTCTGCATTTGGTGTGTATCTTTATTATCTGCATTGCTCTGTCAATGCTGTCTAACTGGGTTTCCCCAAGATTATGTGTGTGTGTGTGTGTGTGTGTGTGTATGTGTGTTTTTGACTGACCAGTAGACGGACTCTCCTTTTGGTCAGCTGCAGCTCCAAGGTTCGGCGTTCGGTACAGCATCTCAGAGTCCAACCCTAGAGTAGGACATAAAAGGTCAAAATATCACACACACACACAAACACACACGAACACACACACACACACATACACAGTTTGACCCCTGGAAACAAATTCTAGCATGTCAAACTTTTCGTTTTGGGGTTTTCAAACGTCTAAGGCAAAAAAAAAAAACGCAAATCACATTACAAGACCTCCCCTCGTTGATGACTTTTTCAAATCTAGCAAATTTGTCTGTAATATTAGAAATTCAGGGACAAATCAGGCCTGTGGTGTGAACTAGCCATAAGACAAGATATTGTATCTCACCTCTCCTTTCAATCGCTTCCACCAGCTTCACTACAATAGGCGGAGGGGTCCCAGAGAGAGGCTGTCGTGGCGTCGGGGATGAGCCCATGGCCTCTGCAACACACACACAGACACACACACACACACACACACACACACACAGACACATACATGCACACACAGATACAGACAAACACACAGAACGGTTTATTTATTATACTGCAGTAATTGTGGTTACATCATGGCAAATTGATGCCTGACATTGTTATTGGTTAACACACATCCACACACACAGATTGGTTTAATTTTTATATTACAGTAACTGTGGTAGCACTATGGCAAATGGATTCCCAACACACATAGAGCCTTTTAAAGCCTAGATAAGAAAGAGACATTCCTGAATGTTTTAGTAATCATGTCCCATCTGAGGATGGCATCTCAGGCAATAAGAGCTTTACAGATCTACTCAGTTTTCCCACTTTTCATTGTTTTTTTTCTTACATTTTTCTGTTTTTTCCTCCCTTTCTCTCATCTCCCTTTCCCTCTCTCTCTAATCTTCTACGCCCCCCCCCCTCCCCACTCTCAGAAGTCCTTTGTGTCGTTCTGCTCTGTTCTACTTTGTGCAAAGAGTTCTTTCATAACAGATCTGAAAAGCTGAGAACTATGCTGGCACTGTGCCACAGGGCTCATTTCTAGGTCTACACGCCCACCCAGGCACCCAGGCACCCACCACCCACCCTGCCTGAGCTTGGCACCCCAGCCCGAAGCTCATTGACCCTGGCATCTCAGCTCCCGTGGCAGAGGGACAGCCAAACAGACTGCAGCGAAGCGTGCTCTTTGCTGTGAAGCGCTATGAGACATGACTTTTGTATAATGTACAAATAAAATAGAAATTTAAATTTCACCAGGACTCCAAGGCAGGAGATTAGGACGTTAGGTGGTGGTGTTAGAAGTAGTAGAGATTCCGCTCGGTGATTGAAGGATTGAAGGTTCAAATGCTCCTCTGCCTGACCCCATCGAAACTGACCCCTGACCCCTAAATTGCACCCGGTGGCAGCCTGGCACCTTGCATGGCAGCCTCACTCACAGTGAAAGGGTGAACGTGAGGCAAACATTGTAAAGCACTTTGAGTGTTACTAGTAGAAAAGCACTATATAAATGCAGTTTATTATCCCTTTACACACTCTGATGAACACACTGTGTCTTAAAAGGAAAAATCCAGAATCAATTAATCCAATATCCCTGCTCCTTAGGAGTGCTGATTGCTGTCTGTAGGTATCAGAATGACAGCAATTGGTACCATATACACTGAATCTGAACTTACAGCTGACTTTAACAGATGATGTTAACACAATGTTCATCCCTTCATGCTGTTACGCTATGTTGTCTCCGTCTACGTTCTGTCGTTCCTATAACAATCGACAGCACAATTTCAAACACCTCTGCATGCAATAGCAGCCTGATCAGGCTGGTTTGTTTCTAGACTTAACTAGCCAAATCGACCCAAGTAAAATTGGGCTCTGGTGTCTATGCCGGAGACATACCACAGCACAGCGTTGAAACTGCACACCACCTACACTAAATATCAAATAAAAACTAGGGCTGTCAAAATTATGCAAAATGCAAAATGAAATGTAAAAAGGACATTTAATCGTGATTAATCAAAACTAATCAACAGCAACAGCAACCCGTGATTAATCTGACTAAACATTTTAATCGAGCAACAGCACTATTAAAAGCATAAACATGTATAAAAATAAAAATATATAGAAATGTCCAAAAAATGTGTAAAAATCTCTCACCTGTATTGGTGTCTCCAAGCTGCCCGGGGCCTGGTGGTGTGGGCGGCAGCGGCCTGTGGGGGTGTGGCATCTGAGTGGGTGTGGCCGCCTTGTTGACGCTGCCCACATACTCCACGTAGGTGTTGGGAAAGTTGCCCCTGTCTCCCGTGCGCTCGTTTACCCCTTCCAGCCAGCCCTTTGCCCCCTCCTCACGGTAACCTTCCCCCCGGCACACCTCCACGGGCACGGGCACGGCCACCGTCAGCAGGTCCCCCGGCACCAGCTCCAGGTCCCCTGGCCGCTCGGGCCCCCACGCGAAGAGGGCGCGGAACTGGAATCCCTCCTCTGCTGCCATCTGTAGGCCGTGAGTGGAACAGCAACAGCAGCAGCGGTGGTGGTGGTTGTAGTGGTGGAGGTTGTATTGTTAGAGGTGGAGGTTAGGGAGGGCAGCTTTAGGAAGCTGCTGCAGGGGACCGGTTGAAAGGAGTGGAGGCCTGCTGCTGACGTTCTGACACTAGAGACTCCGATGAGGAGTGGAGCTGCTCCTATCAGCTAAGTGGAACTGGAGCCATGGTCCTGCTTGTGTGTGTGTGTGTGTATGTAAGAGTATAAGAGATGGTGTGTGTGTGTGTCTAAGAGATATAGACTGTGTGTGTGTGTGTGTGTGTTTGGATAAGGTCAGTGTTGACCTGTGTTGAGAGCGGGACAGTGTTGGCTTATCTTCGGCTTATAGCCGCCCCAGAGCCGCGTAGCAAAACAGAGAGACGGCATTGCCATTGTGCTCCGTACACACTCTCACTGATACCACACACACTCAAGTACACAAACACTCTCACACACACACACACACACACACAACGCCGCTGTTGAAGACTTCTTCAACTTGTTAGGCCTCACAAAGGCACCGTACAGGAAATTACCAAGTTATGGTTGCTTCCTGTGGCTGACCAATTAGGAGGTGAGCTCTGAGGAAAACCCTTGCTGCTGATTGGCTTATTTTCGTTGTCTGTCACTCAGTCCCGCTTGCTAGCATGCAGGAATTTCTGTGGAGAGAGGTGGATAGAGAGAGAGGTTGAGAGGTTGAGAGGCTGCAAAAGTTTGAAAAAAAAAAATGAAGCACATAAAACAATATGTTTTTATAACCAGAATTTTTTATCCCTACTATGAAGGCCATTTTAAAATATATGCCTTTATAAAAAAACACCTAGACATGCATAAACAGGCTCTGAGGTGGTGTGACCACTGTGGTGAGATTATCTGTCTCTAAAGCTAATACTGAATCAGACCCCTGACAGAGAAGAGACACGCAGAGGATCAAGACGTCCCATAATAAACTAGACTTCAGAAAGGTAGAATCGAGTGCAGATGAAAATAGCGTGCTCTAACTACTGCTTTTATATGAGTCATGAGTTTCAGAGTTAACTGAATTCATGCCTTTATCTCACACCATTTTCAGGATCTCAACAGCGACTTGTTTGTGGAAAATAACTGGTGGTTGCATCTTTATACAGTTTTAAATTTTACCTACCGGTATTAATATATTTAAATATTTTAAATGTGGCGTTTTATAAGAAACACAAATTCTTTAGATGATATAAGTGAATGGGGCCTATTGACTAAAGGCATTTCTGCCTCATTTGAAACATCAGTTTCATTCAATCACAGGGAGACATTATGATGCATCCACCAGGCCAGAGGCTGGATTCTCACACAGAGGCTAAATGCAATAGCTTGAACTGTGAATTTTCCCTACATGCACCATATGGTTTAGTGATCCATCCAGCCATAGCACCATGAGATAATATTTGGTCAAGGTCTGCACTTCTGACTTTGACCTGAAGACTAGTGTGGCCATAGCAGTTGAAATAAAAGACTAACGGACTCAAATGAATGAATGGGAAAGCAAGTGAAACACAAGGAACACAAGAATATACATACACCCTACCAAACACTTGTCAGAGGCACACACACACACACACACACGGATAAAGCTATTCTCAAAAGCGTAACAATATTCTTGTCCCCTTTGTTATGAAGCAAAATTCTGTTCCCAATGCAAGGAATATAAAACATTAGTAACTTAAATTGAATTGAATTGAATTGAATTTAATGCAAAAATGCTGACCGCTCTACAGCAGTGGACAATATCTTGTTTCAGTGTGTGTGTGTGACCACAAAATGGCCGTGTTTAAGCTGCACCTCTGCACATACTGTTGAGTGTGTTAGATGTGTGTTTGGCTCTGTGATGACACACATTACAGTACAAAATGGCTGATCTTAAGCTGCATCACTATGTATTTTGTGGTGTGTGTGTGTGTGTGTGTGTGTGTGTGTGAGAGAGAGAGATATGGGAGACTACACACACAGACACAAAAGTAGATAGAACTATATTTATAAAATACACACACACACACATAGACACAGAATAATCATATATCTGCAGTCAGAGTATGACTAGCATAGCTGATATTCGCTGTGTAAAAGGGATGATGTGAGTCTATTTCTCATGAAACCGTGTTACACACCATCATACTGTACATGTACACAGTGGCACCAACGTAAGCTGTGGAGTTACAGGGACAACAAAACAGATAACATAAACAAGGGTAAAATTGACCATGAGCAATCATGTGTGCCTCTTTCTCTCTCTCTCACACACACATACACACATAGAATGAACACACACACACACAACCAGTACAAATTCCAGTCTTTCCTATAAAAATACTTCAACATCTGCAAATCTCTGCTTGTATTCAGAGACGAGACAACACTGCAGCAATAGACACACATACACACACATTTTTTACACACACACTTCACTACATCTCAATTCCTCAAATGGAGGAATCAACGTCCCTAACAGAAACCGTGTGGTTTGGTGTTGTGTCTGTGAAACTTTATTCAGACTTGTTTTTTTGACTATGTTTGTAAATAAATGACAGATATGCTTGTCATCAGCACTAATCGATTTACAACACCATTATACTATTGAGAAGTAATTCTAGCTTACAACATTGTCATTTTATTTGCGTAGAATAGGGTAAGTACTGTAATTTACAAGACAGATATTTAAAAAGGGATGAAATATTTTTTAAGTTAAATATTAAGGTGACCATCAAACACAGACACACAGTCTCTCTAACACACACACACACACACACACACACACACACATTCTACAGTAGTGCACACATTGTATGCTGTTTGTTGTGCATTTCTGATGAAAGGTAAAATTTGGTTTTGGCCCAACCAATGCTGGACAATGCTCATCTGTTTGAGTGTACGTGTCCCTGTGACTGTGTGTGTGTGTGTGAGAGAGAGGGAGACTTTTCTAGTCTTCAAAGCTTTATGTTCAGGTGAACGACATGATGGCCGACACACTTTACAAAATGGCGCAGCGTAGGCAGTGCAGCATACTGTAATCTTTTTTTCTCTTTTAAATTAAAGAGAGAGCAAGAGACAGAGAAGAGTTGAGTTTTCCAATAAGGGAGAGATGTGAATACGAAGCACCACCACACTAAAAATTAAATATCCCACAAGTGACCTAAACGTTCTGAAAGAAATTAAAACTGATAAATCAGAAAGTAAAATAAATGTGTCAGATATCCAAAACACACACACACACGGCTATTCTCTACAGTACTTCGGTTTTAACAGACCCAGTCGCTACCAGAGAATTTGATTGTGTTGATTGTGATACATAATTGCCTTTGTTATGTTCAACTAATTTCTAAGCAGGCACACTGTAGTGTATTTTTTTCTGCATTTGAACACTAAAATAGAGATTTTTTTAACAAGGGGTGTAATTCTAACTAGACAAATTATTGGTGTCTGATTAGTAATATATGCCTGTTGACTTAAATTAATAATTTTAAGTAAAAGAAATACTACAATAAAAACACTACAAATCTACAACTGACGATCAGTAGAATTCTGTATACATTATCTGCATTATAAAAGTTGGTCCTAACTTGATCCGATCGATGTTATTCGATCACAGTGGATCAAATGGGGACAGGTGCGTTTGGTAATATGCGTGCATTTCAATATTCTTTTGGTCGTATTACTCCGTCCAGGTAAAGGATCGCATGATGGCCGTCAGACTGCACAAAATGGCCGATCTCAGGCTGCGCGCATACTATAGTGTGTCTGTTTTTTTTTTCCAGCTGCGTCTTTGAAGGGGGTCGTTGATTGAGACGTAATTGCAAGGCTCGGCCTTGGCTAGTGTGAGGGATTAGACACAGACCTGCCCACACCTGCCCAGCAGAGTCTCCATGACACAGGGTAGACCCTCTCAGGGCTTCCCCCAGCCCCCAGCCCCCATTCTGCTGCAACACCAAACCTACACCACACGCAAACACACATCTGCGTCTTTCTACACTAATCTTAACCAGAGTGACACCCAAAGGAGTGGGATTTTTATTTTTATCTTTTAGAGAAATATTGCGGATTCTAGATCATCTACAGGAGTCATCAGCATATTGCTTCTCAAGCTCTGGTCTAGACATCATCAAATATGGACGAAGGTGGTGGTGGAGGGGGGGGGGGGGGGGTTGAAGGAAGAGGAGGGAGGTGTAGAAAAAGAGCAGATCCTACCAGACCTTAGCGGAATGTTCTAGAATGGGTTCCGCGCACCAGCCAAAGAAGATGGACGGAAGAGAAGGAGGAGGCGGCGGCGGCGGAAGACGACTTTTTTGGAGCTTTTCTCTGGGCTGATCCTGCACGGAGGCAAGCGATGCAGCAGCCCAGGCAGAAGGATGCCACTCGGGCTTATGTAAGGGCTTGGGAAGTAGGACGGGGCGCAGAGCCGGGGTGGTAATTGCATTTCATGGCGATGACGGTGCCCCCCTCCCTCCCACACACACACAGAATCCCCCAACCCCCATCACCAACCCCAAATCTGAACATGGTTGTAAGAATCTGGGGTGATTCTACCAGGTCTGGGGCAACGGTTCTGATGACCGCCCCACAGCTTAGCACGGGATGCCCGGGCTCTTGGCCTACGCATGTATATGCGTGTATGTGTGTGTGCGCGCATGTGTGTGTGGGCACGGGTCGCCGATGCCCTTTAAGTTGTCGAAGGTGCCGAAAAAGGAAACGTTTGGGCTCCTGCACGACTCTGGTCTGTGTTTGCCCGGTTTGCTTTGAGCAGCGAGCTGTGCCAGTCTTTGTGCCAGTCTGGGGCCGACGGGCATGTTAGTGCGGCTCACACCACTTCGTCTCACGCCAACATGGCTACCACTCTCACCTCCCCTACCAATGAATGCCTCCTAAACTATTACCACCCCCCAACACACACACACACATACACACATGCACGACACACACATGCAACTCTTCCAACCTGCTCCAACGAACCCTAATTGTGCCCGGCTTCTCACCTTTAGCGATGGCGTGTGTGTGGCGAGGCAGTGGCAAAGACGGCGGCAGCAGCGCTGGCACCGGCACGGGCATAACTCGGGCATGCAGCCGGGCCATTCTCTGATGACGCACTCTTCTTCTACTTCTTCTCCATCCCCTCTTCTTTCTCTCTCACTCGCTCTCTTGCATTCCCTTTTTTACCTCTGACGCGTCACTTTCACCCTGATCTACTCTGTACCACTAACAGTCTTAAACTGCACTAAAGTAGAGCACGGGACAGGGCAGGAGACAAACAGGGCGATATGCATACGCACACACACACACACACACACACACACACACTTACCACGAGCTCCTCGCAGGCGCCGGGTACTGCTGTTCAGAGTGGAGCGGCTGGTTAGGCTCTGTGGGCTGACGCTAGCTCCAAAAGAGCGGGAGGGAGGCGCACGGGGGGTGTGGTTGTGGGGGGGGAGTAGTGAGGTGGGAGGGGGAGGAGGCAGGAGGGTGGGGGGTGGGGGTGGGGGGGTAGTGGGGTAGAGGTGCCAGGGTTAAGAGACACGTGGCTCCAGTCACATCCAACCACAGGCCGGGATCCTCACGCCATCCCTTAACCCCCCCCCCCCCACAAAAACTCGCCCCACCCTCCACTCTTGCCCCCCCCCCCCCCCGCCACCCACCACCACCACCCAACTCCACTCGCTCCTCCACCCAACTCCTCTCGCTCCTCCACCCCCACCAAAAGGGGGAAAAAAGCGCCGCTCCATCCTCTACTCCTCATCCTGTCTTGACATATACACCCAGAACACATGCTGCTTCCGAACGGCCAAGTTTGTAGTCCAAGTCCATGCGCGACTTGCAAAGCAAGTAAAAAGTAAACAAGTGACATCCACAAACACAGCTGGAGAGACAGATCAGCTTTCTTCCCCTTCCAACTCTTCCGCTCCTTCTGCGATACTTTCCTCTGTTCAAATCCAGAGCAAGCTCTTCTGCTCCAGTGAATCCTGTTTCTCCCGACCCACAGCTCAAGTCTGAGGCTTTTACCAGCCGCTCCGGTCCTGGACAGGAGAATAAACCTTCTCTTCTCTCCTCCTCTTCTCTTCCCGTCTCACTTTTCCCCTTTCTTTTGCTGTTGTTTTTGAGTGTCTGTGAGAGGGTGGGAGCAGGGGGGTGTGGGGAGGTGGGGTGGCTCAAGATAAATAAATAAATAAGAGGAAGTGACTGTTGCTAGAGAGAGAGGGTGCTGCCTGGCCTCCTGCTCTCTGATTGGCCGGCCGCGCGCCATGTGCTGTGTAGTCAGCAGCCAGGGCCGAGCAAATCAAGGAAACGTTCTAATATTAGAAAATGTATCCGGGCAGCCACACGGCGCGCCTCGTCGGGCCCCACTGGAGCTGCTGCGTGCTTTTGGGCAAATCACTGCGTGAAACGCACCTCGACAGGTCAAACACACACACACACACACACACACACACACACAAACAAGCCTGCACCAAGGGGGGTTAGAGAAGGACCTTCACAAATGCATGACAGAAACACACAGGAACTAACATATTATTTAGGAACAGAATGGACTTGGTCAAAAATGCAATTTAGGGGAGAAAAAATGGTGTAGAATATAACATGAAATTGTGAGTAAAATTGGCAATCAGGGGGAAAAACAGGCTAAAATTCAGACCGTAATTCAGTGACCTACATCTCAGACGAACTGGTTTGCCAGAGCCTGATTACTCTTCATGTGAATGAACGCGGGAATGACTGCAGTCATTCACACACACATACACAGACACACACACACACACACACAAAATTGAATGTACATTAGCAAGAACATTTCTCTACAATTTTCTAAAAATTTCTATAAAGACAGGCAATCAGAACAACATACACAGTCAAGCTGTAAAATAACAAAAAGAAGTTTTATAGAATAAACAAACAAAAAATAATAATAATTACAACACTAATGATTATTATTCACTGTTCTGAGAAAACTTTTCATATTTTTTGTCTCTCACTGGCCAATAAATTATTCTTACAAACCTACTGTCATGATCTTTACTTGATTACATTGGCTTCATACTCTTGTAAAGAGGGTACAAAAGCATGTCGGTAAGACTAAGCATTTACATTAAAAAAGCTTTTCTACAGTAGGCTAGTTCAGGCAGCCTTTCGTCATTCGTTGTTGTTGCTATGGTCAGATTCTTGCTTGATCACATTCACGCGTTCAACATCCTCTGCTGGAATGGATGCAGCTACAAGCACACTATGCCCTAGTTTAATATAAAGGTCCTTACGAGCCTACATTTGTTTTTATTATATCATTTTAAGTAGTCTATTTAAACACCGCAAGACACTCTAAAGCGAACTTCGATTGAGTTTGATGGTTTTATTTGAAAAAGACAAAACAAAAACAATGTTGTAATGTTCGAACTGTAAACAAACTAATCGATTACATCACTTTTTCGCCTTGGATGCCCACAGCCAGGTAGCATAGTCTGTGAAAATGCAGGAAGCATCATACCACCCTGAGTGAATTACGGACGCAAACCCGGTGCAGCATAGGTACTTGTCTAGTTTGGAATTTGGCAGTCACCTGGTAGGCTATGTTTAATTACGGCAAGTATAGCCTAATGCATTGAATAGCGGTTATTAGACACATGATGAAAGCCATGCCTCAGAACACTACGCAGATTGCAGCACATTGCGCACTAACATTAAAATTGTCACTAGACCGAGATAGTCTAGACTACGATAGTAAAAAATACATAGCCTACGTTGTCCCGTGTATGGATGCAGATTAAACGGACACTGAAATGTGTTTAACAAGGTAAATATATTGCTGAAATCTGTCAGATGTAGTAGCCTAATGTTTTAATGAACTATAAGGAGATTTTCGTCACAATTTAGACGAACATCGATGGATGCGAGTTATTCTTCAGAGATCAGTGATGCGAAGAGACAGTCAGTCAAGTCGCATATCTCCAGCGTAAGGCAATCCATTTACAATGCTTTCCACATATTCAACCTGTGCTATCAGGCTAAACACCGTATCCTCAGTAGCATGTGCACCATCCTGATATTATTGAACTTGCGAAAGTGTCGAAACCAAATGTTACTGATCATATGTGACGTCTGTCATTTAAAATATACAAAACTAATACACCGACATAAAGTTACACCGTCAACGCAGTAAATTGTAGTCTGTTAAAATTAGTAACAAACGTCAAACTAGCATGCGATTTCGCTGCCGTACCGTTTGTGTAGTAGATCTAGGCTATAGGTTTTACTGTCTCAAGCTGCCAGACAGACAGTGTTCAAATACAGTATTGCTGGATGTGGAAAGCTCATTTTATGCTAGTGGCAGCGTATCAAACTAGCGTTGTGGATTTGGGTCCACTTGTAGCTAAAACTTCCGGAATTTACAGTATAGGTTGAGTAGGTAGTAATGGGGCCGGGGGCGCAAAATTATGTTAGTAGAGGGATTGAAGTAGAATACCTTCACTCGATTTGGGGCAGACCATTCTTACTGAAACAATGAAAGGTCCCGTTTTCCCTCCCAAAGATTCGTGTTGTTCTCCATCGGTTGCAGGGAAGTGCATGTGCTTACTTTGCGTTGCGCTAAATCATTGTCGTGTATCTCTACAGGACGGGACAGCATAGCCAATGTAATTACAATGGAATGGAATTGATCGCAACCACACAACCACCTTTTCCGCGTCTAAATCCATAAATGATAGGGCAGTTGTGTGGATTAAGTAAGTGTTTTAATAACTGTAGTCAAACTTTATTGTACTGCGGACTCATTGTGGAGCAGGAACTTTTCTAAATTGCTAAACATTCCTCATGATTGCAACCACACTGGCTAATCGAGTTGTTCTGTTAGTGTTAGGTGATTAAACCTGTATCATTCTCCATTCAATCATTCTCCATAGCCGGTCAGTGTCCTGACATCATACTTTACTGTCCTCTATCTCTCATATTGTGAGAACATCACTGCCTTCTCTCCTTGTTTGGGAAGGACATTAACTTCTAACTTTAACCACACACTAAACCCTCTTGCACACAATCGCATCTCATGAAAAAAAAAAATGCTATTGCAAAGCAAAAAGACCGAGATGCTGGCGCCCCCTATTGGTAGAACTGTCTAAATCCTCTGTCATCTCTAACAGTTTCAGTTACCAGAAAGAGAGGGGAGAGAGAGTTATTTTCATTAAATTATCATACTGACCCTGCTATTTGTTTGGCAACATGCATTCTATCCTAAATGAATAAACACAAGCACACCAGGGATAGTTTGTACCACACCCAAATCTATGGGTATAGTTTATTATAAAAACACTGAGTACCTGTAAATCATGATTAGAAAAAAACAAAGAATAAATAAGTATTTGCACAAAATTTGCACTGTTGTGAAAGTCCACTCCTCATACCAAAAGCATTGAACCCTCAGGTACTGAGCTGCAGCAACATAAGAGTGTGTTTTTTGAGCGGCAGCAGCTCTTAGCAACCCACTTAGCAACCCAGGGAGACTGAAATGAGAGTAAGACAAATACTCTCAGACGAATGCAGACAACAAAGACACAACCCTTATCCAGGAACATAATCTGCAGTGAGTGTTGACATGCAATGAGGACCTTCAGGAATGGTACACAGGATGGACACCCTTCTGATTGAGAGGGGGGGGGGGGGGGGGGGGGGTTATGGGAGTGATTACTTGCACAGGGTGAGAAGTGTGAAAAGACTACTCTAGGCAGACCAACACTAGTGGATTAAAGGATTTCAAACCAAATGTGGGCAACAAAAGCTGTGAGAACTTAAAAGAAGTTTATGGAATCCATAGCAATGTTGTTTAAGGTCAATAAATACTGTCTGTAGGGAAAAACAAGCTTATAGCTTGTTTTGTGCATGGGGCATAGTGAAATGAAACTAAAAGTAAGTCACTATGCCCCATTCACTGAGTGTAAGTTGCTGCTTCACTATTCGGCCTATGTTGTACCAGATCTTTTTTGTTCTTTTTTCTTATGACAGCACATGGCGACCTGGTTAAACAGGGCTATGGGTTGACTCACACCAAACTTCTCCTTTAAGATACAAATAAACAATGTATAAATAGTGAGGCTATGATTAAGTCAGTAAATGTTTGAGCTGAAAGCTTGTTTCTGTTATTCATACAAGAAACAACACAACAACATAGGCGCTGGATGTGTGATCCTACTCACTACACCATGTGCGTACAGGTGTGTATGGCTGTGTGTGTGTGTGTGTCTCCGTACTCATGCTGCATGCAACTTGCGAACAATGGCGTGAGGCATGCCAGATTTACATGAGGAGCCCTCCAGCAAACGCTGTGAGGGTTACAGTAGCTATGGAGAGCCAGTACAAAACAAACAAACTATAAACAAAGAACACATTTCAAAAGAAGGTAGTGTTAGGATGCAGACCCCACTATTCACAAGTCTCTTATACCATATCAAATAGAGCGATGGCACACACACACACACACACACACACGTACCACAATAATGTAAACATGTTTCACAAACCGTCACAAAACAGGTCTGCTTAAAATGTCTGCCGTCTGCAAGGTCAGCGAGATCCAGTCTTTCCATCCTGTGTTAAGTAACGACTACAGTAGCATCAGTAGCATGATATAAGGAATGGGGCAGTGTGGTCTTTAGAGGCCACTCAAGTCCATATTGAGCAGGAAGAGAACAGCAGTACAGAACAACCATAAAACCACTGAAGGAACGGTCCTAAAGAGGAAGAGGACCCAGGATTTAGGGAGTAGAGTCTCAGATGCACTTCACAAGACTGGGGAAAGAAGACTTGGCGTATCTATGGTGACCTCTTCGGCTAACTTCTGCTCAGTCTGAAACTTCCGTATTTCATAAACAAAACAAAAAAGCCAACTGATTATCATCCGAATCCCTTTTCAAGTGCAAACTGGCAACCATAAAAAGCCCACCTACTGTAACCTACCCACCACAAAAGCATCTTCAAGTTAAGTCTGCAATGCAGGAATGCATAAAAAGGTAACATGAAGTAACACTCGTATCAAAAAATGTACAAGACTTCAAACATGTAAAAATGAAAACTGGTACAAATCGGGAGCCCTGGATTTTGAAAGTCTTAAATGTCCCATGCGTTCAGTCTCTCTCTTGGATTCTCCTTTGTGTCTTTCTTTCCATCCTTCACAAGGACGGAGAAAGGGAGAGAGAGAGAGAGAGAGAGAATGTGCAGCGTAGTGAGTGTGTTTAAGTCAGGACAGTCTTGTCCACATGTAAACATTAACCCGTGGAAACGGAGGAAGCCATGACGACAAGCAGGTTGCAGCCTCATGCTGGGCTGGAGATCAAGGAGTCTGAGGATGGGGTCAAGAGGTCAAGGGTCAGACAGGGGTCAGGATTGCATAAAATCCATGGAAACAGCTGTAGTACTGGAAAGGGCACACTGAAGGAGAGAGTCAGTTTGGACACCTGCTGCACAAACTGAAATGCTGTCCACACATCTGTGTGTGTGTGTGTGTGTGTGTGTGTTTTTAAAAGTTGTTGAGAAAAAGTTGCAGTTTAAATACTCCAAGCACTACCCTCTATGGAAGGTCAGGGCTACAGTACTCATTAAAAACAACAAAAACACAAATAAATTCACCATGGGGTACGGCTTACCCAATCTCAACCAAACTAGCTTCCTGACTGGCCCAGTAGTAAATAAAAACAGTTGCATGCATCTGATTATCCATGATCTACACACACACACACACACACACAGACTGTGGAGACACAGCTATTAGAGCATCAAAGCATTTGACTTGTTCACCTCTTCATCATCATCATCATCATCAGCTCTATCAGTCTCTCTGATCTATTCTCAAACTTTTGTTCAAGCTTCATTTTTGGCCAAAAACCTTCTCATTGAAAATACAAATTTATAAAACTTTGTCTAAACTTTCCTTATAAACAAGTTGCTGTCGATTCCCAAATAAGTACAAATTACAGTCAAATCAGTGTTTTAAAACCTTCCATCAAAGGAGCTTTAGATGCAAAGCCAGTTTTTTTCCCCCAGACTACCTCAAGCTTCTTCAGCTTCTGAACTTAATTGTCTACATGATCTATTAACCAAATGAAGGAACGTGAACCCTGAACAGAGTTAGTCTACGGGGAACACTTGGTTCTTTGAGACGGGTTTGGCAATGTGAGCTCAGTTGAGTCATTGGTTCAGTTCCTGTTTCAGAGTGCGTGGAGATGAGGCTCCCCTGTGTGCGTTTTGCTTTCATTACTTTTGTTTTGTGTTTATTTTTATTTTCCTCTCCCCTTTGGTTTCCCTCGGCTGGGGCTGGGCGGGGTTACCGTGGATACCACCCACAGCACATTTCCGAGGGTGCCAGGCTCGGACTGGGAGGCTGGGTTGCCGCTCCCTGCACCTTGCTCCTCTGCCGTCTTCCCAACTTCCTCTTCCTCCTCCCCCACCTCTTCCTCGTCAGAGCAGGGCTCCCAGTCGTCCTGCTCCTCGCTCTCGGAGCCCTGTACAGCGATCTGGGGCACCAGTGGGCATCTTCGCACCACCGTTGTGCCCCCCTCCTCCTCCTCTTCTCCGCCCGACTCTGAGCGAGCCACCAGCCAGAGGGCGCGGTGTTGCGGGGGGCTCGGAAGCACCGCAGCTGCTGCCCCGGTTACCGTCACCGCCGCCGTGGCGACGGCCGGCTTCTCGTCCGCGTCATCGAAGCTCACCTCCTGCACGGCCTCCTGCTTCTTGAAGGAGTCACGGCGCTCCGACAGGTTGAGCTTGCGCATCACCACCAGCTGCTCCATGCTGCCTGCTGATGACCACAGCCTCTGGGTGGCGCTGTAGCTCAGCCCCAAACCCAGACGGGCCAAAACGCCTCCTCCGACTCCGTCTGACTCCAACTCGGCCAGAACCGCGTCTGCATCTGCGTGCGGGACCTCCAAAGTGTGGCGTCTTGGGGCAAAGTTTTTGCGGTCGTGGGGGTGATGATGCTGATGGTGGTGCTGCTGATGATGATGGTGGTGGTGATGGTGGTAGGCTCCAGGCAGCCGCTCGGCCGACTGCACCCGCTTGAGCAGTGGCGATCGGGGGGGCTCTGCGCTGCGTGGGCGAACTACGGCCTGCCGTGCTAGCGCAGGAGGAGAGAGCGTCCGCCCGTGGAACGAGTGGTGTTGTGGCTGCTGCAAAGCCTTGGCGATGTTGGGCAGCGGAGAAGGAGAGCGCTGAGGTGACGTGCACGCCAGAGGGGATGGCGGGATGCTGCTAGTGGACTTGCGACGGCCCGCCTTGGCATAGCGCTGAGTAGAGCCCAGCTTGGAGCCAAGCCCATGCAGGGAACTGGGCCGGATGTGGGGGTGGGTGTGGGTGGAGGCGGGAGAGCTGGGGGAGCTGGAGCTGGGGGACGTGCTCTGGGGAGAGACTGCGTCTAGAGAGAGAGGGGGAGAGAGAGAGAGAGAGAGAAAGAGAGAGGGAGGGAGCAAGAGAGAATCAGAGGGAGGGAGGGAGGAAGAGAGAATCAGAATTTGTTTTTTTTTTTGGATTTACAAGGTATTTGACTTTGGTAGGTGTTTTGCTCTCTAGTGATGAAAAGAGAGAACAAGAGGGGGGGAGAATGTAAGAGATCTGTATGTGTGTCCTGTGTGAGTGAGTGTGTGTCTGTGTGTGTGCAGTGTGGTGGTCGGGAGCAGGGCTCCGGCAGGGAGTGGATGGCCCAGGAGGGAGGCTGTGTGTGTGTGTGTGTGTGTGTGTGTGTGTGTGTGTGTTACCTGCTGTGTGGTGGTCTGGAGCAGGGCTTCTGCAGGGTGTGGATGGCCCAGGAGAGAGGCTGTGTGGAGGGGAGCCGGGGAGACTCTCACTGGAGGAGACGGAGTGCTGGAGGCCGGATGAGAAACTGCGACTGCTGTGCATCACACTGCTCTGCTTCGACAGCTTCTTCAAGATGCTGCGACGCCTAATATATACACAGACATGCACACACACACACACACACACACACAAACAAACAAATGTACACACAAACACAGAAATTAAATACATAACCTGAAATTCAGAACCTATAATGAATCAAATTTTCCCAGGTCAATTATTTCAATTACTTTCCCTATAAAAATACTACTGTGTGTGGATTCTCGTGACCCCGCTCTGTTACGTTACATTATTCCTCTGAAATGTCGAGCATGGAGAGCTTAATCACTGAGACAACTGAGCAACAAGATCAGCTTGTACCAAAGAAAATATTGATGTTCAATAAATAATCACGGATAGTAAATGGTGTGTTTCCTTCAATTATTTTAAAATCAAGTAATGCACCCTTCATTCAAATATCTCCCACTTGTAACGTGAGCATATTTACAGTACAAAACCTGTCAGTGTAAAATGCAAAAAACAAAATTGTTCATTAATCAAGTTTAAATGTTTTTGATTGGAATGATTTTGATTTTCGGCCAAATCACCTAGCCCTACCCTGAGCCTCTAGTATGATAATTGAGAATAGCATCCAGCATTTTCACCCCTAGGGGGAGACATACACAATCAAGTGCTCTGTCGATTTTTCACTACAGACGACCACACAGCATCTGAAAGAGTGAGAGTGGTTCAGAAAACTATACCCACTTCCTAGTCACCCTGAGAAACATTCTGCGTCTCTACACAACTAGTCATTGCAAACACACACACACACACACAAATGTAATGTCAGAATATCCTGGTGATCAAAAAGGGAGAGCCACAAAGATGTCTAAACTTCTCCATGACACCAAATTAAATTTACATAACTTCCACACACACACACACACACACACAATTTTACTGGTAAAAGTGATGTAATTGGGCTCTTGCCACTCCACAGGACTGTAGCACTGAATCCATTAGCAAGTGAGCAATAGGAGCTGTACGGGACACATCATCCTGTGATGTCTCATCTACTGCCATTTCAAGAGTGTGTGTGTGTGTGTGTGTGTGTGTGTTCACACTATAATAATATGTTACAGATGTGTTATACTTCGCTGCTGGTCTACAACAAGGGTTGTTTGTCAGGAATCTACAAATCATATCCATTACAAACAAACTAGTTCACACACACACACACACACACACACACACACACACACACACACACACACACACACACCGGTCCTGGGTGTCCCTCCTCTTGCTCTTTTTGCTGCGCCGGGCCATCTTGCCCTTGTAGCTGGCCTTGCGTGCCGGCCCCCTCTTGATGGAGGTGTTCTCCAGGGCTGTGGTCTGCAGCGCCACCTTGTTGCCACTCTGTGCAGGCAAGGAAAACAGATCAGAAACCGACCCAGCTTAAATGGAGAGGAAACTAGGCCAGCAATAGTTAAGTTTTTTTTAAATGTGACCATAGCAGTTATGCAAAATACAAAAGCATTTTTTTCTGGTTCCTTGGTTTCAAAACCTGTCCAAGAAAACCTTTTTAGTGTCGAACTTGCAAACCACCTAAAATTCCTGCTTAGCCCACAGATGGGAGCCATGCAGGGCAGGGCTGCACATGCTCACCGCAGGGAATATATACACGCTGATAAGGCCATATCGCATGCACACTCAGACACACACATTTTTCCATGCTGACAGGCAGATTTTCATGCCTAGGGAGCCTTGCTAAGACAGGCTTTTTTAGTGTGTCCAAGTTTTATAAAAAGACAGCAAACTCTCAATGCCATACAGGTAGTGTAACGTGCCATTCAGGTAGTGTAACGTGCCAAATGAATAAGTGACTAATACAGCCTCTCAGAAATGTCTCAAAGATGTTTATCCTTTTATCCGTTTATCCCCCTCAGGCCTGATGTCCTACTAGCCTTATCAACCCATGTGGCTGCATCAGTGACTGAGATGGAGCTTTATACCACGTCTGGCTGACACGCACACACACACACACACACACACACAGACGTCTACTTTGCCTGTCTGTCAATAACCTGTTTAAATCATTGCAGAGCTACACACACACACACACACACACACACACACACACACACACACACACAATTGTCCCCTACCTTGAGTAGCAGCTCCATCATCTCAGTGTGGACGAGACCCTGCACCGACTCCCCATTGACATGTGTGATGAGGTCACCGGCCCGAAGACCCGCCTCATGAGCAGGACTCCCCTCTTCCACACTCTACACACACACACACACACACACACACACACA
>JAGFZM010002153.1:412909-474321 GCA_017657215.1 Limnothrissa miodon | reverse complement strand
TACATTTTCTCTCTCTTTTTTTTTGTTTCAGGCATTCCAACTCCTCTTACCACATTTATATTCAGATGTGAGGTGAACACTCCTGTGGTGTGAAATGACACCTTTTCTCTCTCGCTCTCGGTCTCTCTTTAGCGGCTGCTGTTAGTCATAATTTTTTTCTTTTCTTTTTTTTCCATTGTATTCCTTTTTTTCTTCTTTTCTTCTAGTTGTGCCAATTAAAGGCAGGCTACTCAAAATGGTTTGCATGTCTCTGTCTGCAACTACAGCCAATGAAACACACATTCCCCGGAATGGCTTTGGGGATGGTCCGTGTGTGTGGGGGGGGGGGGGGGTTGGGAGTGCTTGATAAACATAATAAACTTCTCTTTCTCTCTGTCTCTTTTTTCTCCCCCCTTTCCAGACGCACTTGTTTCTTACAGTATGTGCTTGTGCGGTAAAACGTCCAACAAAGATGGTGGAAAACCTTTAAGCATCAAGTAATCATTATCACTATCGAAGCTTATAATTATTTCAGTGTCAAAATTAATCAGGTGAGAGACACCATGCCATTAAGAGAGGGAAGCCTGGAGACCAAGGATATACTGCATTTATAATGAGCTTCATAATTGGTCTGTACAAGAAGAGCTAGAAAGAGAGAGAGAGAGCGAGAATGATGGACTGACACATATACCGAAAGTAACTGCCCAACTATTGTAACAGCTCCTGTTCCGATCCTTTCAAAACTCACCACAGTAAATCACATCAACACAATGACAGGCCATCTTGTGTAGTGAAACAGCAGAAAAAACGTCACAAGCTTTAACATATGGTACATAATAGATTTCAATGGTATTATCATGTGTACTGTTCCTTCTAGGAAAGATTTAGGTTGGTTTCCTTTGCCCATAGCTGTGGCTGGGAGCTGTCCGTGGTGCTGAGGCAGTTTCTGGCATCAGCCGACCATGGAACAGCTACTTACAGTACTGCTCCATTCGCAGGGCAGTAACATGCACTCCAGGCCTCAGAAGAATACCAGCAAATAAATGGATGCGCGAAAGCAAACTCCTCGAGATGTGCGAGTGGAGTACAAACAAGAGACTAAACGAGGCATAAACGGTCCGACTACGCCTTCCCTTTCTTCTGTGTCCCTCTGAGGAGGTCGTCAGTCTTCTGAGGAGAGGAGAGGCTGAAACAATATCCATCCAAACCGCCGCGATGTAGAACAAAGCGTCTGATAGGAGGCATGTATCCTCCTCCATGCCAACACACCCTTAGATGTCTAATCTCGCCCACACTCACACACACACACTCACACTTTGCCACACACACACAAATACACACACACTCACACTTACACACAGCCACCCACATATTCAAGCACACACACACACACACACACACACACAAAGACAAAGATACATGGGCTTGCAGACTTGTTTGATGTCCAATTAACAGGAGTTAGAAAAGCAAAGTGTCCTACTTAAATGCAGAGCAGCAGAAAGCCCACTCCGCCTGTAAACCTCCCAGCCTCCCTCCCTCCAGAATCTGCCCAATCTGCATTTCAGATCCACTCTGTTCGCCTTTTTTTTCTCCACTGCAAATTCTGGCCCAAAGGATTTGCAGAGCTTGCTGGTCTTTGCCAAACAGTTTTTCTTGCTAACTGCAGTGTTTGGATTATTTTCTCCTTGAGGTGTTTGCTGAAGTGATCGTACTTTTCGCCAATTACCTGACCCCATTCCACTGTTCTCTTCTGGTCGAACTTCTCGATGTCAACGCATTTCAGGCATGTGTTTTCTGAACTAAATTTGACATATGGGGGAGAGAGCTGAGAAAGTTTGGATCTCCGAAACCCACACCCCCCTCTTGTGGGATCCTCACACAGTCAGTAAAATACTAGTGCAGTATAACCAACTCTAACTATTCTGCCTCTTTAACTTTCAGCGTCTGTACTTTACCCTCTCGTTGCAAACTACTCCATCCAACCTAGCTTGTTAGCTCTTAGCTCTACTACAGCTAACAATGGAAAAAGAACACCTTTGGCATTGCATTAACATCTTTGGCATGTTGTTATCTGGTGCCTGGATACGCAGATGTCCCAGTTTCGCCATTGCAATGCGTGCAGCATAGTCTCCTTTCTTCCAGAAACTTTAGCAATCTGCGGGTGTAGTCATTGCGACGCATCCAACATAGCATCCTCTGCAGCTATCTGCGGGTGTAGTCTGTGCTCCCCGCAGCAAGCTATTAGTTTCCACAGGCGATGAGGATTGTCAATTCTTTTAGTTCCACAGATATTGTTTTGCACTTAATTAAGTTCTATTCAGGTACCAGATGTCTTGGCACTGAATTTTACACTCATCATTTCAAATATAGCCAGAACACATAATAAAATAAACTCATTCAGTGACCTTGAAAAACATAACCATCAGCTTTCTTTTATGTTCGAAAAGAAATCGCTTTCTCCTTCTCTCTCTCTCTCTCTCTCTCTCTCTCTCTCTCTCTCTCTCTATATATATATATATATATATATATATATATATATATACAGTACATGGGCAGGCAGACTTGTTATATATATATATATATATATATATATATATATATATATGGACATGAATTTTTAGTTATGCACATGAAATTCCCAAAGATTTTAGTCAGATTCCTAGTCCAAAAAAACACAAAAAAAACATTTGAAAGCCCAACGGCACCTTCATGTAAAAAATGATGTATTTGTCAGCTTGGTAGTAGTAGTTCCACTAAGCCACTACACTAGTGGTGGCCATGTTGCAGTGGTCTTTAGTCAGCACAGGGCTCTATGTGAGCCACTCGTGGACGAGAGGGATGGTGGGAGGACTCCACTGCTGTCCATGAGTCGCACTGCAGAGGACTGGAGTCTCCAGTGTGGTAGACCTGGCCCTGTGTAGTCTCCTCTCTCTCTTTCTTCCTCTCTCTAGTTGGCTCTCTCATTCTTTTTTTCTCTGTCTCCATCCGTAATTCTTTCTTTCTCGGCCATTTACTCTTTCTCTTTCAGACTCATAGCTCTCTTTTTTTTATTTCGAATCGCTTATTCTCTTTCTCTTTCTTCCTTTTTTCCTGGTCTTTCTCCTCTCTCTCTTTCACCACCCCTCTCGCTCTGTGCTGTCACTGAGATAAGCTGTAGAGTTGACACAGGCTGAATGTCAGCAGTAATAAGGCCCGTTGGGAGCTGGAGTGCTGGAACGCGGCACAGGCACGGGCTGCCGACCGGAGATGCTGTAGAGAAGAAACGCGGTAGAGTTGGCCGGTCGCCGGCAAAAAAAAGACTAAAAACCCCACACCGAATTAAAGAATGTGACACGCCGGTGCTGTAAGTGCTGTGGGAGTTCAAGGTGACTCGTGTTCGAGCTCCTCTCGGAGAGAAAGAGAGGAGAGAGAAAGGTGGAAACAAAGGCGGAAAAAGAAAGAGAGGGATAAAGAGCGAGCGAGAGAGAGAAGGGAAGACAAAAGAAGAGATTTGTGACATGTAGGAGGGCCAGGGTTTATATCCTGTATAGGTTTAGGTACCAAACATGTGACCTGCAAATCTTTGATAAAATGTGTGAAAAATATGAGTCGCATTCTATGGAATCAGGTCAGATGCAGGTACTGTAAATTGCTGGTGTAATTGCTGTTTTTTTGACACATAAAATATGCCTGCATTTCAAGTTGATGATTTTAACATTTAAAATCTTACTAGTTTATCTATCCCTATAGTATAGAACTTTACTTTCACTTTACACTTAAGCAATATTTTTTTTTTTCAAATCAGCTTTGCTCCGTGCAACATCCCCTACAGCCTTGCTACACAAACTAAATGCCCCATTGTAAATCCAAGATAGTCAAATGCCACCAGAAGAAAGTCTTATAGCACATATCTTCTCAAATAACATGGGCCTACAATGCCATAAGCCAGTGTTAATAGTTGTTCAAATGGGTTTTTCGTTTAGGTACAGCATTGTGTACAAGTGTTGGCATTTATTTCGAGAGGGACGGTTGCAGGATTGCAAGAATTTGTTGATTTATTATTCATTATTTAACTCATACAGTTGAAGTCAGCCCCTCCTGTGATGCCACAGTGGGGAAATGAGCAATTGTTGTGCTTGCTAAAGTAATAGCATTTCAATACTAAACCTACAGGAAGAGTTGAGATCAGTCAACTCCAAACGGATAGATTTGGCTTGATACTGTTTAAATTGCCGTTTGATAGAGATTATTTACCAGATAATTGTTACAAAAAAGTGGTGCATATGAGAATGGAAACTTCATCAACCCTTTTTGTTTTCCCAGCCTTAAAGTCTGTGCTGCCCATGAGTGTAAGTGAGGGGTAATTTCTGATAAATTCAAGAGAGCCCATGTTTTTCAATGAGGGCTTGGTCAGAGAGGAGCTGGACAGGATACAGGCAGCACATCAGCTTCATTGAGAAACATTGGCATTTTTGCAGCCAGAAATCTTTGCTTTTTTTTTTTCCTCCCCCCATTGGCGAGGATTCACATTACACACCACATGGGGCGCTTTGAATTGTATGTTTGCTCTGCCGTTGTTCAAATCAGCAAAGTATGTCAGAACATTTCATGCTGGTGAAATCTACTGATAGAGAGAGTGAAAGAGACTGGCAAGAAGAGAAAGAGCGAAAGAGAGAGAGAAACAGAGATATAGAGAGAGAGTTGATTACCCATTTCTCCTAGCCGCCTGAGTCTTACACTATCGCTGCATCTCCTGTTTGCACAGGAGTTCAATAGAGTGGGTTGTTGGTTGTTGACTCTGGGAGAGGAACTCAATAACAGCCCAGGCACACTGGGCACTGAGAGCCGGCAGAGAGCTGGAGCAATTCATTTCCTTCTCCTCTGGACCTTTGTGCCACCTGGCCCGCCTGCAGGCCTGCCTGCCTGCATGCCGCACCATTGTTTAGCATAGGATTGATTAGCATGCAATGGGACTTTGGTGCTGAATTTCAGCTAGCAGCCACAAACATGATGTAACACTGATGCACAGGTTATCAAAGCTTGCCTTGTACACCATGGGACTAATGAAATGCTGTAGTGTAATACCTTTGTATTGACCAAAATAATTCAAAATGAGATCCCTACTTACATTTTATGCAATGCTGTTTATATCTTGTATATCAGGAAACAGCCATTAGCTGCCAGTGTTCAAAAGCTCTGAATACTCTTGTCCTTCTGTGGAAGACAGGTATAAATCTACAGTTTGCAGGGATCTTAATCTTATTTGTGATTAAAAAGGTGTTAAACATAAATCAGGAATGAAAGATGGCTCTTTTTTTATCTTCAGCATTTTTGTTTATAATCCTTTAACAAACTATGGATAGTAAAACTAACATCTTTTAGATATAAATCGAAGGGTAGAAAACAGCGAAAAACAAAAACAACAACAGCTGCATGTCCTAGACCTTTTTTTTCTCCTTACACCACGTCTCGATTCGTCCAATCCAATCAATTGCAAGGCGGCTGCAGCAGCATAGAATACCAAGGTTAAACCAATTACACCCAGCCCACGCTAACAAGTCTTCAAATCCCCATTAAACGGCGGCAACGAGGAGCGAGGTGTGAATGCGTATAGTCTCCGAGGGTCAGCGCCGAGGGAGAAAGGGAGTCAGAGAGAGAGAGAGAGAGAGCACAGATGAGTGCAGGCTGTTCATTTATCTCCGCGTGACAGAAACACTGAATGGGAGAGGGTTGAATAAAAAGAGTGGGCGCACACAGCCTCTGAAGTTACAGTCGTCTATCCTTCAGCAAGGAACAGTGCGCGTGCACACACGTCTAAGTGAAACTACAAACACCTCAAAGGAAAAAAAGCTCTTTGGCTGAACTGGGGGAGTTGCGCCATCTGAAAAGGATGACAAACTAATCTTCTGGCTCATCTTGATCTTGCCCAAAAGAATTGTTCTTAAGCATACAGCCAGTACAGCCCTGACGCTTGTCCTCATATTTACAAACCTCTTTCTGCTGCCTGACTCTTTGGGTTGATCAAATCCTCCCCTGTGGCAGGCGGACACAATAAAAAACGACACAGACGAGATTTATATGAGTACAGTAGCTCCTACATAGCTAAGCCATGCTCACTGCTCCGTCCGTGTGTTTGTTAGTCTAACAACTCCTGCGTGCCCCTGATGCACTTTATGCTTATTAAAACACATCGTGACCCGAGTGTCTCTCAAGCTTGTATCTCTATTGGCACAGCACATAGCCGCAAACGGATGAAAGGCCTGGCGGCTGGCTGACGGTGCCTGTGTCTGTGTGTGTGAGAGAGAGAGAGAGAGAGAAAGAGAGAGAGGATTAAACTCGTGCTTATTCCCTCTGTTTGTGTCGGTAGGGTGTGCTGTATAAGGACAGGATTACTGTAAACAGCATAATTAAACCCGTACCAGGCCTGAGATTTTTACCCCCGGAGCTCCTCCTACAGGTGTTGATTTGAAAAGGAAATAAATGTCAACATTTAAAGAGGCACTCAGTAAGTTTATGCGACCATTTTTGTGGTCATAAAATCGCTTACAAATCGTTTTTTCTGTTAGACTGGTCTGTTGTGTAGCAAACGGCGATTGAGCGCACCGCTGTGCAGGCCTGTATAGTGAATACGGAACTTGCAACTTCTGAGGGAGTGTACTTTACAGCAATACAGTTAACTGTACAGAGCTCCCCCTACAGGTTTGTGGCGTTTAATGCAGGGTTAAAAAACAGACTTACTGAGTGCCTCTTTAAAAGGACATAAAAGACAACACCTTGTTCCAGTCCACATGGGTTTGTTTGTGGAACCAGCGATGATCATTGTCATGAAGTTATGTTGACTGATAAGGTCATAAACACAGTTTCCGTTCCATTTGGTTTTAGTTTCACCTTCTCACATTTTTCAAACTCCAAGCGCTTGTAACTGCGAGACTGAGCAATAGAGTGTGTCGAGAGAGCCTTCTTTCACTCCCTAATGAGACAGTTTACCATCAAAGTGACAAATGTGATACTGGTGAATTAACTTAAAACTGCATAGGATGTTTCCTGTTCTGTCTTTAAACAGATTCTACATTAACAACACACACACCCCTCATACACAGAAACACACACACACACACTAACAAATTCATGTACACCAGTGCTCCCAAGTTCTATACACAGTTAACCGATAGCGCTCACAGAGTTTCACATGGTATGTGCAAATATTTGTCATACTCTCTGAGATATTATAAATGATCAAATAACACTTTAGCCAAAATCCGTATCCAAATTTTGTCCATGTTGTCACCACCCACACCTAATATGATGTGCGTTGTGTGTTACAGTATCTGTGTGTACTTGTGTCTGTGTGTCTGTGTATGCTGTACTGGCAAGCACAATGACATCCCCTCCACACAGCCTGCACATGTTTAGCTCACATTTTTTAAAGAAAGTATATTTTGGGGCTATTTGCCATCGTTCAGATATAGGACAGTAGGAGTGACAGGAAATGAGTGGGAGAGAGATATGGGGGAGGAGGATTAGAAAATGTTGTGGAGTCAGATGTTGAGATGTCGAGTTAAACCTGGGTGACCCTGGGTCAGATTCAGACCGGATAAGCTTGGTACATCTAGGCTAGACTCTCTGCAAGAAGCGATGTGATAAATTCAACTAAATTTGGTAGAGCTGCTTCTGAGGCCTTCTGGACTTGCGCAGCAAAACTGATCCAGCAGTGTATACAAATATGCATATGGGATAATCTCCTCCTCACCACCTCTGTTCATGGCAGCTTTCTCTGAAAGCCACAAGGAGTGTGTGTGTGTGGGTGGGTGTGTGGAGGAGGGAGGTTTTTATATATATTTTCATCTATACACCTACGTGGCTTTCTTTCCAAAGATATCACACCCTCCCACACATGTACTAATGTCAATTACACAAGCTTTTAATGAACAAAATTACATTTCTCATTCAAGTATGTCTTGAAGTTTTATTAGATGCAAACTTTCTCTCGCTCTCTCTCTCTCTTTCTCTCTCACTCTCTTTCTCTTCCCCTCACTCACACACACACACATACACACACACACACATCACACAATATACACAAACACTTCATCTTTGCTTCAGAGTGTGAATAGAATAGAACAGAAAAACATGTACCTGTTCGTATAAGCTAGACAATTTGGTTGCCATGGCGACATGGCAATGACGGCTGTATGTGAGCACCCCCCTCCAAACACACACATACAGACACCCTTGCACACACACACACACACAATTCTTTCATCTCAAAACGTCTGTTTTACACAAATGGGCTTTCTTTTTTCTCTTAAGACACAATATCACAAAGCTAACACTAAAACATACCTTGCCCAGGTGTCTTGCCAGTGACACAAGGACTGAAGGTATTCAGCATCAGAGAACACAGCGGCTAATTCATATGCTCAACCCTTCTATTTTACCATTACATGATAGCGTACCGCTCTTTCAAACATGCTCGATAAATATCCCCATCTCAATAAACAGTTTCAAATTGCCATGTGTTTACCCTCCCGAAATGAATTTTTGAGTTTCCCAATGCATCTATTAGGCAAGATGAGGTGATTGCATGTGTGTTTGCTGTCAGTGCCTGTCTCTCTTTTTTTCCTCATTCTTAACCCGGTGCTCTGGGTAACAGAGAACTCATCACACCACTCTTATCTTGCTTGCCGCATTCTGGAGCTGAAGAGGAAGTGTGTGTGTGTGTGTGTGTGTATGTGTGTGCATGTTTGTGATGAGAGGAGGTATTCTCCATTTTCATATTTCCCTATTTGCTTTTCAAGCTGTATGCTGTGACTTGAACTTCAACAGCTTCCCTCTGAGTATTCCTTTCTGTTTGTTTGCGCTGTCTCTCTCTCTCTTTCATTAGGAGGCTGTCTGAGTTATAAAAGATGATGGACAGCTGGAGTATACCTTAGAACAGCATCTATTCATAGCGGGGGGAAGAAACAGGACAGAGGTAAGAATCTTAGACACTCTGTGTTCTAGAATGTTCTACCTGTAATTGAAGAACACAATGTAAAGATGAACATAGATGATTTGAAAAATATGGCAAGTCACACACACACACACAAATTACACACATATTACACACAAACAGCCACAGGGTTAAGTCATTTGTTAATAACATTCAAAGGATGTGTAATCACCTCCCGTCCTTTTAATACTTCTGAAAGCAATTACTAGACACTGTCATTTAGACATCAATCTAAGAAATCAATATCAGTGTCTTAAATTTTAATTAGATTTTTTTTTCATCCAGCAGCAAGCATTGACAGAATTAATAACCATTATGCAGGAGGAAGCTGCCTTCAACACAACCTTCTGTCGAGACAAAACAGAGCACTGAAGCAGGCACCAAACACCAAAAAGGTGCGTATACACACATTTCAAAGGACTAGAGAATGACAGGCAATGGCCAACACCTTCTAGTTTGCCTGTCTAAGCCTCATGGTACCAACAACTAAATCCAGACCTCCTTTTTTTGCTGGACCGCCTATTGAATAGGCCTGCTTTACACACACATGTAACATATTTGCTTTTACATTCAGTAGCTGTCTAGTTTTCAATGTGACAAATGTAACCCAAAGGTTTTAAGCCTCTTTGCGGTGTTGACAGTTCATATACTTTAGAGTATAAAGCATTTCTTATGCTAATATACAGAAATGCATTGTACGCATTAGCCAGGAATCAGGAATGCCACATTTTTGCAAATATTTGCATTTTTAATCAGTGTTTAGCAAAATAATCAGAGTTTTACAAAAGTGTTTTTACAATCAGTGTTTTATAAGTGTTTTTACAAGCAGTGATTTACAAAACAATCAGATTCAATCAGATTTGGAAGATCTTTCAGCTCCTATTTTCCATCCCGACCTTCAGAGCAGATTCAGTAAAGCCAGTCCTCCATCACTGCATTTCACACGGCTGTTGCTCGATCAGAGCACCTTCATAACGTACAGACAGAACATCAGGAAAGGTGTGGGAAGGTAACGACACATTCCATTTGCATGGGCTTAAATATAGGAAATGATTTTCACTTGGTTATGTGCAAGTGACGACAGATGAAAAAGTTTTGGCTACTGAATTCATGTGTCCTCAGTAATGTGACAAGTTTCTTGCCATTTCTTTTCAGTGATCATGTGAGATACAAGACACAAGTTGTGAGTTCTCGTCACCTCTTTGTCATTTCTGTCACTGTGGTGTTTTATCATTCCGTGAAATCTGGATTAAACTGTTAATAGCCAAGTGTTAATTGAATAACTTTTGAGCGTTAATGGATGCAGTGACATGCATTTTCTCGACCAAAACTATGAATTAATAATGACACGAAGAAAGATGTAGGAATGTCTGTAGTTTTTATTTATTTTGTTTGTTTACATATCAGGTGACAAAACTTCACAGGCTGATTGGGGCCTTCGATTGATGATTGATTGATGATTGTTGGAGATCACAGTACAACAGATGGTACATTCAGATGGTCTGGTGTATGTGCATCAATCCAGTGTTGTATGAATTCTAATCGGTTTGTGAAACAGCTGTGGCTTGATTAAATATTTGTTTGAATTGAATTGCATACTGTTATACCACATATCAGATGAAACATACTGCTTTGAGTTGTCAGTAAAGAAAAGATGAAATGGGAGAGGGGTGAGGTGTGGGTTCAGGAAATGCCTGCTGAATGTAAACTGTGTCCCTTTTAGCCTCAGACTTAGTAGATGGTGGTGCACTCAACACTATTCTCACTGCACTCAACAGACCCTTTATCAGTGTCATAGAAATAGTATTGATGTAAAATGGCATGCTGATATTGAGGTAGATGCTAAAAAATGATATTGCAGTAGTCACTTGTGCTTGCACAGCCTTTTGATGTTTCTTATTTTCACCTCTGGCTTTAGTTAAACAGAAACGTCCAGAAGCTTAAAGCCACTAATTGGCCCCCAAGGGCATCAGCGAATGCAAGTGGTGCACTGGGGAGGGAGGGATGAAATACTAGAGGAGGGAGAGGAAAGGTTAGAGAGTGGACACTTGTTTCCAGATTCATTTCATGATATCTTGGTGCTACTGGTGGTATTATGAAGTGTTTATTAAGTTTTTATTTTTAGTTATCAAATTACATATCTTAAGAATCTGTCAATTTACACTAAATAAACTACTAAATTGAGTTTAGAACATAACAGTCAGTTGACCTTGAAAATAAACGCGTAAACTTTTAAAAGTTTACTTGTAGATATGTGTGTTCTATTTTTGCAAAAGAAATCAAAAGATATTCCCACAGATATTCAATGACAGCATGCTTCCTTTCTTCTTGATTCTTGTATATGGTTCTCTCGTGAGACAAGCCTTTATCAAAGCTGTCAACAACTTTTGATCTTTGAACCCTTGTTTGCTCTAGGTTGGCAGTGAAACGCCAGGTTCTACTTTCTGTAGCCCTTTTGGAGTTTCTTCAAACTGTCTTTTGATGCTCTGTTGACTTCTAGGAATAGAATGCAAGAAAGATCAAATATGGTGTAAGAGAAGATGCTAGTTGTTTTTTAGGATGGGATTTGGTTCTCTTGGGCAATAAGTGAAGAATTGGGTATAATTAACAGGTAATTAGTGGTTAATTGTAATTAGATACTTTCATAATGGGGACAAAGGATTCAATAAATAACATTTAACTGATGTAAAATTCCATATTATGTTTAACTGTATCTGTATATCTAAGTGAGATAAAGGGCATAACAGTGACACTTCTCTCTTAATTGCAAATGAAAAGAAAAAGTTTAAACTATCTTTTGAACTGGTTTGCCGGTTTGAAGCACTGAACATCGAGAGGAGGGGAACTGCAGGGAAATAGAGTTTTCAAAATTAAAAAATACCTCAAGATCAACTTTGCACTGTTTTCAAAATGTAAAAGATGTAAACTAGGAAAGTAAGTAAAAGGTCTATTTTCTTACATGTGCAAACTGTATTTTATCGTTTTCAACAGTGCACTACAGCAATCTTAATCCGGTCTCTGAGAAGTTAAGCAAGGCGGTGTAAAGCTTAGGAAAGCAGGTTCTGTGAAAAGGCTTCAAATATTACATGATGAGGAGAGCTCTCCTGTCTGCTGATCTGATTGCCATGTGTGTGGGTACCAGCACTGCATAGAGAGTTTCCCTCACGCGCTTGCCTTCTTCCCCACATTGACAAATGTTTAATTAGCAGAAGCGCTGTCTGAAAAGCTTATATTTCCTCACAAGTCCCCCTTTATTAGAAGACATAAAAGCTTTTTTTCTTGTTTGATGTAAAAGTCTTCTTGAGGCAGGCCTACTTTTGGCTTATCTGTGTAATGCATTTTTCTTTGTCACTCCCTTTTTGAAGAATTTCATTTTAGGCATTATCTGCACAACAAGACACAATATTTTGTGCTTTGCAACAAGATTAAGCAGAAGAAGTTTTATAAATATTGAAAGCATTGAACACTGACAACAACCAGTTGGCTGGAAATCAGACATTGTTAGTTTTCTATACACTATATATAATTGTACAAAATTGTATAATTTTCTATACTATATAAGTACTATAAGTTATAATAATACTGTATATATACTGTATATATACTGTAACTTTATTAAGTAATATGCTTAAAAAGGACTTCCTCAAAAATACATTAGAGCTCGAGCCTAGAAAGGGAAAACAAATCCTTCATCCTCTACAGTGTTAATCAAAATGCCCAGAATCCCCCCCCCCCCCAACCACACACACACACACACACACCCCAAGCTGCGTGTGCAGTGATAAAACATTCTCTTCCTTCCCTTTGGTGGAAGAATGGAAATAAAGTACATGTGCACGTCCCCTCACTCACCCCTGCATTATGGCTGGATGCAGGCGAGAGAGACAGGGAGAGGCCCATCTGTTATGCAGTGTTGGGCTAAATTGCTCGGGTCTTATAGCAAATGGGTCTCTATTAAGGCGTATACCCTTTTTTTTGGAGGGGGGACGGAGACAGCAGGCAATGGGCTGTGACCCAGTTCATAAATAAAGATGGTCCCTGCAGGTGACATCAGCACAGAGCGGGGCTTCATTTTAATAGCCTGCGTCCCGCTTATAGCATGCTCCTCACCACTCTCTCCTCTGATCAATGGCACCCCAAGCTAATAATCAATTGCGGGGCGAGGAACAGGCGTTAGGCTGTACGCACTGGCGGCTACTGCAGACTGTACCGCGCTGCGGTACATTTATTTCATTCCTTTCACATCTCTCAACACATTCTATCCATTTTTTTATGTGTTCAGAGATCGAAAGCTCTTTTTTTTTAGCAGACTGATGATGCTGGTTTGGTCAAACACACATACTGTATTCTTTTCCTGTGTGATGTTTATTTATGCTGGCTGGTCTGGAGCTTAACTGGGAGACAGCAGCAGTAGATCAGAGACGATTCAGTTTTAAACAAGAATATGTAGTTCAGGGACACAAAGTTAAATTCGTAACCCATATGCTGAAAAAAAGCAAATGAAAGAGGCTCTGATTTTACAATCCATCGCTGACATCACACCACCTGCATCATTCAGTCTGTCCAATATCAATGAAGTCAAGCCATGTTGCTAAAATGTGTTCTTGTGTAAGGGCACCTACTTAATCAAGCTTAATCCATTTTGATTTTGATTCTGAAGGGCCTCATCCAGTCACACAGATCACTGCTACTGTACAGTGCAGCCTCAGAGAGAGAGAGTGTGTGTGTGTGTATTTGTGTATAGTGGTGGTGCCACTGCCTGTGTGCAGGGTCTGCTCTTTTTTTGTCACTGATGGTGTCCATTCAGTGGCTCCCTGAATGTGTGTATGTGTGTGTGAGAGAGTGTGTGTGTGTTTGTGTGAGTGTGTCTGTGTGTATGTATCTGTGTGTGAGACAGAGAGTGCGTGAGGTCCTGTGTGTATGTATGTGTGTGTGTGTGTGCGTGTGTGTGCTGGAAGCCTCAGGCCCAGGCCCACTGCACTGGCTCAGCCGCTGGCTCAGGCTGCCTCTGGGCTCAGAGAGACAAGCAGATGTGTGAGCCCAGCCATGATCTGGGTCTGCGCACACTCACACACGGACACACACTATCACACACTCACACACGGACACACACTATCACACACATAGATTACACACACACACACACACACACATTGTCACACACATGGATTACACACACACACACGCACACACACAAATTACACATACACACACACTCTCTCTCACACACATACACACACATACATTACACACCAATGCACACTGAAACACATACACATGCATGCTCACTTATTTAAAAATTTCCTTTCATTTATTCTCTCTGTCTATCTCTCTCACTCTGAGGTAATGAAGAAAGGTGATGGGGTGTGGGTGCTGCAAATGAGGAGAGCATACTGTAGGAGGCTGCTAGGGCAATAGGAGTGTGTTGTTCCCTGCTCCACATGTAGGGGGTTGGGGGGGAGGGGGGGGCTCAAGGCTGGGGGAGGGAGGGAGGGATGCACAGGAGGAGGAAGTCATAGATACACACACACACACACAGATACACACACACATACTGTACAGGGAGCAATGAGGAGGAAAGAGAGAGACATACACACACTCACATAAATACTGTACAATAATACAGGAACACACACACACAAATATCTCCCATCCAGCCACACACATTCACAAATATACACACACATGCACACACCTCCCCCCTCATACACACACACGCTCACACGTGTGTAAGCTCAGAAAAAGAAAAGGGGCGAAAGCAAGAGAGATAAGGACGGCTTTTGAACACACTCCCCGTGACCGTATCCTTTCTTGTCGCATTATGTGCACAACATCACTCATTTCCCTTCATCTGCCTGTACCTGATTCCCCACATCAAACGGCATCAAAGCCGGCCGAGCAGGAAAGGCACCCCCTGTAATTGCAGCCTCTGTACGCCACTTTGAGCCGTAGCCTACGTCTGCGACAGGAACACGGACACGCACTGTACACTTACAGGGTCTGGATCAAGTGAACACACACACACACAGACACACACATATGCACGCGCATCACATACACGCACACACACACACATCACAGGCACTTACACATGTACACGTGTGTTCATTCACAATGGCTTATTAGTCTCAGTGGAGCAGTACTCTCTCTAAAGGAGCACGTTCAGGGAGATGTTTTATACTGTAGTGTAGCAGTGGGGTGGGGCAGAATGTGTGTGTGCGTGTGTGAGACAGAGAAGTGAGAGTGTGTCTCTGTGTCTGTGTTTGTTGGGAAGGGAGTAGAACAATTAAAAAAATCTGTCAACCCTCCCGTTGTTTCCGTGAATCTCCCTTATTTTAGATTTTTTTGTCATTTTTCCTATTAGTATTTTCCCAGACAAATATCCCATATTTTTACATTTTCAAAAAAGACTGCAATAAAACATATTATAATTCTAAGTTAGTAACTGACGTTTTACAAAAAGAGTGAAAAAAGCGAAAATAATCTCGAAATCACATTGTTGAGAAGGAGCCGAAGCCTCGAAGCTTGAGATTCAGGACAGACGCTCAGGTAAGTCAATAAACACACAAATAAACATTCAAATAATTCAACAACTAAACAAAAAAACGAATATTATCAAACAGAGAAATGCCATCTGAAAGCTGCTGCTGGTTTTCCCGTACAGTACCTAGGGTTGGTTTTCCAAGGGAAAGTGTTCAGCGTTTCCAATGGATGTGGATGGCTCCCTGTTGGGTATTTAGCTGGAGTGGTGCAAACGGCCATGAGCCCAACTGGGAGCTGCCAACAGCCAGCTAGCTGCTGCCGAAGAGCCAGTTTTTCTATGCATGTGTCTGCTTTTGATACGCATGTGATGTGTGTGTGTGTGTGGGGGGGGGGTTGTATGCAGGTCTTTACATTGCTCTTTTGCTGTGTGTTACTGTGAAAGGGTTTATGTTTGTGTGTCTGTGTGTGTGTGTATGTGCTTGTGTGTTAATGTGTGTGTGTGTGTGTAAACTGCACCTCTTACCAAGCCTTATGGGAGCGTTGAGGGTGAGCCGATGGAATGCAGCACACATACTTGCGAAAATGAATTGGCTGACATGATGACACGCGGCTCTCACCTCCCACAATCCCCCAGTGGAGTCCATGACACACATGAGCTGTAGCAGGGCTCCCTGCTAACGCTAATGTGCTAATGCTCCCTCACCGTTTCACAAGAGGGCGGCGTGGGAGACGAGGGGGGACTTTTTTTTTTTACCCAGACTCCTCTTCTACGGAGACCCCTCTTGTTCCTTGTGTCTCCCGGTGGTTGGCAGTTGGCTGCAGCCTTGGAAAACGGGCGCTTAAGTGCAGTCCACCTGGCCAACCCCCACACCCACACGCAGCGCTAGTGGCACACACACACACACAGCTTCCCTACAACAGACGCCAGTGCTAGTGGCACACACACACACCTTGCCTTCAACAGACGCCGGTGCTGCAGCACGGAGGGACATTACGCCGGACAGGAACATCCTTTACGTGCTGCTTCATGGCTCATCTGGTGACACTTCCCATGTAATATTAACCAGAATGAGCCCACATGACACTTCCCTGCATCGCCTTATCAGGTGACAGCGGTCTGCAATTGATAATGAGGTCCATAAAACTAGTCTCTGAGCGGAAGATCAATCACGCACATAAGAAACAGAGAGAGGGAGAGAGATTACAGAGAGAAGAAGAGAGAGACAGAGAGATTAGAAAGAGAGAGAGAGAGGGTGCCAATGTGATTATGACATGGGGGTTGGGTGGTCAGTGAATGAAATATGTATGTTGGGACTATGAGCTCATGTAATATTTACTAATGATCTCTGCCCGTGGCAGGGGCTGTCTGACGAAATTAAACTCCACAATCACTCTGAACCAATTGCTTCAGTGAGTGTTTTGTTCATTTCACTCTCATCAAACAAGCAAATAAGACGACTTCGAGAGCACAACGGCAGATAGCTGATTGGTATTGACAATGGGAGGATTTCTCCAAGCGCCCGCCGAGTTGAAACTCTCCAATTCAGAGAGCAACAGTGCCACCCAGTGTTTGCTGGTAGTAAGAGGTGATGGCACAATATGTTACGACGGAGAGTCTATTATGGCTGAGATGTAAAAATATCTGTCTCAATCTCTATCCAGCTTTTTTGCTTTTGTATCTGTGTGTGTGTGTCTGAGAAAGAGAGCGCGAGCAAGAGAATAACATCTGTGAAAAGTGGTCTTGACTATTAGAATTGCAATGCATTAAAACTGCAATCTATTGATGTCCCCATTTTATTTTCCTGATGAATCACTCTGAATGCAGTTGTGACAAAGACAAATCAACCCCCATTTTGTGTTCCACAAACAAATTGTGATGAGAGGTTTCGATCCACAATGCGAATGTGAATACTTGCTTTGCAATTTAGCAACCACTTACCGAAGAATATTTGCCCATGATTGTTTTGTCTTGTCTTTTTGATCGACAGCTCCAAGCGAAATATAAAAGAGCCACTTATTCTGAGTACTTGGGAAAACACTTGGGGAAACAGCTTTATTTGATCGTAAACTTTGCACTATGTATAACACTCTCCAAATAAGGTATCTGCACAGTCTCCATATGTAAGGTATCTATGTAATTTGTATATTAAAATTCACGAATTAATGCTATGTCTGTTGATGGTCAGCTTCTGGTTCTAAATTTGGATTCTTTCTCATTTGAAATATGATTCTTTAACTTTCCTAAATTTTGGGCACAAAATAAAAATGATGGTGTCAGGAACATTATTACAAACACAAAAGATGATGTGTCCATATGTGTTATTGAGTGTGTGTGTGTGTGTCTGTACTGCCTAACTGGGTTGTCAGTTCAGCGGCAGGTGTAAATGTATTTTGTCTGCACACTCCAAATACGGTAGAGTCACGGCCGGATCAATGCACAGGCTTTATATAGCTTCAGACTACAGGGCCCCCGCCTCCCAGTGGGCCCCCAATTGGTCAAAAGAGAGAAAACACTTAATATTAATTGGATCAAAATAAACATTTAAATAAAGCGGAAGCTGATTAGGTGAGGCAAATCCGCCTTCAGTATATAAACGTCAGACGCACGTCACTCACGCCACAGTTGAACAGCGATATTAAAGGTCTCCTTCCAAAATAAACCGTTTAAGACTTGATGTTTTTACATTACCATAGGCCAGCCCAAGTTGTACTTCTATGCTCAACATCAAAATGCTCTCCTACCCCTGTAGTCTGTATTCGCCTGTGATAGAAAACTGCCGGGAAAAACGAGTGAATCGGAAAAGCTGTACAAATGTACGTCAATTTGAACATTAGCTATGCAGTTAACCCGCCCTCAAGAAAACGTTAGGCTGCCTGCAGACAGACCCACTAGAGGGAGCGTCACAGTGTTGTTAGCCAATCAGAGGCGACACATTTGTATATTATTAATATTCATAAGAATCCTCTCGAGCTATCCCTGCTCTCGTTTTCACCTAACTAAAATAGCTTGAAACAAGACAACCACAGCATATTTTTTGTCGAAACCAACTCTCATGACATTATTTTAGACAAGAGACCACCACAAAATTAATGAAAATACAATGGAAGGAGACCTTTAACAGAGACGAATGGTATGTAGGCATATACAATGTGTGACCGAAAATATGAAAGCCCATCGAGACAAAGTTGTCTTGAATATGGATGGAGGATGGATTTCTATTTCTCTACTACTAATTCAAAATCAGTATCTAATTCAAAATCATTGTGTGTGTGTGTGTGTGTGTACTGTATGTGTGCGGCGTGTGTGTGTATGTCTGTGTGTGTGACTTGGTTATCAGTTCAGCGGCAGGCAACCTGTCATTGTGAATGTCCTTATGAAGTGAGGACCTGTCATTTTGAATGCATCAGAAACACAAGCTTGGCAGTTTTCATACTCTGCTAAACATCCACACACATCTAGATATGCGCACACACACACACACAGGAAAAGACAGACACAGCTTTCATTAGCTCATTCAGTGACCCAAGAATACATATCATATTTCCTACTAGGTCTAAGGACTGTGCTTCTGTGAAGTGTGCGGGAACATATAGTACAGACTCATTCTCAACAATATGGTCCAAATCATGCAACACCATATGGGATATTCTACACACTCAATTAGATATGAAGTACGTGCGGCTGTAGGTTTGATTTAATGAGGGGTCAGTTAAGTCCACTGGTCTGTGATTTGAACAAAGTAAAGCAGACGAGTATTGTATGTAATGAACAGTCAAGTCCATACTGCAATTAGGCAACAAAATCCAATGAAAGAAATATCATGGAAATATAGACTTACTGATATAATGTATAATACATTGTGCAAGGGAGGGGGTTGTGTGTGAAACTATGTATATATGAATGCTGTGAGTTGCCATTGGTCTTTAGCTTTTGCCTGTAACCCAATTCCTGCTCTTTGAGTGGAGTTGTGAAAAGGGAAGATGAAGGTTGAGAAACAACAGCCTGTTACAAAACAGTGCAGTGATCCGTCAGAAGACATGACCCAATAAAAGCCTCATTCCCTCCTCTTGCTCCCATTAATGGTCTTGCGACTTGGCCAGATATTGAGTTTAATGGACCAAAAACAGGCAGGCAGACGTTGCCTTTTTTTCATACATCACGGACGCGGCAGAAGAGCGAATCGGCTCCGGCCCGACGTCTGTAACTGGAGTGTGTTGCTGCACATTTCCTGTGCAGCTAACTTCTGACAAGCTTCGTTTTTTGCTCTACTTGTCATTTTTTTTTGCCCATTGTTACTCACTATTACCAATGGCCCGTGAAAAAAATCCAAGCAGATTATCTCATTACTCCTCGTTTAGCTGAGAAAACGGCTGGGGAGCCGTTTAGCCCAGTGACATAAAAAAAAGGGTCATTTACAGGCCGGCGACGTCTTTCCCTTATTTAAGCCTCACGAGGCAACAAAAGAGCGATTCTTTGCTTATCCGCCACTTTAAAGGTGAGCCTCGCACAGAAGGAAAGGTGGATGAGGAGAGGTGAAGGGGTCAGTAGCGAGGATTAAGGAGAGGAGGGTGACGGAGGTGGCAGAGGGAGCCGTATAGCCTCATCAGCCCTGAGCTCTGGTTCGGGGGAGAAAATCTATAGCCGCCCGTCTCCATTCTGCCTCCCAGCGCGGGCCTTTCACCTTGGTTCTCTGCTTATTGTTGTCTCTCAAATGGCAATAGCTGGCCCTCACAAGGACAGCCGGTACCCAGCCGAGATGTGCTCGAATGATGGGGCTCCTCATTCGCACTTTATTGGCCAGAGTGGAGGAGTAAAACAGACACTACACAAGACACTACACATGGAAGAACGAAGTGGAAAAGAAAGAAACGACAAATAAATGAAAGAATAAAGGAAAAGAAGGGAAGATTTTGCAGCTTGCCAAAATACCAAGCCCCTGCAATGCTGGTATTTATTTGCCACTGATCAAAAACACTGTCTGCAGAGCACGTCCAGATGTGACACTTGCAGACTAACTTCAATTACATTTGCTGGGCCCATCGGTGGACACTGCATATCTGAAATAAAAGCCAGAGGAAATTAGTACTTGTCTTGTTTTTGTCATTTTCTCTCCTGCCGTACAAGAACAGAAGCTTGAGTGATTCTTCAGGCAGCCCACAGAGAGAAAAACAAATAAACAACCCCCTCACTTCCTCCTCCTTGCTCATCAGTGAGTGTGTGTGTGTGTGTTGTGTTCTATTGTGTTCTGTTTGTGTGCAGATATGTGTGTAAAAATATTTGGCAACACAAGATGATATAACCTGTCAACTCCAGTTGTCAGCCTTACTGCCTCCCACAGACCACAGTCAAACACACACACAACACAGAATATTCATGTCTGGTAGCAAAAAACAACATGATTGTACCTCAGGATGCCAGTAATTCACTCTGAAGAGTTACACAACTTGTGGAAAGCTATTCATACAAAAGGATCCTCTTTCTCTCTCTCTGTGTGTGTGTGCACCCGCCTGCATTTGTTGTAGTAAATCAAATACGTGTAAATAGATATGTTTTTGCTCTTCTTTAGTCTCTAGTTTTCGATTAGTGGTTGTCTCCGCTCCCTTTTTCCAAGCGCAAGCCACATGAGTGTCTCTGTTATTTGGGAAGATTATATGGTTCCTCTGTCTCATTACTTGCCTTTATTCTGGATGAGCAGTCTAAGCACTGAGGCAAAACAAAAAGTCAGTGCTCAGTGGGATGGAAGCTTAACAACCCAACTTTGGAGATAATTCGCCCTCCCTTCTGGAATTACTTTTTTGTGTGTGTGTATATGTGAGTGAGAGAGAGAGAGAGAAGGAGAGAGAGACAGTGATTGAGTGTGAGTGTGTGTTTAGGTTTGAAAGAACAGACTGACGCAATCATGGCCATGAAACTGAACAACCACCTACTATGATTTATCCTACTTTTAAAGCCTCCTGTGCAGAATCACCCATTTCTTCTCTGTTCACAGAACCCCCTTCGCCACGTTGTGTTTATAGCTCGCTGGTGCCTAGTTATAGCTGGTTATAGCTTTTAGCTATGTTTGCATTATCATTATCCCATCTCCTTGTCAGGACTCCGGCCGTGAGGTCGTGAGCTTTGGTGCCATCTATCGGACTTTTCTGTTTTGTGTGCATGTTTTTCACAGTCAGCTCTCATCTGTTCACCTGGCTCACCTGTTCACAATCACCCATTAAGGGAACTGGTGGGTGTATTTACACCCGAGAGTTTAAGTCTGTCTCTGTCCGTTTGTCTTTTGTAGCGGTAGCAGTAGACTACCTTCAAGCTAAATTTCCCCTTCACCTAAGATTCACTGACCTATCCTTGTGCGTCCTGAGATTCCTTGATGAAGTTCGAAGTTGTTGAGCCAGCATCGTTTATCTTTGGGCCAGAGTTCTTGCAAGTGGCTGTTCACTTCTTTAGTCTGCCTTAAGTTCTTAAAAACAAATGTCATTATGCTACAAATTGAGCAGCTCTAATTTGACGTTAGGCTCCATCTGGGGCTACCGTTGCAGCATATTGACCTGCTACTTGCTTAGGCGCAAACGTAGCGCGATAAAATAGAACGGTATGTTAAAAGGGGAGCGATAAAACGTTTACGGACACTATCGTGTCCTCGGTTCTCTGAACTTGAGAAGTGAATACAGTCTGTATAGCCTACAGTTGGGGTCAGACGTAGTTGAATTTGTTTTCTAGCAGTAACGTTAAGAGTGTCAATGAAACTAGGGAGCCAATCTGCTTCAGCGAAAAAACAGCCAATACGCCTCACAATGAACTAGCCAATCAGCGCCACGGGGCGGGAAAGGGTGGGATATACGAAAATTTTTAATGAGTATACATTTCTGAGCATAGAATAGACGGCCTAGAAATGCTCCTGGGTCTTTTTCAGCCGCACAAATTTGCATACACAATTATTGAGGCTCAAAGAACATTTTATGATGGTCAAAAAATGCATTCTATGAGCTCTTTAAATGTTCAAAGTGTCTGTGTGCCAAAGTGTCTCTGGCCGCGTTCAGACTGCCAGCCAAAATCCGATTTTTAGCCCAACTGGATTGCGTTTTTGTAGTCTGAACAGTGACATCCCACATGAAATCCGATTTTCACAAAACGGATCCCAACCACCTCAGATCGGTTTAGACTGTCCATGACGTCACTTACGCGATGCCAGAGAATGGAGGAAGATGCTGAAAACAATTCTCCTTGGAAACTACTACTATCTTTGGGGAAATGGGTCTGTCCAAGCAAAGCTAGAGGGGATGTATCGAAATAAAACCGTTTTTGAAAGTATTCCAAGCACTTTCAGGGAAAGAGGGTTTCGACAAGTGTGAAACTGTGTGAACAGTCTGTCCTAAAAATTGGATATGAGAAGGAATCCGATTTGAATCAGATTCGCCTGCAGTCTGAACGCGGCCTCTGTGACTGTGTATTATGACCATGTATGTCTCTGTGTCTATGTCATGCTAACATGCCTTCTTTCTACATATGTGCTTTGGAATGACTGAAACTGTGAAAAAGAATTTCTCCAAGGGGACGATAAATAAACTAACTTAGATAATTAGCTGGTTACAGCTGTTGCCTATTTATAGCTGGATATAGTGTAGCTGGTTATAGCTGTTGTATAGATTGTTACAGCTGGTGTCTGGATATAGCTGGTTATAACTGGTGGTTATAGCTGGTTATAACTGATTAAAGCTGGTTATAACTGGTTAAGTTATAGCTGGTTAGGTTTTTTCTGTCTCTGTCCAGATGCATCAAACAGCCACAAATCAATCCTGAAAAGTTTACAGGACAGAGATTTAGACTTGTATTTTCTGGAGCTTGCTTAAACGGTTTTCCCTTGCAGGATCTCATTCCTACAACTTGGTGGAACGTGACCATGATCCACACCTCCAAGATGTTTCAGCAGACGGTCTACCCAAGGCTGTTTAACCCCTCGACCGCTCTGGAGCCAGATGCTGAACTCGGTAGGATGAAAAAACACATCACTGAAGCAAGACTTTGACAAAAGTCAAAAAGAAATTGACAAATAAAACTGACTTGACTTGACTTTATCCGTTTCAGACAATCATAGGCAGCCTGTTCTTTAGACCTGGAACCTGCACACACACACACACACACACACACACACACACACACACACACAGCCTCTCTCTACCATCTCACTCTCCTTATACTCACACATGCTTGAGACAGTGCACAACCTAATTAGAGTTCACTGCAGCCTAACCAGTACACTGCAGGCAACCAGTAACACTGCAGGCTAAGCAGCACATTGCAGACAGAATACACTACAAACAAAGTGCACGACAGACAGAGTACATTACAGACGGTTTAATCAAGTTTGACCAGTCTCCTCATGGTTTTCACAACATTACTTCATTAGGCCGCAGTATGGCCTTAACCTGCCATAGACCTCAGGTCCGAGTGGGCTATAGCAGCCACTGCATTGATAAGACCTGTCCCACACACAGAGACAGAAGAAATTCATGAGCTCCCTTGTTCTTTACCCGGCCGGACCCCCCCTCACCCCCACCCCCCCATCATAGCAGTTTTCCGGTGGGTGGTGGACAAGGAGCAGGAGTGTTATAGATCCCAATCTGGCGTGTACACGCTGCAACCCCTGAAGAGGACTGGGCATCAACGATTTACCGCCTGCAATTAACAGCAGATAGGTCGTCGAAACGGAGGGTGGAAATGCACTTTTGAGCAAAACGGGAACATTACGAGAGGCTCTGGCAGCAACAGCACAACAGAGCCCTGATAGATTCATATTTAATGGCCGCCACTATCATCGAGAGAAGGAGGAGGAGGAGGACCACCCCCCACCACCACCACCAGCTTTATCGAGAAAGCCTAATTGATTTCTCTGTGGTAACAAGGTATCGACCACGGAGGAGTGCCTGCATAGACGACAGCTTCGATTCCGAGTGAGAGCCAGAGCAGAGGTGGGCAGCAGAGAGAAGTCGATGGTTAACCAACAGCCCAGCCATTTCTGCTGGCAAGGATGTCATTATCTATGTGTAGCCCGCCGCACCTTCAGACAATGTGATTTTACAGCAGGCCAAAAGAAGGGCGTTTTCTGGGTGTAGCTCTTAAAGCCACTATGTGTAGGATTTATCTTCTATTTATCTTCGTCTTTTATTAAAAATACATTTTTTATTTTAAAAATATAATGTAAAACGATGGTAATTACCTCCATGAATAAATTGTAGTGTTCCCGTAAACTTGGTAATTTCCATTTATATATAGATGTGGCTGGGTACCAAATGAGAATATCCATTTTGCGCCGCCATTTTCAAAATGAGGGTGGGAAGGGAAGGGCTAATACATTTTATTCAAACGTATGCAGTATACCACTTTGCCAATAGATGGGAGAAATTCTCATACGAAAAAAATAAAACTTACACATAGTGAGTTTAATGCATTTTAACATTTTAATATTGTCTTAATGTTTTTTTTCCTAATGAAAATCATCAAATGTCTTATTCAATTATTGGGCAAAATGTTCATTTTCTGCCTTACAATATCACACTCTTCAAGTCAAATGAATGGTAAATAATCCAAATAACATTTTTGGAGCTCATTACTTCTTCATTAAACAACGTGTGATCCATCCAGGGGCTCGCAGAAATCCGAAGTCTGTTTTGGTATTTCAGGTTCTCCTGCAAACCTAGAGTCAGTGGCTCTTCAGCCAATAATACAGGACCAATAAAGCAGCTTTAACTGTTCAAACAGCGGCTAGCGCGTTATTACTCTGCTGTTTACACACTTGCCTTATCAGACTGCAGCTACCAGAACCTCTATATTACCAGCCTAGGCGGCAGGAAAAACGTTGCTCACAGACAAGCATACAGTAGAGTAGGCTTCTCATTATCACTCAGTGGCAGAGACAGCGCTGTTGTTGAATGAACAGCCTCAGGCTGTACTTTCATCAACTGGGAACTAAATATGGCTTGACAAGTCACTTTTCTTGAGACATTGATGTACTGCATTTTCTAAATAACCCAGACAACGAGTGAAATGCTCATCACACACATGGACAGAGGACTTGGCAGACAATTCTGCTAAGACAGATTTTTTTTTTTCACTTCTTCATCCTCTCTCACTGTATCACTGGTGCATCAAATAGTATAATTTCTGCTGAAAGCAATCTTCAAGTGCACGCTACAGATAGAGTGACTTTTTAGAAAATAAACATGTTCACCTTTTGGGGATTGCAATTAGCATAGCTTTGCTCTCTCATCTGAATACCACCTGCCGTGCCGCACGGTTTGTAAACACAAGATCTCATCTTACCTCAGTTAGTAAGACTTTCTGTCGTAATTTATTAAATAGCTCCTAATTGGGTCTTAGCTCATTTGGCCTCAGAAAAAATCTCTCTGGCAAAAGCACTGTTCCACTGCAGCGATGCAACCCCTGGGGAAAAGGCTTAAAGCTTAAATAGACGCTTATTTATTAATCATATAGTACACTCATACATGATATGATAATGATGACAATGACAAATGATTAGACATAGGCCTAAGAGAGTTTCATTTTCACATCATAAGGCATTTCACACATTGGCATTGCACAAGCACACAAACACACATAGGGGCCTGCAATGAAGTTTTTCAAAGCATTAAACATAAACATTTTAAAAACAATAAACAAGATCCCAAGCAGACAAGACTAACTACATCAACTACATATTAGTAAACACAATATTTTTTGTTATATTTTTTGTTTTACTGCCGTTGCTGTTTGTCTGATGCATCATCCAAACCCATTGGTCTTATTGCAGTGGCGGCTCCTGAAAATGTTCTCAGAAGGGGACAATTTGTGTCTCGCGTAGCCCACATTGAACCACTAGCATTCCCTAGCCCTCCTATTATGTTCGTTTTTAGGAACAGCAATGGTGTTCCTGAGTCAATTTGACCCGGTCCATGTTCAATTATCTAAAAGATGTTTAAAAACCAAAATCTCAACCAGCAGTGTAAATATGTTATTACTAACACCTCCTGATATGATACAGTGAATCCGTTTTGAGAGTTTGAAGATCTATGAAAAATAATTTGTAAGAGCAACTCCATTTATTTTTTCTTGATTTTCGAGTTGTCGAGCGGGTCAATTTGATCCGTAACATAACAGGAGGGCTATAATGGCAATTCACAACAGAATGATTTTCTCTATGCTATGTGGGGAATAAGTTGCATGAATGAATGGCTTATAGTAATTATAATTGGCTGAAAAACCTGATTATTTGTTATTTACATTATTGCAGTGTTCAAATTCTCAACAACGGTGTTATAAATGATATGTTCAATGGATAAATAAGAGAAGAGCATTGAATATTGTGAAAAATTAGGTGACGGCCTATAGTCTGCGGATACAGTAGATAAACCTTCTGCTTGCAGTGCCTCCCCTGTAATTGTCCCTGTGTGCTAACACAGACTTAATAATGAATTACTGTGTGTTTGAGTGTGTGTTATAGCCACAAGCACTGGTTGTATCTCTGTCATGTCATGTGTATTTGGATGGCTAGTTCACTGACAGTCCAGCTCATTTTGAATTCGCACACAGCTGCATCATGCACACTTCATCATTGTTGAATGTTAATTTACAGTTGATTTTAGAACACTGGTTGATTTGTTGTCAATTGAATTTGATTGTTCTCAGAGATACTTTAAATGTAACTAGACTGCATTTTCTTGGCAGAAACTGCAAAGTGGAAAAAGAGGGATCACGGGCGAACGACAAGAGATATCAAAAAGATGAATGTAAGCAAACCAATCGAGGTCAGCCCGGACGTTTTTGATCTGGTACGGTGTCTCTATCTCGAAAGCCCTTGGACTAATAGGGGGCCAAACTTTTTTTTTGGCTGAAACATTTTTTTAAAAAAGAGGGATGACGGACAAACGACAAGAGCTTGCTCGGAGCAAGTCGACTAATGATCCTGAAAGAAAAATGACTGTATCAAACTAATTGAAGTAGACAGCTTAACATGCTCTTGTTTACATAGATACTGTAAGAAAATTGGGCCCCTGGTAGAATCAAAACAGATTGCATTAAAGTATAATTTTCTAACCTAAAAAAAAAAACACTGACTTTACATAAGTTTATATGTCTATTTATAGGGAACTCTGGGGTGATTTTCAGCATGACTAAAATCACCACCAAAAAGAGGGAAGGAGGTTCACCCTGTAGATGATGCTTAAATTGCAGTACAGTCCGTACAGAAACAGTCTAAAGGTATACAGTAAAATAAGTTACTCCTGCCTAACTTTCATCCCATATTCACGAGTCTGAAAGCCTAGCATGTGTTCTGTCAAGAGAAATGAAAAAAAAAATCTTTGTGGAAAAACTTCCCTCCATAATCGAGAAGCCAAATCTCTTAAGTCTATACTTTAACAATAGACCTTTACTGCCCCCCAGTTAGGGATTGTGCATGGTAAATCATCCCTCCTCATGGGTGGTATTGGGGAGGACTGCCTCTGCTGTTGCCACCTGTCTGAAGCATGGTAGCCACTGACCATCGCTGCAGTCTACTGAGTTCTCACAGAGAATTTTCAATATGGGGAGAATGTTCACTCTCAGAATCCTTCCGGGTGGAACTGCAACAAGAAGGAGCTCCCGAGCAAGTGATTGATGAATGGGTGGCAATGGAGCTGCACCCCCCAATACCACATTTCTCTTTATATAATTTTTTCTCCTAAAATTGCATTAATGCATGCGATACAGGATAACTTGACTTGACAATTAGTTGACCAATACAATTTTTAATATGTGTTGTTATTCCTAAAAACCCTTTTAAAGTTTACATGTCACGTGACACAAAAGCGAACCACTTTACAGCAATCGCTACTTTCTGCCTCTGTGACAGTCGGCAGCTGGTGCCAGGTTCAGCTCATGACGGTCGTAATCAGTCGTGATTTCTCGCTGACCAACCAGCATCCATGAGCTAAATGCTAGCATGTTACACGGAAAGCGGCCCATTCTATGACAAGCAGAAAGCACATGAGTGACTTTTTATTTCATTTCTAGTGGAAAATCTGTACTCAGGTAGCTACTACCACAACGTATATCAAGACATTAAGTTGTCAACTGTGACAACAATGAGTTTTAGCCGCTTAGCTCCATAGACCGCAATTCATTTTTCACTTGCTCGACAGCAAAACTAGCGGAACTTCAACAGATTGCAGGCAAAATCCGGGACAATGGAGTTAATAGAGAGTGGACCGGCTCCCCGTAGACGGGCTCTGGTTCTCATACACCACATTAGTTATAGCTATGGCTTATTAGCACAGCCCTAGGCTGTTGGATTAGCACCTTGAGCTGTGAATCTGTCCAGACTAAAACGGAAAAAAGAGAATTTCCTTGTGCGTTGTTCTCTTGGGAGCTCTCTGCTGTAAAGTACCTTGAGATAGTACTAATGTAAAAAAAAAAAACACACAACTGAATTGGACAGAATGGAATAAACTACTGCAAAGTCACTTGGATCAGTAATTTTCAGCTAGCATAGGTAGGCTACCATATTTCAAAGTTCAGCACTGAAGGTAGTATAACTATTTACCTGGAAAGTGATGAAAGGGCCACTGTAACTGAGATGTGTGAGTATTGTATTACAATTTAGGTTTTATAAATATTATCTGATCTATATATCAGCCCCTGTGACAATTAAAAGCAACTTATTAGCAGTTCAGGAAAATAATAATAAAAAAAAAAATCTGTAGCACCTACCAGAGGGATGTACAAGTCTGTATGTAGACCAAGTTACAGGCGCATAGGCAGACATCTGCGGGAGGAATTTAGATGTCAACAGTCAACCCTAAAATCTCATCACTTTTTAAATGCAGTAATGCACGTTTCCTGCAGTTTTCTTTCTTCACCACAAGATGTCACCACATTACTGAGATGGCATTATTTAGCTGTCTACAAATTTCGCCGTTTGGTCTTTCGCAAAAGTGTGTACTAAGAATAAAAATGGCAAAAAATACCCTCTACCAAATCAAATTAATTTGATTGTGGCACACTGCTGAGTTCAACATCGTAACAAACTCGAATAAACTTGTTTTTTGATCAGGCATTAACATTGACAGTCTCGTAATATTTCTATGGCTCTTCTGCTTCCCGCATAGCATTTCGCGGGGCTGGCAGACACACCGGTTGGAGAGTCAAAATGAGGACGCACGGCATACAGCTGTCATTTTGTTTACAGTAGTTAGCATTCGCAAACTTTTTGTGTCAAGTTTTGGGGGGTGTTATCTTTAAAGTGTTTATTGTAATCCTGCGATCTAGGCGGTTTACTAGCGAGGTACAACAAACGTTAGACTGCAACGAAAGCGGCTAGCACTTCTTTGCTAAATCATGCCTCCCATCGAAAATGACACCGGACGGTCAGAACTTAAATCTCGAATACAACAGCTGATTGACTCTAACCCAGTGTTAATATTCAGCAAAAGTTATTGCCCTTTTTGTGTCAAGGTAAGTTAACACATTCGTTGTGCTGCTAGACCTTTGATGAGCGATGAAGTTGAAGTTCTAAACCTGTTAACACGGTTTCAGCTACTCTGCTCTGGCATGTCCCATGTTCTCGTGTCGTTTTCCCGCGACGTCAGACAATAGTGGATTCAGTATGAAATTGGGTTATGATTCGTTTCGGAATATTTGTATTCTGAAAAGTCAATGTAATACATGTTGTGGCACGAATTGCTTTTTCTAATTCTTTGTGTATTTAAGTTTAAATTTCAAGATTATTACTCTATTTTTAGGCAGCATTGACTGCGCATGAAGCTTCTACAATAAACAGACAAGCAACAACAAGGAAAGCGAGCAAAAGTATAAAATGTGTAATATTAAAAATGGAATACACAATATATTATTATTATAACGAAAAATGGAAGCAAATAACATTGTACAATGGGCTTGCCCTCATAGACTCGTGTCTCTTCACAATATATTCAAAGTTAAGAACTCGGGTATTACTAACCTCAGATATAATTTGAGATGTTTCCAGGAAGATATCTGTCTAAATTTGTGTTTTACGATGACTGTGCTTAACCTTTACAACTATATAGGTCATCATGTTTTTAGTTTGATTTTGTAGTCTGGATCAATTATGTCTTGAGGCTTGCTGACCTAAACAACTCCTTAGTGTACTTGTAAAAACGTTATGGCGAAAATTTAGATGGTGATTTACAGGAGGAAGGGGCGCGTCTTTTTTTTTTTTTTTCCTACGTGACATTTCTTTTGGCGTCTATTCTTTGAGTGGTGGTGATGGCATACTACTACTACCTATCTAACTAGTTGTATTCTGGCTGCTATTGGCCAAGTTTAAGGTCAAGGTAACAGTGTTACCTAATCAGCCAGTCTTCCTATCCCCTTAGTTGTGTAGCTATTGTAGAGAGGAGTTACTAGAATTAGTGATCACTGAATGCTGGTTTATTTTTTTTCCATCTCTGTTTCTCTGAGACATTTTATTTTCAAGGGCAGTGGGATCCAGGATCTAGTTATGCCATTGTTATTATACGCTGAGCATTTAAGAATGGATCAACTTGTGGGCCAGTTGTTTCATGTTCTCGATGGAATTCGAACCAAATAGCAAATGGTCAGCCAACTCGAACTGATGAGGGCAAGGAATTTTAGTTTTCCTATGCCTCCATCTTTTGGCATTAGCTAACGGTTCGCAATTTGCTCTTGTACTGAATCATGTCGTTCTTATACCTACAGACATCAATAGTAACAGGGATATATATGCTGATTAACTTCGTAATTTTCCTTTAACTGACAAATAAATCTTTTTTTTCCTTGGTAGATATGAGTATATGGATGAAGGCATAGTTAGTGCTGATTGTTATTGCTATGGTAACACCTTGACTGGGCTACTTCCTGATAGAATAGAAGTGCAGATGTAGAGCCATATTTTTTTCTCTGACAGTCAGGATTTTGCAGAAGGATACATAAAGTAACACTCATATACTTTTTTTTACAGATTTAATAGAGATTGTGTATTTCAAGCTTGGTGACACCTTCTGGATTAATAATTATTCTTAGATGGAATGATAAATAAAAATCACAATTTTTATCAACTTGAAATGTCACGTTCAGTCTAGGGTCAGATTGGTTTTAATTGTGTTTAAACTGAATAGTTTGATAAAACGGATGCAACATTGCAAACAGGTGTTAGCATTATTTCTCTTTGGACCTGCCATTTGAAGGGCCTGGATAGTGTACAGGGGCAACATTTGGCTGCTTCGCCTGTGCGTCAGGATGCTTCACTGAAGTGAGTGAGTGGGTGGGAGGGAGGGAGTGGATGACCTTGCCATGTTGTGGTGTAAATCAGGAACGGTGCCAAGATGAATGCCAGAGACATGGGCAACCCATGGGAAAGCCGAATGGTTCTTGTCCTGTCTGTAATTGCAGAGGAGTAGAGTGTGTGTGTGTGATGATTTGAACACGGTCATAGTGAGTGATTGGGTTGCTCCTGAGTCATAACCTGTATTCTGCAGTTTTATTCTTTCACGTTCAGCCGGTCTTGCTGACGTCAATAGCCTATGTTTATGCTGCTGTTGTCCCCAATCAAAGGCATTTAAGTTGCTCTTGGAAAAGCTAGCCCCGCAGTAATTGACATGTAAATTCCTCCTAATTAATGCAGAAATGTAGGTGTGATCAAGGAAGAACGTTTTCCCAAGGTGACACAAACATCTGCATTAAGCTCACAGTTAATTGTTGCCCTCCAAGGTTTAAAGGTCTCATTCCATCGTATTTTCAATAATTTTGTGGTGGTTTCTTGTCTAAAATAATGTCATGAGAGTTGGTTTCGACAAAAATATGCTGTGGTTGTCTTGTTTCAAGCTATTTTAGTTAGGTGAAAACGAGAGCAGGGATAGCTCGAGAAGATTCTTATGAATATTAATGAAATGCAAATGTATCACCTCTGATTGGCTAACAACACTGTGACGCTCCCTCTAGTGGGTCTGTCTGCAAGCAGCCTAACAGGCTAACTGCATAGCTAATGTTCAAAGTGACGTAGGCTTGCACAGCTTTTCCGATTCGCTCGTTTTTCCCGGCAGTTTTCTATCACAGGCGAATACAGACTACAGGGGTAGGAGAGCATTTTGAAGTTGAGCATAGAAGTACAACTTGGGCTGACCTATGGTAATGTAAAAAAAATCAAGTCTTAAATGGTTTATTTTGGAAGGAGACCTTTAAGATGGACGCTAGTTGGTTGTAAATCTTAGCTAAGTGCTGCCTCGTCAGGTGTTGAGTCATCATTGCTTGTCATCATCATGGTTCATTGCTGCTTTTGCAGGTGAAGGATCTCTTCAAGGAGCTCAATGTCAAATGCAACGCCATAGAGCTGGACTTGATGGGTGAGTGATATACACTAAAAGTGTGGACACATCATATAGCACTTACATATGCGTTCAGATTTTCATCTGATTTGTGTGTGTGTGTGTGCGCACGCTGTTGTCATGCACACAAACGTAGATCATTAAGCCTTGAGGACATGTCAGTTCCAGTTTGTACCATAAAATGTGTTCTACAAGTGTGATGTGACTCATCACGTAAGCAGGCGGCGCATGTAGACGCAGAGGCCTCTGGCTCTTCCTTCCGTGTGCATCACTGAGGGATAGCTAGAAACGTAATTTCGATTCCTCTGTATGTAGAGAAATTGACAATAAACAGACTTAACTAAATTCACTTAACACCAGTGGACGTGATGTTTTTCCTGGATATCTTCACATTTGCAAAAATTGGTTGCAGGTCCTGCATGTGTCAATTTGTTTTAAATTATTTTTATTTATTTATTTATTTTTCATTTAAATTTACTGAAAAAAGTGAATGACTGCTTTAGAGATAATATGGGCTAATTGCAGGAAAACACAGTTCACTCGGTTGCAACGTTAAAGGGTAGTTCCACCCATTCCCCGCTGTTCCCCGAGTCCCGTGTCCCACTGCACAGCACAGACACTCAATTTCATTCGGCATCGGTTGGCACTCTCCACAGGCACATCACCAGTTGGTATTAGCGGGGAATGACCCAATTCCAAATTTGGGTGGAACTACGCTTTAAGATGGGCAGGTCGGCACGAAAGAGAAAAAAAAAATAATAATCTGGGTCAGACCCGGATGGAAGGAGTTGGCTGGGTTACAGCAAAGGTCGGCCTGGCTGAGTTGTCCTCAGAGTGTCGTCACAGGGCTGAACATTGATCATGTACCCTTGTGTCTGTGTTAATGTTTCACTGCCAAGAATGCACCACCATACGTGCCCGTGCTTCTGCCTGCAGAGCCTCCGAAGCTGCTGAGTCACTCCCACAATTCAACTTGGCAGCATTCCACCTGTGACGACACCCCCCTGCCACTACCACCCCTAATACGCCCCCTCCTCTGCCATATCAGCGTATCTCTACCACTGCTTCTTCACTGGAGCTATTACCTGCCTCTCAGTTGAGCTATTACGAGGGTGTCCTCTTTTTGGCCTGGGCGATTTGGCCTAAAATCAAAGTATCGATTAATTGAACATTTTAACTCAAAATTACGATTAATGAACGTGATTAACAAGATATGGTCTCAAGGCAACCGCGGAGAGTCATTGAAATTGAAAGTTGTGACAAAAGCGGGCAGAAACCGTGTTTGTCTCGTAAGTGGGCAATCGCATTTATTTTGTGAACGCGGATGCCCGAATTCTGTTCGATTCCGTGTTTATCAGTACTTTCCGTTTTTATGACTAGATTCTGTGATTCCGTCCGCGTTTACCGCATTGTGGAAATCATAGGGCCCTATTACAGTACAATGCCATTTAAGGAGATTTTAAACCCTAGATACCTTATACTGTGCCATCACTAGAATTGGCACCACGTTGCACACACTAAATGATGTCTGCTATGTTTGTGGGTCCATCACTAGACTAAAGGTGCTCTGTACATAAAGATGATTGCAGCAGGCAGAATTGCTTTAAAAACCACTGCATCATGTTGCCAGGCTAGCTAATGTGATCTGAGCTAACATGATCTTACCAGCCTGTGGTCTCTAATGACATAATGTTGAAATATTTCTTCTATGAGATCGGTGTTTAATCCACAATGGACTGAGGGGGGTTATGGTGGCCTGCATATTTCAAAATGATTTTAAAGATTCTCAATGAGATTCTGCAGTATTCTATTCATTTTTGTCTCAAATTGTAGGCATCTCCCTTTGATCGGCTTGCCCCCTAAATACATTGTGAAAAAACCCGGTCTCGAAAGACGGCACAAAATATTGGATTTTGCCTTTCCTATCCCATACTGTAGTGACTGACATTGTGTGCTGTGTGTTTCCAGAGGATGGCTCCAACTACCAAGATGTGCTGCTGGAGATGACCGGTCAGAAAACGGTCCCCAATGTCTTCATCAACAAGACTCACGTTGGCGGCTGTGACAAAACCATGCAGGTGATTTATCTCTATCTCTTTGAACACACACACACACGGTGTGTGTTGTATGCAAACACAGGCCCTAACATTATGTTACTATGTATTTGTACAGCCTGAAAAATCTCGATTAATTAAAAAAATGAATTAATGAATTTATGTATTAACTTTTATACTATGTATCAAACATGTGTTTTACGTGTGACTTATGTCACGCTATGTGTTGTGTTGTCACCTGTGATTATACGGTATCGTAGAGCTATAATGAGAGCCTGCTCAGCTGTTCAGCTTGTGTGGTTGGGTGTTGGGTGCTCTTCAAAGTGGATGGGAGGATGACCCAAGGTTGAGTGGCTCCCTTCAGGTCAAGTGGCTAAGATCAGACCTCATCAATAAGACTGAGTACACTAGACTTGTCTGTCTTGGCCTGTGGTATCTCACTAAATGCCAGGAATGGTTATTATTGATTGGTTTACATGTATTATATATCAATGTAAATATGGTTCTTTATTATTAAGGTAGATTGGTATATCTGCTTGGATGTCACAGTAGCAATGCAGGTGAAACATTCATTTGGAACTTGGAAGGGAGATGATGGAGGTTTAATTGTGCAGAACCAGCATGCTATGTCGCTGTACCTGACGCATCCCTCATGAAATCCACTCATTGTCCGCACTAAACTGTCTCTTTGAAGTTTGAGATGTTTGTGGTGCGGCGAGCATCAATAATGCATGAGGGCGGCCCCTCTAGGCCCCTTGGCGCCCGCGGCTATTTATTGCCCGGAGTTTGCACCCATCGCCATGGTAACCCCACTTGTGCCGCAGGCCCACCGAGACGGCCTTCTGCAGCAGCTGCTGGACGGCGAAAACGAGACCTACGACTACGACCTCATCGTCATCGGCGGAGGCTCGGGAGGCCTGGCCTGCTCGAAGGTGAGGAGGGGGAGGAGGCCATTGAAAGGACATGCATGCAATTGGCATTGACTAATGTATGGATGAGGTGGATGGTGTGTGTGTGTGTGTGTGTGTGTGTGTGTATATATATAATTTTTTTTTTTTTTTTTCTCATTTGGTTTGTTTGGTGTTTTTCTTTATCTTTGAAAGCACATACATGCACTTGTGATGGACATTAGCTAATGTATGGCTAAGATGGATGATCATTTCTATTGTTGTTTGTGTGTGTGGTTGAATTGTTTTTTCATCAACTTTGTTTACTAAAAACTAGGAAGCAGCCATTTTGGGTAAGAAGGTGATGGTGTTGGACTACGTCGTTCCCACTCCACTGGGCACCACCTGGGGTAAGAGATTAAAACCAGCTTTGGAAAACACTCTGTTAAGTGTTTATTTTATTTTTATTAATTCTCCTTTTCTGCTGTGTCCTCTCCCAGGCCTGGGGGGAACCTGTGTGAACGTGGGCTGCATCCCCAAGAAGCTGATGCACCAGACGGCTCTGCTGGGCACCGCCATGCAGGACGCCCGCAAGTTTGGGTGGGAGTTTGATGAGACTGGTAGGTTTCACACACAGGGGGAAAAAATCCTCACTAATTTAATGTCACTGAATGAGGTGGCAAATTGCGTCACTTCGCTAGTGTTGAATGATCAAGAGGTGGCATTGTAAAATAGTGGTGAAATGGTAGTGAAATAGTTTTTTTTTGTTTTTTTTCCCCCTTTTGTTTGTTTCTCTCTCACTCAATGTCTCACTCTATAAGTCCCCCTCTCACACACACCTCCCAGTAAAATGTAATATGTTTCGATAAGTTTTAGTCCCTCTTACTGCTGAACAGTGAATCAAGCTTCCCATGGTGGAAGAGGGGAAGATATATTTGTGATTGCATTCACACCTCCAAAACCCTGCATAATGCCCTTTCTTAATGCACCAGAACTTCCCCATTAACTTATTTCAAGTGTGGCTCCTGTAACTCTGGTCCTTCCCCCCTCCTCTCACAGTAAAGCATAACTGGGAGACCATGAAGGCGGCGGTGAATAACTACATTGGCTCTCTCAACTGGGGCTACAGAGTGGCCCTGAGGGACAAGAACGTCAACTACGTGAACTCGTATGCCGAGTTCATCGAACCCCACAAAATCAAGGTCAGTCTCCACCTTTTTTGCCATTAATTGATTTTTTTTTGTGTGTGACATTCAGCAGATAGGTGGAGGAAACCCATTGATATTTCCCAATTTGTACGTGTTTGGTTGAGGAAATGTTTGATTTTCTTCATCTCCTCACCCCTGCCCTTTTTTACCCTTTTTCCCAATAAAGGCCAAAAAGCCTAAACCCATAAGCGGGCGGGGAGGATTGCATGATCACCGAGTCATGCAGCAAAATTCCAGCTTTAATGGTGCACTAGCAGAATATAGGGTTGTTGGAGCTGGTGTTTTCCTAGCGAGCATGCTGTGGGTTTGAAATGATGAAATCAGGATTTCCCCTATGTACATTTGACTGCGGCGGCCCACCGCACCTTCAAGCCTTGCCGCCGCACCTTCAGAACCCCCCCCGTAACTTTAGGTTTGGAGCGATTAGCGCTTTTGAAACGTTTTGGCTCCGTTTTTTTTTTTTTTTTCTCATCCTAACCCCCTCCCCCTCCTCCGTTTTTTTCTCTCATCCGCCGCACGTTCAATGAGATCCTAGGGGAAACACTGGAAATGATTCTCTGCTGGGCTGGGGCGGGTGTGAAGTTCACGCAGGCGTTCAGCTGTAAGCCCTCTGCTTTAGCCTGGTAGGCGGGACCAGCTTAGAAGTTCACGCACATGGCAACGGCAAACACTGAAGGGCCAGATCTGGGACCTCAGGCTTATGTATGCAGCAAAGGGCTTATCTCCGTCAGGAATGCGACCCTATGTGCTGCGGTCAACCAGCCGCCCTCCCAACCCGGGTTATAGTTTCTAGAAACTTCCCGCCTGCCCTGGAGCCATGAAGCTACGAAGCTCTTCTCCCTGTGAATGAAATACTGTCCATGCAGTCCAGTTCCAGCTTCGAAGCTGGAATGCCATTGATCACATGATCACATGATCAGAGGTCATTTAAAGAGCTCATGTGTCAGATTCCTCTGAACTCTATTTGAGAAACATTTGCGGCTTTTTAGCGTGTGGATCTGTTGAATAAGAGAAGTTATGTTCTGTGTGTGTGTGTGTGTGTTTGTGTTCCCATGTCAATAACCCCCCTGTGCTTGACTCCCGCAGGCCACTAACAAGCGGGGCAAGGAGACTTTCCACACGGCGGCCAAGTTTGTGTTGGCGACAGGGGAGAGGCCTCGTTACCTGGGCATCCCCGGGGATAAGGAGTACTGCATCACCAGGTGAGCCAGCCACGGGGAGCTCCCAGGTAGCTCACGCACCACTGCAATGATGAGCACACTGTCAGAATAAAGTTTCAGCGAAGGGTTTTATTTTGGCCTTTGGAGATGCCATAGGCACTATGTTTCATTTCTGTGTATGTGTGTTTCATATTAACTACAGGAGATGAGCACTATTTTTCATTTGTGTGTGTGTGTGAATATGAATAAATGTGTAAATGGTAGTACATTATAGTAAACATAAGCACACTTTTGAGCATACTTTCATTGAGGAACAGATCACATGACCAGCTGTCAAAATTGGCTTCAGTCACACACTGGTGAGTTTTGAATGGCTTGTGACTTTAACAGTCAGACAGACAGTCTGTAGCTGGTAGGTATTCTCATTTCAAAAAGTTATCTAACCCCTGCTTGGGACTAGGGATGTAAAAAAAAGAAAACATCTTTAACCTGTTATCACGCCTCATTAACCGGTTAACCTGTTTATTTGTTACCCTAGTTACGGCAGCGTCAAAATACAATTTTACATCCGTCAAAATACAATTTTAACACGGCTCTATTTTTTTTTTTTTTTTTTGAATATTCACTGCACTGCCGCATCTAATGTAGCTAGTTCAGTTGATCTCTAAAGAATACTCTGGGTGTTTTTGTGAATTCAATCTGCCTCTCTGAAAATGGGATAGCACTAAAAAAAGATCAGTATTGTATTTTTCTGTAAATAAACGAACGTTTTTTGACAGTTCAAACAGATGACAGATCAAAATAACTCATTTTAACCGGTTATGTTTTTTAAACCTATTTACATCCCTACTTGGGACTGAACTCTTAATTGTGAGCTCTCGGCTGGTTTCATGACTGGAGTTAATGGCAAAGTAATAGCTGTGATTGCTATTGAATTATCCCTAGTTAAGAACACATGGCCGTATTTTTAGTCCATGATGTAATGTGTTTATGCATTCTTCATTCTCCTCCCCAGTAGGCTCGTTTGTGGCTGCGGGTGGGAGGTGAAGCTGTCAGTTGGCACTCACAGAATGTGTTGCGGTCTTGGGCTTAGGCTAGATTTGTCTCTGCTTCTTCTTGTTTGGTTGACAAGTTATGAAGTTGGTAGTAGCAGTGCCCATGCAAACAAGTTAACATTACATTTGGTCACTGACATTGTTAAATTAAGATGAGATTCATTTTGTCTAAATATGGTGTTGGGGAATATGCCAATGACACAGAAATAGACTCTGTGTGTGTGTGAGTGTGTGTGTGTGTAAGCGAGAGAGAGAGAGAGAGAGAGATGGGGGGGGGATTGCTGGTCCAATAATGTTCTTATTTTAGGGTACCTGTGGTGTGTAAAAAAGTCTTGAATCTTATATCGTTGTTCTGGTGCCTGTGGTGCAGAGTTGGTTATTAGAATTTCAAGTCGGAACCTAAGGGTACCTCATTATCTGTAAATGTTGCTCCTTGTCTTTTGCCACCAGACCACTGTTATCAACCAAGTCAAACCCGTGTGTGTGTGTGTGTGTGTGTGTGTGTGTGTGTGTGTGTGTGTGTGAGTGAGTGGCCTTAGTTGAGACATGCTTGTGTGGTTTCCCTTTGTGTTTCCTGCTCTCTGTGTTTACACAGGGTTGGCTCATAGTGGAGAAACCCGGAAATTTGGCAACCTTTTTTTTTTTTTCCCTCTCCTGTCTTTATGCTGTTCTTGTAATAAAGTGAAGCAATAATTTGCTATTGGGCTGATTTACACACCTTTTCTCACAGACACACACACTCACTCTTCTCTTCTCTTCCTTTTTTTAGTGATGACTTGTTTTCCCTGTCCTACTGTCCTGGGAAGACTTTGGTGATTGGTGCGTCTTATGTCGCCCTGGAGTGCGGGGGTTTCCTGGCGGGGCTAGGGCTGGACGTCACCGTAATGGTGCGGTCCATCCTGCTCCGTGGCTTCGATCAGGACATGGCCAACAGAGCCGGGGAGCACATGGAGGAACACGGGGTCAAATTCCTGCGGAAATTTGTTCCCGTCAAGGTGTGTGTGTGGCTGTAGCTGTAGTGTCAGTAAAAAATGCCGCCTACGTCTTTACTACCCTTTTATTATAGAGCTTTCGTTTGTTGAGCTATCTTAGCACGTCTGAGGAGGGGGGAGGGGGGTGTTATGCAATTGATTCTCTGATAAGGCCATGACCCTAATTATGGCCCCTTTCCCAGAAAGTAGAAAAAAATGTCCACTGTAGCAGCTTCCTCAATGGTGTACTGCACTTTGTAACTTGAGTTACTTTAATGTCCTTTCCTGTAGTGTTGTCACGCTACCAAAATTATTGTTTCGATACCGTCCAGAATTCTGATACTTTTTCGATACTTTTCCTGAAAAGGGAGAAACACTCTCAAATATCATTGATGTGCTTTTATTTTAAAACTGGGCAACATTCTAATCATAACACATTAATAAATGAACATATGAACAGCAGATATATTAAACATTTGAACAAAATATGAAATATCAAAATATAAAAAAAGTCCGTGACCTATGGATTAATATAGGCTAATGTTTCCTGTACTTCAATGTATGATTTCTTTGATGGTTAATTTTATATTTGAGTCCATAATTTCTTACAAGGCGTTTCACATAGGCATACACTTCCTTACAGTAGGTCTGTGCTCTTTAAATGCTTTATTAACCAAGGCTAAATAAATCACTGACAAACTTGCACATGCTCTGTTTATAATCATATAGCCTATAGTTAATTTTAGTAGTTTAGTTCATGTTTTGTATTCTTTATTTTAGCAGCTTGCAAATTATTAATGTCATCCATAAAAGTTGCGTTTTCAGAGATGTTGAATTAGCCGTAGGCAGGCTAATGTTTAGCCATGAGGATAATGCCCATCGTTGGCCTACTATTTCTCTAGATAGCCTCGTCAAACTACAGTGGCGCAAAATAGTGACTCATCTTTGTCAACCAATCGTGGACCGGCGGCCACTGTATCACTCGCACATGTAGCCATCCCTGTAGTGTTTGTCAATGACAGCTGCAGTAGCAGCTTCCTTGCTGCGTGCGTGAAGAGAAAAAACACAGACGTCTATAGGGAGGCACTGGAAGCGTGCGTTGCACACACCAACATGAAATACGTCTCTTACAAATCTGGAACACAGAAATTCTGAAAATTATCGATACTAATAAATTTAGGAATCGTGACATTTTTAATTTCCAAGAATCGGGATGCTTTTGAAGTATCGGTGCACCATGCAACACTACTTTCCTGTGTGTGTGTCTGTCTGTGTCTGTCTGTCTGTGTCCGTCTCAGGTGGAGGAGTTGGAAAAGGGCACGCCTGGCCGCTTGAAAGTGACAGCCAAGTCCACTGAGAGCGATGAGATGTTTGAGGAGGAGTTCAACACCGTAAGTTGCCCCATCGCTTAATTCTACTGTCCCAGTTAGCACCTGCCCTCAGTGAACTTTCCTACTCAGCATAACACGGCACTCAAGGACCAGGCAGTTTATTTGTCACTTACATGGAAATACTAATGCAAGATACAGGATGAAATTGAATAAATTATAGTATTGGCTTAATTAAGGGAAAAATAAGAGAAATGTTTAAAAAAAGATTGTGGCTGCTTTGAGGAGTGACATGCATGGAATAGTCTAAAGTAAATACAGTAATGGAGATGGCATCACTGGGTCCACCTATGTGACCTTGTAACCAAGACAGCATCAGGGGCCAGCACGCAGAAGCCAGAACGGTCGGTATGCAGTGTTGCCGTCTTCCGAACCGGGTCATCAAAACGTAGCCCTCTGCATGCATCTGGGCCCCAGTCCAACCATGGTTGAATAATGCATCCAAGCACACCGCCCCCACCCTCTCACCGTCTCACCTTCACAGCCTCGGCTCCAGTTTCCCCCCTCACTCTCAAACGACAGAAAAAGACTCCGCAAATGGAGGTGCTTAGCGGACCTAGAACGTTGTCTCGTAGACAGAAGGATTAGTCAGAGTGCATTGTTTGAATAAAGTGCTATGTAAAAACATAATCCAAGTTTTCAAACTGACAAAAATGAAGAAAAGAGTTAACATTTTTGGCAGACTGACTTGCACTGAGTGAATATAGGATTTGGTTCCAGATGCACAGTAACTCAGCACTGATTCATGCAGTGCATCTATTTGAACAATAGGCATGAGGGAATACTAATTAAACAAGGAAGAAGGAAGCATGGAAATAATTCTCACGTTGTGGCGTCATGTGTTGCTATTGCTATAATTTCCTCACTTTGTCCAAGTATTGATAGAAATTCCCTGATCCTTGGGAACCCTGTGAAATGAACGCAACAATTTGGTTAATTCTGCTAAAGGTTGAGTTATGGTTCTGTATTGACTCGACACAATGGGTGGTGCACTGCCTTGTAGCTGTCGCTTTCCTGTTATGGTTCTGCATTGAGGTCAACTGCGCCGCAAAGTAATTCAGTGATCAACTGCTAGCAGTTAACTAATCCAACGCTAGGGAGCCTCGAAACATTCTCAGAGTTCACACTATCCACACTTCGGCCACTGGGGAATTCCTTTGTCTTGCTTTCATTGTGTTAATATGGCTGTTAAGACATGGTATATTTCAACATCCCTGTACTCCTTGCAAAAATTGTGTTGGAACTACTGACAAGGGAGTCAGTCATGCTTTGCTAACAAGCAAACTTCTGATGACTGCCTGTAACGTTTTGTCTGCTGACAAAGCACTGGTTTCAAAACATTACAAGATACGATCGGAAAATCCTGTCACTAATATCAAGAAGTCTTAAATTATCAACAAAGCCTATTTAGTGGACTAGCACGTTGCTAAATGTACCCCCAGTAGACTGCTGGAATGCACTAGCAAACAAAACAAAACCTGTTGATGCACTGAACCGATCTCAGCCCTCGTGGCAATGTTGTGTTTCCAGAACAATGTTCATCGGCCGATGCAGACAACTCTGTAGAAAGGGTCGGCGTTGCGACGGCGGCATAAATTGGGCTTAAGGCCATGCAAATTTGGAGATGTGTGTATTTGGTTACATTGTGCAAAGCAGTTGTGGGCCAGGAAGAAAGCAGGTGATTCATGTATTTGGTTACATTTTTGTAAGCAACAAGAACGCCAGTGCAGGATAAAGGTTAAGAAGATGCAGGAGATGCTCCTGTTACATTCTAGATTGGCATTGTGATGAATAAATGTAACAGTATTTAATTCTGCACATTGCATTTCCATGAATTAACTTTTTTATCTTAATTTTTCATTTGCGAACAACTTTGGCTCACCTAATATGTATATTTATTGTTTATAATTTGCGACAAAATGATCTTAAACTTTTTGTCTTTTTTTTTGTTGTAGTTGTTTTGCATTTGTTAGGTGCCGATTGCAGTCTGACCTTACCAGTGTATTTGTGTTTGGTGTTGTGCGTCTTTTTCAGGTGCTGATTGCTGTCGGCCGGGATGCCTGCACGGGGAAGATTGGCCTGGACAAGGCCGGCGTCAAAGTGAACCCAAAGTGAGTAGCCTCTCCCCTCCCTCCCACTGGCCAGAACGGGCCAGAACGGACTCTCCGGTCCGAACCCTGCTCGGCTCTGCCCGACTCCCTGCAGCTGCTCTCGCACGTTGATCATTCAGCCTCTCGGTTCTGCTCCAGCTCAGCTGGGTGGAGCTGTGTGCCTTTGACCACAGCCAGCCTTGTGCTGGAGTCAGTCATGGTGATTCAGCACTATTGTCACACGCAGGGCTCATGTGCGTGTGTGTGTGTGTGTGGAGGAGGGTTAGTGAATGAGTCCATTTTAATCAGGGAAGTTGAGGGCAATTGAGAAGCTGGCGACAGCAAGGGAGCCGGCGATTGATTGTGCCAGAAGAAAGGGTCAACATTCATTGGCAGATATGTGCAAGAGTGTAAACAGAGGCAGCTGGTGTCTCTCTCTCACACACACACACACACACACACACACACACACTAGGTATACAATAATAAGATAATAATAAAGACAAACAAAGTTCATGGTATATTAAAGCAGTAAACTAGACTGTGAATTAATGACCAGAGACTAATAATATAAGGAAGGCAGAATGATGAACATAAATAGGAAATGGTAACTGCTGTTACCAATGTTACTAATATAATTTTATGGGGGGCTCATGCGCGCATGTTTGTCAGGTCTGTGTGTGTTTGTCTTTGTGTGATTGTGTGTGTGTGTGTGTGTGTGTGTGTGTGTTTGTGTGTGTGTAACTAAAGGGTCCAGGCAGCTTTGTACAGGAGTGATTAAAACAGCACATGATCTCTGAGATCACAGGAGCATCACATGACGCTGCCTGACTCGCCACCTCCCCCCCAACTCACCCCTTCTTCCCCCTCCAATGTTGTTCTGGTTCACTGAGGGCTTTAGGTTAGATGAAGAATGAGACAATCTGGGACAATGTATGCAGGGCTTAAAGGCGCTCTAAGCGATTGTGTTTGATGTCACTTCTTGTTGACGTTCGAAGTATTGTCAAACAAAACGGAGGATAGCTCCCTCCTCCCCCTCCTTCCCATGCCTCCTGAAAAACTCACGCGCACTAACCCCCACCCAACCCCTCCTCCAAATCCTTCTTGTCATTTATTGGCTGGAACAATGTTTGTTATGTTTCATTTCGTTTGTTATGCTAGGTTTGCCCACTGTGTTTTTTAGCCGTTTGTGGAGCCTGGGCTATCTACAGAGACCGCGTTTTTTTACAGTGTGTTCAGGGGACAGGCAGCTTGCAGATTGTGAGGAGATGTTTGCTGTATGTAACAACAAATGTTTTAGTCCTAAAAATGCGTCACATCGCTTAGAGCACCTTTAAAGTATCCCGGCACCATGCCGGATCTCCGGCAGGATGGTGTGTGGAGAGAACTCAGAGAGGCTCAGGATTTTTTTTTACTTTAACCCCTGTGTATGAAGTCCAATAAATATCAAACTGATGACCTATGCTACCTAAATTAGGCTAAAAGCTCAGTTTGTTCTATTTCATTTCTATTTGTATTTAATCTATTTCATTAATACTTGCACATGCGTGTGATTTGTTTATGTAAATCAGCGTGGTGTACTCCGCCCCCTGTTCTTCAGGTACTCCCTCCATGGAAGTTGTCTTCTGATTTGCATTCCGAGTGACAGCCAACCTCTGGTGGCCATTAGAGATTCATAGAACGGGCATTACATGCCTAACCGGGCTCCCATTTTCCATAGCGATGGAAACAACAAGTGTCGATTTAACATGCATTGAAATTTGACCCACCACATTATTCTATATTAAAGGAGAAATCCGGTGTGACCTGGACTGGACTGGAAGATGTTACCGAGTACAAACATATATCCAATGCTCACCTCCGTTCACCCCCAGCATTCCGCATTAAACCGTTTTTAGCCAAAGCTTTCATTAACCTTACACTGCTACCTATAGGAGCACAACTTAGCCTATGCAGATAAATCGCTATTTTTACACCATTAACAAGGTTCAAAGTAACTCCACACTTCATTGGTAGACTTCTGAGGGCCCTGACATTTAAAACGAGACATTGAGAACTTTGAAAGTAAACAGGTACTTTATTAAAAAGACTGTAAATACAGACAGTACCTTCACAGAATTGTGGTCACGGACAAAAAAGGCTGAAACGGGTTGTGCATTTCAAAATGTCCTCTGTTGCACCTCATAGTTTCGTTCAATAGTGACATTTTTTCAATAGTAACATTGTGTTGCAAAGAGCAATAATTATCTTGCACATTGTTAAAACTTATTTCAGGCAGGTTGCATAGCTATAGCTCTATAGACAGTTGAATGAGGCCCCATGGAATGTTATGAAGAGACAAATCTGGCCCCCTGGGCGCATGTTACTGACCTTTACCAGTCACCCCCCGCCATAGATTATAGTGAACTGTGCATAAGGCTGTCTCTGAAGTCTTTTGATGCGCGAGGAGACACTGGAGTGTGCGAGTATATGAGAGGTGTTCTGATGCAAAATCTATTTGTGATGAGTTCGCAGAATAAAATTTCTGTGAAAGTATCACATCACCTTCAAGTGGATTATTTGGGTTTGATTTATTTTTTTCTTGATATTTGAATTGCAGTCTCATAGAGATTGCTTGGAAATAAAACAAAATTGGGTGTTCAGTGTTTATGGTTAGAGAGGACATTCGGATTGATGTTGCGTCATGGCACATAGGTAAATGTCTTAGCGGGTTCAGAGGTCGACAAGGTTTTTTTTTTTTTTTCCCTCCCCTTTCTCTCATGCTGAGTCATGTCCTTATCAACATCGATATCGGCCACAGAACAGCTTACTTCTGTCAGATAACGCTCAGCTGAGCAAATGACATTCCAATGGGTGGATGGGCCGCGAGGGAAGTCAAATCTGCAGGCCAGGCTGTCCTTTGGGAAAAAAAGGCTTCTACTGTTGTCATGCATTAGCCCATCAGGGCTTGTGTTTGAAGCACTGGTCTTGTTGGTGTGATTCCCCAAGGGTGAAGGTAGCCTGGAGGAAGTGGTGAAGTTCCTGCAAAGAGATCTCTAAAGCTTTGTTCACCTCATAAAAAGGAAAGGCAAACGGCTCTTGCCATACTTAAACCACATACAAAATACTGAATGTGGTTCAGAAAAACTCTTCCAGTTTCTTCCTCCTTGTGTGCTTTCAGTCTTGCTGCTGGTTCGCTCTTCAGTCCATGTAGTACAAAATGCTTTTGTACCGTTTCTGTTGACCATAAAAATATCAGAAAAATCCCCTTTAACTTGACCAAGTTTGTCAATATATTAAACTGTAGCATTTAAGTAGCATTTAAATGGAGTGTGTGTCTAACCACATGAAGCACCTTGTGGCGAAGGATTTCCTTTCTTCATGTATGGTTTCTTTGTTTGATGTCTTGTCTTGTCTTGTCTTGTCTGATCTCCTTTCAGGAATGGGAAGGTGCCGGTAAACGACGAGGAACAGACCAACGTGCCGCACATCTACGCCATCGGCGACATCTTGGAGGGCAAGTGGGAGCTGACACCGGTGGCCATCCAGGCCGGCAGGCTGCTGGCTCGCAGGCTCTTCGCTGGCGCCACACTGAAGGTCAGACACACACACACACACACACACATACACACAATGCACACACACACCTCCCAGATTGTCCTACTCTTCTCCTGCCCCCAGTCATAACCTGGACTGTCCAAATGACTGGCCCATCCCCACTGCCTAATGACTCCATCTTCCTGCAGCTCATGCACTTAGCATTGATTCCTGTGGCAGGGTTGCCGCGGGGTAGTAAAAGGTAGTAAAAAATAAAATTCAAAATAAGGCCCTTGAAAGGTAGTAAAACGTAGTAAATGTTATTTGACTTGGTAGTAAAAAAAAATGTCACCACCTCAATATAAGAGTCCTGCAATATTTAGCCTACTATTTGCTATACACCAAATAAATAAAAAAATAATTAAATAAATAAATAAAAACAGGACGTCAACCGTGGGAGAATTCAATGGTTGCCATAGCGACGGCAACGCCTTTCGCACATATACCAAAGTTTAGAGCGAAGCAAGTGGTAACACTTGTTATTAGTAGAAATGGGGAGATGTAAATTCTCGCAAACGTGGATTGACAAATCAGTTTTTAAAGAATGGCTAAAACCTGTGATGGGAAACGGCCGAGAAGGATTTTGCTTAGTCTGTAAGAAGACCCTCAATGTGACCTGGAATGGGATTACAAGCACCATTCATTCGCTTCAAAAGAGGCTATTGAAGCATTATTCGCGAACATGTTTCCAGACTAGCATTTATTATAGCAGTTTTCCGTCCTATGATGGATTTCCGTCAACCGAATCGCTAGAGGTCAATCACGAAAGTGGCGCGCATTAATTAGAAATCAATCAGTGGATTGTCATGAAATGTCTCATTTGCTAGTAGAAGCTCAAAGATCTAATAACGGTGCTTAATTGCCTACACACGTTGCTTAAATAAACAAAAGAGCGACACCTAGGTTCAAAACTGCAGGGTCTGGTGTAGCTGTGTGAATAGGCTATTCTATGGCACCATAATTCCCAATCACAAATAATGAAATATAGTGTTGGAATAGGCTATAATCAAGGCTCTCAACCCTCATACATTGGCCACGAATTTCATTCTTAATGTCTCACGGTCTCGCACCCGATTTCTCACAGTTAGAAATTAGGCTATTAATAGTAAGAAGTTAGAAAGACATTGACAGATTTGAACTTTGCGGCTCAATAAATCTTAAACAAAACAATCTTACGGGTGTTCGGGTAAGGTAGGAGCTACAACTGGATTTTCGTCCAAATAATAATGTATTTAAAGAAATACGGACGACATTGGTCCTAATGGCCAGTCTATACCGTAAGAAGAAAGCTTAGGGACTGTCTGCAAAGTGCAAAACACAAACGGATAATGTCAATAACTTTAATTCCAAAGAGTGAAGAGACAACAAAATCACCAAAGGCTTTTGGAATGTTTTAAAGGTCATATCACACCCCTTAGTTTGGTGAAATGTAGCCTACCTTACTCTATATTTTGTTTTATTACGAATAACTTTCTATAACTTTGCTTTTATAAACTGTAGCCTACTATACTACTACCACCAAAATCAAAACACACCACTAATTATGGTTGAACTACACAATTTACTTTGGTGGGAAAAAAATCATTATTAATTATTATAACTTTGCTCCTACCAATTGTAATGCTTTAATCCATGTATACAGTAGTCATAGAAGTTTTTTGCCCATCAGAAGCTGTTATTTGAGGCTCAATAATAGCGTATGCAAATTTTTACATCTGAAGGATGCGTTGTTTACAGGCTCATTTAAAAGGCTTAGAATGAAAATATTTGTATTTTCTGCCCCTCCCAGCAAATTCATGAAGCAACAGGGGATTGCCCAGAGACGTTTCTAAACTATCTTTTGTTGGGCCATGCAAATAAAAGTGGTGTATCCTAGCAAAATTACGTGTTATTGCACGTCTTTGAAGATTGGCCAGTTTTAGCGTTGTGAAATCTAGTTTGAAATTTACATGTAGAATGAGGCGGTAGACAGTATTGAAGTTTTGCTATGGTACATTGGATTTGGATACCTAAATTCAACAATAACAAGGTATGTGGTTTGACATTTTGACTGCGTTGTGTTGGTAGTAAAAAATATTTTGGTGGTAGTAAAAAAGGTAGTAAAAGGTAGTAAATTCATCTCTATGATTCCTGCAGATACCCTGTGTGGTGTGTGTCCAGCAATGGGCCCATTTCAGTGAGATCTGTCCTCTGTTACGTTTGTTCCTTTAATGTATGGAACAAACTAACATCTTGACGCTTCATCTAAATATTCTTCAATCCTGTTTTAACTATCGTGTTTGCGTGCATACACCTGTTTACACCCATAGAAAGACTGGTTGCTATGGACTCGAATTCAAATATTGACCGGTCTCGTAGGTTTTTAGGCATAACTCGCTATAACTCTGAGCCATTCACCAGTGACTTTCTGTTACTACCCGACATAAACTGGTTCAGTAAATGAATGCAATGTCTATCTTTGGAAGATAAGTTAGGAGAAATGGGACCCAGTCCTGTACTAACAGCTTAGTGTTTTAATGTCCATCTTTGCGCAAGTTCTTGGACTAGATCCAGATGCAGGAAACCAGTGCTGACTGTTGTATGTCTGTATGTAGGTCTTGTCTGTGGTGCATCTCTGTACTAGCTGTACCGTCTATGTGACCCCTGAAAATCCTTCTGTGTGTGTTTGCAGTGTGACTATGTGAACGTCCCCACCACCGTGTTCACCCCCCTGGAGTACGGCTGTTGTGGCTTGGCCGAGGAGAATGCTGTGGCGCTGTACGGCCAGGACAACATCGAGGTGAGTAACCGAAGGGCTTTAGCAATTTAGCTTTACGCAATCAGTGCACTAAAGCATCACTAAAGGGGTGGGAATCAAGAACCGGGTATCGAATAGAACCGTGAGTCTAATGCTTCAGTCTGAAATCACACGCCCTCTTTCACACCCCTAATCAGTTACCATCAGCGCTGCCATGTATTTGAGATCAAGACCCGTTTGTCTTTCTGGAAGTAAAGTGTGAATTAAAATGGACAACCCATTAGTACATCAACTGACTGTTGGTCTGTAACACAAGCATAAGCTTTAGTGATTAGTGTCTCCGGGTCAAGTAGTCTCAATCTTGTGAACAGGTTGTTTGCTACAGTATGCCAAGGTGTGGAATGCTAATGTTGCTTAATGTTGACTGTGCAGGTCTACCACAGTTTGTTCTGGCCATTGGAGTTCACAGTCCCCAACAGAGACAACAACAAGTGCTACTCCAAGATCATCTGCAATAAACTGGATAATGTGAGTGTCAGACCTTTTTTTATTCTTCATTATAAAGAAGATAATTAAAATAATCTGTAATTGTAGATATGAGTTTTTCCTTGCCCCTGTTGCTCTTGGGTGCCCCTTGTTAATGATTGGGAGTAGTAGTTATGACATTACTGTTGCCTCTCCACTCTTACTTCATACTGTAGGCCATTCCCATTTCTCTACACTATCTCTTTACCTCATTCTTCACCCTCTCTCTTTAATGCACAATAGACAGACAACATCTACATTTCACTACATTTTTTATCTTTTAAAAAAAGTATGTGACAATAAATATCCTTGAATCCTTGAATCCTTGAAGCAGGCGGCCATCTAAAGTATACTTAAGTAAGATTTGTATAAATATTCGAATGCTATAGAAACAAATAGGACTAGACTGTTTGCTTGACAGTTTGTAAAAAGGCACATTTCCTTGAATGACCGTGTGTGTGTGTGTGTGTCTGCTTGGTCTCAGGAGCGTGTGGTGGGCTTCCATTACCTAGGCCCCAATGCTGGTGAGGTGACGCAGGGCTTTGGCGCAGCCATGAAGTGCGGCATCACCAAAGAGCAGCTGGATAACACCATCGGCATCCACCCCACCTGTGCCGAGGTAGGGCCTTGCTTTTACACTGGCATTTTTTTTTTCCAAAGACTTAAGCCCTGCTTTTTTTTTTTTCCTATTTTTAGGCCACACCAATAAAATTAGTTGGTTCTCAGATTCGCCGCTTGAAAAAAATGCAAAATGAAATAAAAATAAAATTGAATTCGAAGTCACTCGAACATAAATAAACACTGTGGCTAATGGCTACACTGTAATACTGAAAACGGCATGCTGCGTTCACGTGACGTCGAAAACCAAAATCGCGCCTTTCACTTCAGAGAGGGCAAGAGACATGATATGAGGAAAGATGCCGGTGGACTGCTAGGCCAGTGTTTGCAATTATTAGAATATTTGATCAGAAGAGAAAAACATTTGACAAGTGTATTGAAATTAAAGAGGATGTACTCACGGTGCCGAGAGCAGTCTGCTTGTGCAACTCTGTGGAGGTGAGTACTCACGGTGCCGAGAGCAGTCTGCTTGTGCAACTCTGTGGAGGTGAGTTTGATATTTCATTGATTGAGAGGCGAAAAAAAAAACCCATTCAAAGTGTTTCGGCATCAAAATCAATCAATAAAAAAAATGAATAGCATGTGCCTAACCCTGGTCAAACTCCCCCTACATGACATAAATGTAGGCATATGGGTTTACTGCCTTTTTTTTTTTATTAATATTATTATTTTCTGGGTAGCATGCCTCTTGAGCAGGGCTGCTGATGGCGCATGCCCTCGCGTAGGCTACTTTTTTTTTTTTTTTTTTTTTTTTGGTTCTGAGAACCAACTAATTTTATTGGTGTGGCCTTATTCTCATTAACAAAGACTATTTTGGACATTTTCTGAGTATTCTGCATTCAGAATGATGTGTGTAAACAGTTGAGAAAAATAAATACTTTTTTTATAAACAATTTATTCATATTTGGATTTAAACATTTAGATATTGGATAAAAAGAGCAAAGGCCTTGACTTCTCTACTATATATAAAGAGCTCTTGCATCCTGTGTAGCTATTTTCATGAAGTCCTGTTGCAGGGAACACTGATTGTTTGTTAACCTCTGTTTATTTATGGAAATATGGCTGTGTACCGGTACTACCTGTTGACCTGGTTTCTGTTTTTGTCTTTTTTTTTTTTCCCCCTCTCTCTCTCTAGGTCTTCACTACGCTGGACGTGACCAAGAGCTCAGGTGGCGACATCACGCAGGCCGGCTGCTGAGGTTAAACCCTGCTAGTTTAACGAGCTGCTCCGTTTGCTCTTAGATCAGCCGCTATCACCGGACCCAAACATCCACACACACCTCTCTTGTTCGGCCTTTCTCACAAGTAACTGGCCTCAGATCAGCACAGCCTCAAGAAATCCACCCTTATCTAAGACACCCTTAGAGATTATAACCACTCAAATCAGACCAAGCTGAAGGCAGAAGCGCATGCATTCTTTAGGGGCCAGTGCTTTAGAACTTGAATTGGTCAGGCTGGTCCACCTGGACTTCTGTGTTGGTCAGGTCCTCCTGTAAGCTAGACCTTCTGGCTGTTGCTGGATTGGGTGGCCAGTAGGAGCCCAAGTGACCCAGCAGGACCGGGTGCTGAGAAGGTGCCGTGCGGAGAAGAGAGGAGAGGTGTGGTAATGTGTCTCGGGGCAGCTCGTTAAACGGCGGGGTTACACTGCTGTCGTTCAAAACCCTCGAATTTGTCCTCAGACGTGTGCCGACACTCGATGCTCGCTCATTGAGATCGGTGCTTTATGACGTCTTAGCCCTTAACCCAGCTACTGCGGTGGGCTAGGACCGATGTTGCTCTGGGATGAGTTTATAGAGGTCAAATTACGTCCAATTCACACACACACACACACACACACACACACCCCAACACACTAATGTCCTTGTTTGTAGATCTGCTCGCACACTGCTAGACCAGGGTGAAAAATGACCAGAGGTTTTGGTTCTTTGTTTACCATGAGCCCTTAAGTTTGTGGCTATAGACTCAATAGACTCAACATTCCAGGAAGTCTGTTTTTTAACATTAGCCCTGTATGGAATCCCTCTAAGTTATCCATGTTTGTTGTTTTTGTCGGGCTGGTCTACAGCCGCAAATGGATGGACAGACGAGTTTATGTGGATCAGGCGTCGGGTCATTGTTAGCCATCCCCCCACTCCCCACCCACTCATCAACCAAAACCCATGAACCAAAGGGTGCATGTTGGACTGGAGCAAAATCAGGGTACACACACACACACACACACACACACACACACACACACACACACACACACACACACACACACACACACACACACACACACCACTTGGGCACATTCAGACCTAAACATTTTTTTTTTTTTAATGTTTGTCATGAAATTCTCCCTGTTCTTGCCGCTTTGCAACGCACTTAGAATTGTCTATAAGATATATTTATATACAAGTATATGATATTGAAACATGGATTAGACTACATTTTCATGTTTGCAGGGGAATAAAGTATAAAGTATGGTTTTGCTTACTTACTGTAAGTAAACAAAAGGTAAAAAAGAAAACACTTTTCTGATTGCGTTTTCAAGGAATTTAGCATTTATCTGTTTGTATCAGTCTGATCTGTTCATTTGCCATTGGCACGTGTGTTTGTAATGTATCAGATCTTGTAGCCCTTCTGATTGTTTGACAGTATTTAAGAAAATACAAAATTTCTGCTGACGTGTGGTCACTTAGCAACAATGCCAGTCAAATGTACAAAGGAGCCTTTCCATGACATCACTGAGTAATTCTCTCTTAATAAAAGTTATGTACACCACACTGATGCCTCGTAATCATTTGAGAAGGTTACACCAGCAGATGGGGTGTATTACCTCTGGCTGCAGGGTCAGATAAAAGGACAGGTCGGAGGGAAATCGTAGCCCTTGTTTTGAAGGCACTGAACCAAATTTGCGATTTGGTATCAACTGGTAACCGAATAGGGCAAGGGTAAATGGTGTTGAAGCTGTTTCCATGCCCTTATTTAGTGTTCACTGTAGTTGCACCATTCCGTCTAGGTTTCATCATTTTACCCCAAATCTTTCGCTCTAAGGTCTCCTTTGTCATCTCCGTCTTGAGTTAGAGTTGACCGTTAACTGTAATAAGTATCGGGGGCACCTGTGGCCTGTTAGTCAGAGGAGCAGATTTGTGACCAAACGGGCTAGTTTAACTACTGACCCAGGAAGAGAAATGAGGAAGATTGTCCACATCCATGGCTGAGGTGCTATTGTGGTTCATAACCCCTAACTACCTTAGGCACCAGTAAACCACTTGCCTCTGCTCGAGTTGTATGTTTGGCTATCAACCGCTTCAGTTGCTTCCAAATCTTGTTATGTTTTCTTGTAGAATAACACTAGTGTTTCAACTTACTGTTGTAGACGTGTTTTTCGTCTCGACATTGGCCTGCTGTTAAATCATTCCCGACCTCAATGACATGACCTGGTGAATTTCATCATGCTAAATGTAATGGGATTCAGTCTGAATAATTTGTTTCTTCACTAGTGTTTTCAGTCCCCTGCCATTCGTTTATCATCTAAAGGCTTGTGTTTATTTATTGCGTTTGGTCAAAGGCCCGACACCTGTGGAACACAATGGAACGCTCCTTTCATCAACCTGCTTCTAAAGCCTGTCAGCTGATTCGGTCTCCCCCCCCCATCTTTATGCATTTATTTTTATGGGCTAATTGTGCTCAGATCAATCACCAGCAGGCTGGTGGACTGGTGTGAAGCTTTTGTCTGGTTCTTGTGTACGTGAGAGGTGTGCTTCACTGCCCATTCATTCACCTGCGCGGGGATGGATGCCATAGCAACGTCATCACTGCTTTGAACAGGGTGCAAAGGGTCATAATGATTCTTCTCGGTTGAATGGCCATCTGATTGAGACAAGTTGAGCAATGAGAGAACAGGAATTTATTTATCTGAAGATGTTCATCAGGGCCCTATGCTCATAGTATCTTTTAAAGGAACACAGACTATTTTAGGAAACATGAGTTGGTTGCAGTAATTTCTCTCTCCATTTCATCCATTCTAAGGCTTTTCATTATTCAGTCTTACAGTAGCCATATGGGTCTAGGGCAAGCCTATTCAATTGGCGGCCCAAGGGCCACATGTGGCCCAAACGAGACTCCAGCCATTAAAGTAAAACGCCATTCACAAGCCTCCAGAGCGTAACTTAGGTCTTTTACAGAATATCAGAAACAGACCTTACCTTAGCTAGTTACTCATTTAAGAGTTATATAATGCAGATACATTGCATGCATTCTGAATTGTTTTGAGTATTCAATGTTGTCAGTTTGAAGGGTAATAAATTGTTTTGTAATTAGTTTGTACCGATTTGAAAAGTGTAATTACCACTTGTTAATGACTGCTGAAAAAGTGCGGCCCAACTCAGTATCTTGATTTTGAAAAGTGGCCCAAACGAAACGTCAGTTGAATAGCCCTGGTCTAGGGGCAGGGGCGGAGCTACGGGGTGGCCAGGGGTGGCCGTGGCCACCCCAGACCACGCCCTGGTCCCGCCCTGGCCACCCCACGGCCGTCCAATAATTTTATAATAAACGATATGTCCCACAGAATGTTGGTTCCGGCCGTGATATTTTAGTTCCGCCTATTTGTTTCCCGCTGGAACGCATTTTGCATTAGCACAAACACACACAAACTAACGTGCCTCTGACAGCAGCAGCTGTTGGAGTCAATTATGTTGAAGTCGGACCCACCTCCCAGGGAAGTACGGGTCCGTGCGATTTGGAGGCAAGATATTTCTCCATAATGTCTTTGGATAAGTTTTCTCACTTTGCCAACAGTGACAGTGGCTTTCGCAAAGTAGTCCTTTCACAAGTTCACAATCCAGACAAAATCTAGCTAGTAACGTTAGACTAGGGTAACTAAGGGATTACAAATTAGCTGGATTTGTACTGTAGATCTACGTAACGTTACATCCATACGCCCGTGGTTTTCAATTTTAGTTTGTATTTCTGCATGGCAACGTTTATCGATAGCTGCCTTCTATAGTTTACATTTACATTTACATTTATGCATTTAGCAGACGCTTTTATCCAAAGCGACTTACAAAACGAGGATAACAATCAAGCTACATAGCAGAAACCTTAAGGAGCATAGTGCTAGGGGATAGTGCTTCAGTTCATTTTAGTGCTAGGATAGATGTTCTCTGAATAGCTGGGTCTTTAAGAGCTTTTTGAAGGCCTCCAGAGATGGCCCTGTTCTGATTGTTTTTGGTAGGTCATTCCACCAGCGTGGGACGACACATGAGAAGAGTCTGGATTGCCTTGGGCGAGGTGCCGGGACTGCCAGTCGACAGTCATTGGAGGACCGGAGTTGTCGGGGGGTAGCCTGAGCTTTTATGAGAGCGCTTAGATAAAAAGGGGCAGATCCTCTAAGCACTTTGTAAGTCAGCATCAGTGATTTGAATTTGATGCGAGCCGCCAGAGGTAACCAGTGGAGTTCGATTAGCAGAGGGGTCACATGCGTCCTCTTTGGCTGATTGAAGATGAGACGCGCCGCAGCATTTTGGATCATCTGAAGTGGCTTGACGGCACAGGCAGGAAGTCCTGCCAGAAGGGCATTGCAGTAGTCAAGGCGTGAGAGGACCATAGTTTGAACCAGCAATTGGGAGGCTTGTTGAGTTAGGTATGGTCTGATCTTTTTGATATTGAATAGTGCGAAGCGGCAGGCCCGGGCAACAGAAGCAACATGGTCATTGAAGGTTAGCTGGTCGTCAATCATAACACCTAGGTTCCTGGCTACCCGTGAGGGAGCAAGAGACAAGGAGCCAGAGTTGATGCAAATGTTGTGGTGAAAAGTTGGTTTAGCTGGGAGGACCAGCAGCTCGGTTTTTGAGAGGTTCAGCTGGAGATGATGGTCTTGCATCCATGCAGAGATGTCAGAGAGGCAATCCGAGATTCGCGTTTGGATGGTTGGGTCATCGGGTGAGAATGACAGATAGAGTTTAACCGTGCTTCCTTTTAGAATGTGTTTGCCCAAAAGTTCCGGTGTGCCCGAACGTCTCGGTGTGCTGTTAATTCGGGATTCAATTTAACGTCGTCACTTTCAGTCAATGGGCTTTTTTGAAAGCTGAGACAATCTGTCACACCAGTAACTCACTCAGCCATTGGACTAAACAACGGTGGGCCTCTAGAGAGCAAAAATCTTTTTATTGATTGCTCAGGTGCAGCAGCATCAATCCCAACATGTAGAAAGTGTTAACGTGGAATAGGTATAAATTCAGTATACATGCATTTTCCTTTTACTGCAGAAAGCACCTTTATGTTACATAAATAAATGAATACTTTGATTTCTGACCTCTTGGCTCAGATGGATTTTGTTCATGAGTTAGACCTAACTGAATGAGTACTACATGGTTCCATGTATGCCACAAAATACACCAGAATACAGGAAATCAAAACTAGCTCATTCATTTTTTTTCCGGGACCCCCCACTTTAATTGGTTACAGCATGGCCACCCCTTCAATATCCCTGGCCACCCTTTGGCCACCCCATGTAAAAAAGTCTGGCTCCGCCCCTGTCTAGGGGAAGACTCTTCCCTGGTTGTATTGCGCAAATGACGAGCACACTCCTTCCCTCCTAAGTCTGAGCAAACATGGTCGAGGTAAGTGGCTTCTGCTCTATCATTTCAACCTGAGTGAGACGAAATAGTGTTTCACCTTGGATCACTTAGACACTTGAGGTTTTTTCAACAAATGGGTGTTAAAAAAAACATTCACACAGACTAATCTTTATGACAAATCATGATGACAAGCAGTGGTTTCGTAAACAATTGCCATACAGTATGCCCCCTTGGGCAAGATTTCGAACTGTTTCAAAAGAGCTCGATATGAAACCAACAAATTGACAACTGATACAAAAGATTCAAAAAGTCTGCTTTGCCGTCTCTAATATCGGAAAGCGCCTCTATTTTGGTCTTTTGCCATCTTCCCGGGAGTTAGATAATGACCTTTGAGTTGACCTTTCTTGTTTCCATGCAGCCTCTGCCTTCTCAGTCTGGTGACACAGGTGTTAGCTTTTCAATTGAATATTTGGGACCCATTCACATAACTCCCAAAAGTGACCACAGAACTCAGATATTTTTACTGTTTAAATGTTGACAAATGTGCACTTAGATCAACAGAACATGAGTTACACAAATCAAAGCCAAGGATTCAATAGCACCTAGCTATGCTTGGCTAAAAAAAAACTCTAGAGTCAGACAAGAACAACGGTGCATCTTGGAAAGGAAGAAAGGTAAAACTCTCCAGAAAAAAAATGAGTAAAACTAGTTTCCAAATTAGTAATACAATGTTTAAAAATCTTTTATCTTTAATCTTTTAGTTTCATTTGGATGACGCTCTTCTGCATGATGGGTAATAGGCACAGGTGTAACACTCAAAATGCCGCAGCCTGCCACCATGATTCTCATAAACGTCTGTCAGTGTGAATAATGATATTTCTATTGCCTATCTGTTGGAAAAATAATCAGGTGCCTAAGTAAGTGATTAAAAGTTAATAAAAGACAATAAAACTCCCAATTAGACAGTAAAACCTGACTGGACTTTGCTTGCTCAGACTTACAAAAAGGGATTGTGTCAGTGCACAGTGGAGGATCTAGAAGAGTCTAGTCTACGTCAAAGTGCTTGGTCACTGTGAGACTGAATAATGCAATGACTTAGTAATGGAGAGACAAATGACTCAAGCCAGCCAAACACACACACACACACCCTACATACGCCCTCATATTATTGTTTTCACTACCATCCTAAAGCACACAAAACAACACAAACATAGACTGTAAAGCAAACAAATAACAAAGGTTAAGTGATTGGTGAAATTAATCTGACTGCCCCAATCACTAAGCGTTTGCTGTCTATTCACAATTTGATGTATGTTCTATTGAATTTCTGTATTTATTTCCCTACTGACAGCCCTCAGTGACATCAAACAAATACATGAAGTCCTAACAACACTCCTGGTATCATTCTGAGCTCACATGGTTCCCTGAAGTGGGCGGTATTTTTTACACCAGCTTTGCTGATTTCTGACTCTTCTCTGTTTGTCATTGTTTTGTTAGTATAAAATGGAGTGAAACAGTGACATCTGCTGGTTGAGTTTTGTGTTTGTAAGACTACAGATTATCTAATATTCAGTGTTTTAAATAAATTTGTTATGTACTACTTTGGAACATGACCACATCAGTGGAGTCAATCATACTAATTATTATGGCCCTTTTGCCATAGAAGTCAGTTATTTAACCTTCTTTAATTAGTCAGCCAGCAGGAATATAACATCATAGTAAGGCAAGGCAATTTATTTGTACAGGCCATTTTACACACAAGACGTCAACATAATGTGCTTAACATAAGATAAACACATAAAGATCCAAACACAAAATGAATCTTTACAATTAAATTGGTTTCAAATTCAAAATATATCAGTTTCAGATTTTTTTCCTCCAGTGAGGCGTCTCAAATCCTGTGAGGGCAATAGCCAGAATCTATACCAGCGGCCGAGAGGACCTTCATTCAAAGCGTAAGGAGGATTTAATCATTATTTTACCATCATATGAGGCTGGTTAGTTATAGAAAAAAAATTACCTATTGTGTCTAGGACTATTTTGACTGCTAAATCAAAGTAACTTTGCCTTACAAATTTTAAAAATGGAAGGGTTTTGAAAATACAGATATTGTTATTAAAAGAAACAGTCAAAGTTGTCAGAGGTACTGTACAGTGCTTGAGTATTACTTCCCATCTCTGACCATTTTGTAAGAAAAGTCTTTGTGAAAGAAGAACTTGGGCAGCTGAGTCATTTTACAGCTGTTCACACATGTGGCCTGTTTTAGCTTGTTTTAACCTGTCTGGTGTCTGGCATGAAGTATACACAACATGAAGCAAGTGTGTCTTTTTAAAAAGGCTTATGATAACACATGGGTTGCCTTATTTAACGTAATTATGTGATCCCTGAGATCTTACACTGTAAAGATTAAAATATGAAATATGTTATTAATTAGTAGTTTAGGTGTAAAATCTAACTTCACAGCCCAAAGAGCACACCAAAGCTTCTAAACAGTGCTTACTGGCACTCTTATACAATGCTTACTGGTGTTCTATGGTGATCCAGAAATCACAGAATTGGTGATCAAGAACAGAAATAAGGTAGACCAAGGTTGGGTTGAGAGTTATCCAAATAACCACAAGGTGTCAGTGGAGTTATCTTTCTCCTGTAAATCAGCTGTAGATAAGGGACTGGCACCTGGGAGAAAGATTATTATATCCAAAAAAAGAAAGTGAAAATTTAGTGAAGGAATGCACATCCAAATAAAGGTGCTGATCTGGACGATGACCCTATAGAAAAAAGTTATATACATTTATGTTACAGTTATCAGATTTGTTATCTGAATCGCTTCTGATAAAAGAGTTTGCCAAAAAAAAAAAAACATGTTAAACTGATGTAAAACACACAAATATTCCATTTGGAGTATGTAACCTATGTTGGAAACCTTGGGAAACAATAGAATGATTTAGCAAAACTGAAGCATTGTGGGTTAGGTGTGCATGGTTTGTGTATGCATGTCATTTTGAGGAAGTAAAATTCAAAGCAAATTTTTAACTAGCTGGTAGATTTATGGTGCAGTCACGTTTGATAAAAGTGTTTGCTAAAAAAACATGTTAAACTGAACTAACACATTATGTTCCATTCTGAGTAGTCAGCCTAATGTATGTCACCCCTTCCTAGACATACTGTATTATGCACAATATTATTGCCATGGTGATGGCACTATTGATGAGCATTATAAGGCCTAAGACCTTCAAGGTGGGATAGGGCTATAGGTTAAGTGCGCAAGGAACGTCATGTTCTTCCATAACAGATGGCTCCGGTTCTCACTGGGAAAAATGTGTTTGCAATGAATCTGACAAGTCCAAAGCACAGTGTGGCAGATGTATGGAAAGAGCATACTAAAGGGGCCACAGAAGAGAGACCTTATCCTTTCTGCTAAATCACAACAGCTGGTTGTCTGGCATCAGTGGCAAAGGTGCTACAACTCAGCTTTGCTACCACAAAGTAGAATGACCTTTCGAAAAAGAAAAAAAAAACACACAGGGATAAACGTTTTGATCTTTGTCCATTAACACAACTTTCTGTTTGAAAAGTTTCTCTGGATGTTTAGGCACACCCTTTATTGCAGACTGGAATAAATACTGACTGGAATAAACAGTTAAACACCTGCATAAACACGTTATTACACTCTACACTTTACTAACTTAAGGCAAAAGGAGTTCCAGAATAATCTTTACTTAAGCATTTGGGATATATAAATTACATATATATATATATATATTTATATATATATATATATATATATATATA
>JAGFZM010002153.1:387815-402860 GCA_017657215.1 Limnothrissa miodon | reverse complement strand
CACACACACACACACACACACACACACACACACACACACACACACACGCATTGGCTCACATACATAAATCCCACACAAACACACACAGACAGACACACTCACACACACAAGCGTGTGTGCACACACAAACACACATACACACGTGCTGTTCACTGAAACTCCCTCTGATGCTTCGCTGACCAAGCGGGTCAGTTTATAAAATGCGAGAAGTTTCGGAGATTTCATCGGCCCGGCTGCCTATTTGCATTTAAAAGGACATCTAAAGGATAGCAGCTGCCAGATTCAGCCCTTATTAAACTCACTGTCATGCAGACACAAATCCCAGTCACCCCATAAAAAAAGAAAGTCAAACCGACTCGTATGTTTTCAGTTAGCTTAATGTCAGAGTTTCCTAAGTGTCATGCGTTTTAACAACGTGGGTGTGTTTGCTACAAACCAAACCGCACACAGGTTCGGTACCAGCTGCTCGCTGCGTCCGGGTTCAGTGCTGTGGCTTACCTCACCCCACTCTCCACCAGACTATAAAAGCGATCTCTAATGGACTTGCGCGGCTGGCAGGCACGGGCCTCGAACTGCTGCGGCAGTCAACTCTAATAGGATCTTGAGCTTAGCCAATGTGTATATATAGAATTTGGTATTAGGAGTCGTTATAAATACAATGGGATTTACAAGTGGGATTGATTGAATTACAGCTACAGAGGCAAATCAAGAGGTCGTTTGACATGTCAGGCGCTACGTCTGAGCAGCTGTTGTGTCGTGTCCTGTCGTGTCCTGTCACGCCGTTGTAAATCTTTTTCCGGAAACGTTTAGTGTGGTGGTGGTGCCGAAATGTTTTAGGTGTATGTCTGATGACAAGCCTTTGCATTTACAGTGTGTGTGTGGGGTGTGCCGTAACTGGACACTGGCAGCTTAATCCCATCACAGCTCTAGTGTTTAAAGTAATCTGGTGTGTGTGTGTGTGTGTGTGTGTGTGTGTGAAGGGGGGGGGGTAGTTCTTTAGGGCTGCTCTGCACCCAGTGACCCCTTCAAATATCTGTGAGACAAATGCAGTGGTCCTAGTTATATATTAACCACAGTATAACTATGTACTAATTGATGCAGTGATTTTGTTCTGCCTTAAGTCTAAAGGGTAAACAAAGGAGAAACACACAACCACTATATTCTAAGAAAAAGTACCTTTAGGATCTTGGCTGAATATTTTGCAGATAGCGGTACCAGCTGTGTGGTAGAGGAATGGTCTTGCTTGGTCTGCCTCAGCAATTGGTCCGGGTCTGCCTCAGCAGCTGTCTGGGTCACTTTTTTGTTGACAGAAATAATGTCACAGAACACCAGTCAGTCCACAGTGACTCAGCATTATTGGTATGGATAACGAGGTTCAGATGTGGCTCCCAAACTCCGATATGAAGCTGCGTGTTTTCAGGCATATTGTGGATAAGGACATGGCCTCTCTTGACTTGGCTAATGAGGCTCTTAGTGGCATCTTAAAACTGTGCTGAGTGGCAAAGACGACAGATAAACATAAAGACTATTAGAAATGGGATCCAGTCACGGTTAGCACATTGGAACAAGGCTGCACAGACAGATGTCATGTTCACCTGGAAAGATTATTTCACGTTAAGAACCTATTTACTGATCTTCCAAATCTCTCTCAATAAAATATATCTCTTTTAATAAAATACATAACAGTACTATATCTAATAAGAAAGATTTCATCATTTCATCATCATCATTTTAATATCACACACAAGTATGTTTCTATCAAATGACAGAGCACAGAAAATTTTCATGCAAGTGAAATCATGAAATTCCAGAACACTCCAACAGTTATTGGCAGGTAAGCACACAGAGGAGCCTGAAAGCACAAATGAAAAGAGCTCTGAGGTAAAGAAACAAAGCTACTGCTAGCCAACACATTGCTAATTCTGTTGAACTTGCTAGCTACCATGGCAACTGGGAAGTAGGTTGTATAGGCAAGGCTGCACTGATACTTTTTTTAAAAAGTTTGTAAATTGTGTGTGTGTGTGTGTGTGTATGTGTGTGTCAACCCATGTTGTCCGAAGCCAAAGTAAGTGCTGTTTTATCTGCTGTCCATACAAAATTGTTTATGTACAGACAGTACAGACGCATGTGGCTCTTGTTCAAGTGTTTCTGGATGTACTTAGCTTGGCCACTTAGCCTCAGCCTAAAGAGCTCCCCTGCTCCAGTTTGCCAAGTGAAATTCCAGTCCTTTGAGAGAGGAAGTGAATGTATATGTTGTGTGTGTATGTGTGTGTGTGTGTATGCGTGTGTGTGTGTGTGTGTGCGCTTGTGTGTGTGAGAGCATGACTGTGTTCCGTTATGTGACCATACGTTCTGTTGAGGGCTATTGTCTGGTGTTTGCTGGGAAAACAGATGGTTGTTGCATACCAGTGAGTTTAAACAGAAAAAGCTTGGGATACAAAAAAGCAGACTCTTGCAATGGAAAGCAAAAAAAAGAAAAAATAGAAGATGACCATAACGGCCATAGTAGAATATTTTGTTAGGTTGAGACAGAAGTTCAATCTGAAGTTCAAAAACAGCTTTACTCACCAAATAACTGGGTGCTATTTCCTGGACATGTTATGGAATTATTTGGCAATAAAAGTTTTGCTCAACTTAGACTGCTGTCCTATTCTTTTTTTTTTTTTTTGGGGGGGGAACAGGTTTTCCTTGCCCCTGCTGCTCATGAGTGCTCTCAGCTGTCAAGTGCTGTGACACATGACTTTTGCATAATGCGCTGTATAAATAAAATTCAATTGAAGTAATTTATTACAATAACTTAGCAATGGAAAGAATATTTTACATTATAGGCACTATTTGTGGCAGGTAATATCACGAGATTAAAAACACTTCTTTGTAATCCTGTTAGTTGGACCATTAGAGAGGGTTGGGAACTAGTCAGTGAACCTGTAGCAGTAGTGCTATATCCGACTGGTCGAGAGCTTCACAGCCAGTTAGTGCGATAGCACTAACCCAGCACCTTATTAGACATGCTGGTGAGTGAAACAGGCACCCTAGGGTCTTAGTTCGCTCACAAAACATGTTGCTGTGTTGCTGTGAGTTCCAGGTTCGAGCCCTGGCGTGTGCAGGTCAGTGAAGGTTTCAGAGCTCTCGGTTGGGCTGGAGGTTAACTGTAAAACAAGGAGGAAGAAGAATGTGGGGAATGTGAAAGGCTTCATTAGGTCCCCCGTAAGATGAGAGGCTCTCTCTCTGACCTGGAGACTGATGCATTGCTGGAAGGATAACTAAAGGGTAGAAATGAACAAATGAATGAATGTCTCTGTCTCATCTCCTAAGGAGTCACTCATCACTCCTTCATTGGATGTTATCAATGCGGATCAGTGGGGTTCTCTGTTGTGCATGAGACTCATGTTTGCCAAAGCTTAGCGGTCGGCAACTCCACTTTTTGGAAACGCACGGCTGGTTGACAGGCGATCAGCTTGAAAGTCAGTTAATTCCCCGGATCAAACGCACAGACTTCATGCTGTTTGACAGTAATGAAATACAGAACAGTAATCAGTGTGTGATTCTTTGCCTCTGTAACTGTAAGGGCCAGTAAAAATATAGGATGGATAGAAAGATTTGAGTCATCTGACAACTCTCAGTAGCTTAGAATTTCCTTTAACCATAACAAGGAATCATCTGTGTGTGTGTGTGTGTTTTGTTTAACATTTAGGAATTAAGTGCAATGACAGAAATAAAATACTTTCCTGTGGAATGTGGCCTTAACATGGCAAATGTCGGTAGAGTTTTAGCAGCCTGGAGTGAGGTAGACACTGCTGATGTGAGGCGGATGTGAGCCTGTGCCCCTCTGGGGTAAAATGAGCTGACTAGGCCATTGCTGGGAGACCCTCGTATGTTTGGATATGCTTTGGAGGACTTAAGCGGCCAACAAAGAATGGCTGTTTTATGGGAGATCTGCCTCTTTCTCTTTTCCCACCCAAATTTTGACAAATTTGCTCTGTTTTAATTCTGCGTCAATTTGACGCCGTCGTTTTTGGTTTCTGCGTCAGAGTCACTGCAATTCAAAGCAATTCACTGCCACAATACCAAGGGGTGTTGAGTCGCGGAATTGCCTGTGGAGGGGATGAGAGATGGGGTCTGTTGGTGGTGACAAACCATTTTATAAAACAAGTTTTATCAAATTTCTGTATAATGCAATTTGCACCATGGGAATACGCATATTGACAGTTGCTACGTCATGCGTATGAATAAATCAAAAAAAGAGTTGGGCTTGATGCCTTTTCTTCGAGGGATCTTGGTTGTCCAGTAGGTAAATGTGGGATTGAAGATATCAAGGTGCGAGGTTCAATTCTCACCTCAGTCAGTGTGAAGTGATGTAGCTGTTTTGTTGTTTTTAATAAATTTAATTAAAAAAATAATTCCTGTACTGTACCATCATGCGACTACACATATTGACACTTGCTTTGAGATTGATAGGTAAGGTAAACTTAGATTTAATACAGCATACAACCAATCTATTAAAGGTATGTGTAGGTCTATACTGCAGCAACAGAGACCCACCTACGGAAACCCCAAAAGACAATGAGGAGGAGAACACTGAAGTAACAGCTGCCTAATAGGTTTATTTCAAAGTGGGAATGGGAATGAAGTGCATTTTTGTGTAAAAATGGAATAATGTTGTGTGGGGAAGGATAGAAGGATGGAAGCATAAGAGGGAGCCTGAAGGATGCTGGGAAGGATGATCAAAATTCCAGGACAGTCAGTATGTGGCAACAATATGTATATTAAATTATATCTAACTAGGCTACAATAGCGACCCAGTGTGTCTTTCTGATTATCCAGAGGCACTTCACAGAAAACTTCTATCTTTCTCTTTAGATAAAACAGTCCTTTAATAGTAACTTACATTATCAGCTAATAAGCTACTGGGTATTTGGTGATGTGCTGGACTTTAATAAAGTTTTGATAAGAAAATGATACTGTATCACTGTGTTCAGTTTAACCTATAGACACAGCCAGTATGTTTGTTTGCCTCATAAAGAGACAAGTCTAAGTCATTAAAGATGAAGTGCTAAGTAGCATTGTGTAGAAAATGTTCTGAATAGGCTAGGCTGAACTAGGCTAATAAATTCAGCTAATTCATATAAACACCTTAAATATTGGGGCTCGGAACTGGTGCCCAAATGACTCTGACTCTGAAAAAGTTGTTTTCCACTCCATACACATAGTCAGAATACACCAGACTTCCTTGCCTACCTTGTTTGGAAGCTGGAGTGTCCCTGCTTCAGTGGTCATGTCATCAACCTTTTGCTCTCTTTCTCTCCACCCTCGCTTCCACCAAACTGCACACAACACAGTGTATTCTATTTCAATGCAGTCTTTAGTGGGATTTCAACCAACCTTACACACATTCACTTATCTGCATACCGGAACTCTTCGATTGAGCCAACTGAAGGAGGTAGAGGCAGGCTGTTAGAAGTTGTAGAGCTGTTAACTCTACCCAAAAAAGATACATCACTTTACTTTGACTGAGGTGGGAACTGAGATCCAGTCCCACATTTACCCTGTGGGTGGAGGATGACAAGCCAAAATCATGCAAAGCCAAATCAAGCAAATCATGACAATTGACTAGTCTATCTTTAAACACAGAGCTTTTTTTTAGTGATTGCATCTGGTTTCTCTTTCATAGAAATCACAATAAATATGTTTTAGCCTCAGAAAAGGGGAAACATTTGCTCAAAAATGTGACATAATTTGTCCATTAAACAGTCAATATTATGTATTGTCATTGTTCGTTCATGAATTTTACACTTGATTGGGTTATAGTAATTGTGATGGCCAAACCTCCTCCAATTGATGATTGAGCTTTATGTGGATGGATAGGTCATTATTATCACAACATTCATATGATTACTGGCTTGATGTTTAGGGGCAACTGAATCTCCTAGGGAGTTGAGTTTGCTTGTGTGTGTACATGTGTGAGTGAGTGAAAAAACAGGACTTGTGGCAACATTACCCTGTCTCCCTTTAGCACCTGAAAAACGCATGTGTGAAAAAATTCTTATCTTTTTCCTTCTCTTGCTCTCTTCTCCTCCTTTTTTGTCCAAGTATTGGCAGCAGGTCGAGGGGTCATGGGTAGGTTGGTTAAATAGATGGGAAACAAATGTAGAGAGGTGTCAGATGGACGCATATGGGTAAGACTTGAAAAAGGGTAGCTGTGTCCACACACTGAGAAAAGTTGCAGTGGTTGGCCTTGACCCTTAGGGTTGTCTCAACATAGAGGATAATGTCATCTGTATGGCTAATGACTTTTCCTCTGTCTCCCCCATCTCAAGAGGGTCATGGGTAAGAGTGGCCTCCCTTCTGTACACATACATTACACACATATATACACACACACACACACTGTACTCGTATGTATACACACATATACACATGCCTAACACCCCCCTCCCCCATACACACACACACATACACCCCCTCTCACTTTAGCAGCATTTCAAGAGTGTATGTTTCACATCAACCTTCTGAGGGAAAGTGAAAGTGGGTCTGAGGAGAGAAGAGGAGAGGAGAGGCTGCTCTTAAATTGTGAGTGGAATGTGGAGCCACCGAGTCAGGGGGTGCCGTGCTCGAGTCACATGACCCATGAGTGCAACATTCCAGCTCGACCTACACCGACAGCCCTGCCTGCTCTCCGAGGGCACAAGAAAAACAGCCAAAAAAAAAAATCACATCCCTGTACAGGCCTTGAGTCCCTTCACACCGTTTGGGCAACTTGGACCGGGAATTCCAGCTACCCTGACTTCACAGATGGTTTGCTGCAAATCAAGTCTTTTCATGTGTCATTAAGCAATTACCGGACTTCACACGAACAAACGTTAAGCCCTTAATCTTGGTGTCAACACGTTTGTTTACAACTTGAACATCTGTTTATTGTCGGTAGAAGACTACCTGTCCAAACAGTTAGTCAAGATGATATGATGGTCTAAGATAGTCAACTATGATGTTAAAAATCATATGCTACATGTGCATTTATATGTTAAATGTGCCTTTGGTTCTAGTTTGCATTTGTTCATTTTGGTGCAGCCATTACTCATCTTACTGTGCCATGTGTGTAGGCCTCAAGCCTCAGAGCCAGTAATTGCTGACTCACTCCCCCCTGGGGCAGGTTTGACTCTCTGTGGAGAAGTCATTTGAAATTACAGGACCCTGGCTGGATTTACGCACAGTCCTGTAATTTTGCTGCGGGCCCTTCACAGCTCTCCGCCTGTGGCAGGGATTACTATTCAGGCCAGAGAGACGCCAGTGGTTCTCTGTACATGCGTCCTTCTGACTGGGATGACTAAGATATGACAATCCAGGGGGTGGCTAGCTATGAATCTCTCTAATGGCCTGGCATCTATCCAGATCTGTCCATGCGTCCTTTTGACTGTCTGAGTGACGACTGGGATGACAAAGATATGACAATCCATAGAGCGGCTCGCTATAAATCTCCCTTACTACCTAGCGGTGGTTTAATGGCCTGGCCTCTTCAGATTTAGTGGCTCAGTGGAAGCAGAGGATGGGGAGGATGTCCAGAGTGATAGGGGGAATTCCTTCTGTGCTGGTGGACCTCAAATTGCCCCCAGACTCTTTATTAGTAGGACTAAACTTACTGTTGGTGGTGAGTTGGAATGGCTTGTTTCCTCTGCAGTGGGATTGCAGAAACAGGGAATATTTTGAGGTCACTTTACAGAGGCTTTTTTTAAAGTATAGGTTTCATGCTCCTGCTTGTAATCGCTAGGTCTACTGTAACTTGCTTTGAGATGCTGGTCAGAGTACTGTATGTTAGCCTGGCTCTCAACTCGCTCTCTGCTGTGTAGCTCAGTATGGTTTGCTAGGCCTGTCTCCACTTTCTGTTTGCTTGGGTCAGGAAACCAACTAAACACTGGCCCAGGCTCTGTAAACAGCATTTGGAATCAATGCAGTGACTGGCCTCTTCAGTGGATGCAGAAGCATTCAGATCTGCGTTCCTTTGTTATGGAAAGAAGGAAGGCAGGCTAGCGCCACCTAGTGTTTCTGCTCAAGATCACATTTCACCACAGCACAGCCAGGGATCTTTCCACTGGCTTTGGTTTCCTCTGACAATCGTTTGGGTGGTCCATCAGTGGACTGGGGACTCTGGCACACCCAATGTGTTTAAAGTGTTAAAGTCTATACAAAGTATCTGCCTAGCAGAAAGTAATCTTACATCAAAGTATTTTGGGATTCAATTGGGGTATTTTGCTCAACGTAAAACAATTTAAAAGAGATCGCTGCATCAGGCTACTGGGAAGGGGGATTGCAAGACTGAGTTGCATTGCAGATCAGAACATAGCCGATTAGAATACTATTTTTTTTTTCCGTAAGGTCATATTGTGCCTTTATGTTAATCAACTACATTGTGTTGTTGCATTAGAGCAGACCAGGCTAAAAAGGTTTGGGTCTGAGAGAAAGGAACTTGTGAATGAGCCTTTGGCTGAGAGGATGGATTAGTGAGGTGAACCTAAAGGATCTGTCTTTTGTCCCCTCCACGAACCCTGAGCTTCTCTTGGCAAGGAATGCAATAAAAGTTCATTGTGTGTGTGCTTGTGTCTGTCTGTGTGTGTGTGTGTGAGAGAGGGAGAGAGAGAGAGAGTCAGTGAATGAACATGTGTGCAGTACTATCAAAAGAGAAATAATAGTTAAGAAATACATAGACTCAAGAAAAGAAAGGATTATATTGGTCTTGGGATTTTGTCCCATCTCATCATGCACTTCCACACTCAGAGGCTAGCTCTGCCTCTCTCTGCTGTCAGATGAGATAATTGCATAGTGCAGACTTCAGACCTGTGATACAATCCACTGTAGTTGTCCAAAAACTGTTATAAGATTGATTTATCCATGTGCTCCCCACTGGCCTTTGATTGTTCTTGATCGTGTGTGTGTGTACATGTGTGTGTAGATGTGCGTGTGTGTGTGTTCACAGTGTCCCCTCTTCCGGTCTGAATTGTTCTGCGTCTCTAGTTGTATGCTTCTGTTTATTTTAACAGTAGCTGTGTGTTTGTGTGTGTATGTGAGGGTGCCTAGGGGTGTGTGTTAGTGTATGTGTGTGTGTGATGTGTGATGGTGCCTGGTGGTGTGAGTTTGTGTGTGTACATGTGTATGTGTGTGTGTATTTGTGGTAACACCCTCTTCTCTCTGTCTCAGCAGCAGCACAGGGCCACACCAGAACTCTGGGCAAGTCTGGCAGGAGTCCGCTGCAGACACTCTATGACACAGACCCGGTTAGTACCTATGATATAGTACCCACACTTAATGAAAACCCCTATCTTTCAAAAAAAAGTAGCATTGCATGCCTGAGCAACTGAGTGCACACACTGAGATGAGACTGGTATGTATGTAGTTAGGGGAAGAACATATTTCAATTTTGAAAATCGGTGGCATGTTGCGTTAAGACGTCTCTCAGCTTGTTAACGGTGTGTGGCTTGAGTATATATTCTAAAAATATAACTATTAGTAGAACTATTAGTGAAGTTTCCAGAAAAATTTCTTTAAGAATGATTTTGTAAAGTGTATACCACTGGTGTAATGGTTTGAATTATTAAGTGTACACTTTTAGTGCACACGTTTAAGCGCATGTGTTTGAGTGCCTACGTTTTAATGCCCATTTTTAAGTGCCCTCAGTTTAGTGTCCATCTTTAAGTGCCCATGTTTTAGTGCCCACGTTTTAAGTGTCCATGTATAAGGGACTACGATTTAGTGCCCATGTTTAAGTGCCCACATTGAGGTTCTGCATACTTGAATGCCCAAGTGTCTAAGTGCCTATTTGAGTATTTAGCTCTAAATGCCCACGTGTGAGTGCCCAGCTGTGTATAAAAGTGCAAATGCCTACATGTGTGTGTACCCACTTACTGTCGGGGTGCCCATGTACCCACCTACTATAGTAATGCCATGTGCGTGTACCTACCTACTTTTGGGGTGCCCATGTACCTACTACCTGTCTACTGTTTTCCTGGATTACCATGTGTGTGTACCCACCTACTGTAGTAGTTGCCATGTATGTGTACCTACCTAATGTATGTAATGTACCATCCCATGTGTGTGGACCCACCTACTATCGCAGCGCCCATGTGTACCCATGTACTGTAGTAGTGCCCGTGTGTGAGTGCCCATATGGTGTTAGCATACTAACTAACTGACTAGCGTACTGACTAGCATGCTAAGTAGCCTGGAAATTGTTGGTTTAGACCTTGTGTGTCTTTGAGTAGCCCCTAAGATGCTCTAGAAGATGTAAGTCACTTTGGATAAAGGCGTCAGCTAAATGCTAAACACATGGATAATAAATAATAAAATAATAAAATACAGAACACTGTGGGTGCCCATCTCTGTATGACTGCCCACATGTGTGTGTGCCCACATAGTAGTGGTTGTGGGTGGCAGACCACCTAAATGAATGCCCATCTTTGTGAGAGCCAAACTCTCTGTGCTGATGAAGCTGAGGAACAGAGGGAGGATTGATGTACCCAGAGTCTAAACCATTACAGCAATAAAAGTTGTTAACATGGGCCTAACAGGCAAAAATAGAGCATTACATATAGGCTAACAAATCCTCAGGGATGCTTTGTTTATTTCTGGGTCTACAATAGGGTCTTAAAAGTCTTAAAGTAGAATTAATGGGGAAACATTTTTGCCTCAACACTGATGTGAATGGCGTGAGAGCATGAAGTTCAAAGATAACATGGTTGTGCCCTACTTCATATGCCAAGGAAATCTTAAACTTATATCCATTACTGTATTTATCTGGGCAAATAAGAGCGTGGCCTATATGTGATGTCAAATAGCACAAAGGAGCAATTTAGTTGCACTTTAGCCAAAAGGATCATTACAGGCACAACCATGTTAAGGGGTTTAATTTTTCTTTTTTTGATCAAATAATGAGTATTCTACCCTAACATCAGAGACCTATTCACCCCATGTCCATGTAAAAAATAAAATGTACATTACCTTAAAAGGTTTTAAATGTAATTTAATATTGTGCAATAGGTACATTTAATGTGTGTCTTAAAATGGTGTGAATTATTACTGCAGATGCACCTTGCAGTACATTCCCTGTGGACCTCTTTCTTTATGTGTGTCTTCCATTTGAGGGGAAATAGTTTTTTTTTTGTTATTTATGTATTTAAAGTTGAAACTTTATTTGTAGTCAATGGCACAATTCAAAAGTACATCCTATGGACAGAATCCTTAAATTTCACTTCAGATTCCACAAAACTGCATGTATTGCCAGACTGTGTCTCACTGCTTATAAATACATTGTAAGTTCCCTGTAGCAGTCGGCAATGTGTCTTTGGAGCCTTATCTACAGTAAGTGGTTTCAGGCTGTTAGTTCAGTGGTAGAGCTGCACACCCATCACACCCAGTGTGTGCTTAAGATGACACACCATGTGACATGTGGCAGGGCTTAAGTGTGCGTGTGCGCGTGTGTGTGTGTTGTGAGTGATTGAAAACAGATGGACACTTTCTCAAGTCCAAACTGTTTCCTGGTCTTCTGCCGTGTATTAAAGGCATTTACACCATTTCCTGTTGCTACCAGACAGTCACTGGCCTTGGTTGGCGTGGCGACGCTGTCTCCCTGTTGTGTCTTTAGGCATGAAAATGATCTCCTCACCCCAGTGGACCAGGAATTGTTCACAGAAATTATTTATAAATCATGTTAGATATGGCTATATGGCAAATGTTCTTATCCTGATGTTATTGTAAGAAATGAAACTACAACAGTAGAGCGCCTCTATTCCCTATTGGATTCTCAGTTCTTTTACTCCTGAGTTAGGTCAAGTAGTCCATATTTCTCCCCCAATGGACGTATTCATAGATATCTCATTTTGTACAATGCTGACAAGCCAACCCATCCAATAACTCCACTACTGGAATGGCGTTGAGCCAAAGAGAAAGGCAGAATTGTTCTTGTTATTAGACCGTCTCTCTCAGTGCTCTTGCCTGTATAATGGTACCTGTCAGACGCTATAGTGACCCGAGTCTGTGTGTTCAGCTGGCTTCACATTTAGACCTGTAATTACACACACAGGTGACTACACACAAACACACACACACACACACACACACACAGGTGAAGCTCACCTGCAGTTTTCTATGTTTTACAAACTCTTAATCTCCTTTCTTTCTCCTTGTCATCTCTTTTTCATGTGTGTCTTTTTCACTTTGCACTCTTGTCAAAAGTCGTTTGGCTTTCGTCTGTCTCTTTTCCCTCATCTGTGCCACACTTTTGTGCTCTCCAGTTTCTTTTGCTCTTTTTCTTCTCATCAGTCACTGTAAGATTTTTCCAGAGTGTTTTAGATAGTGACAGGAAGGTACAAGTTGGTTCCCCTTTTAAAGTACAGTGAACAGCCCTGAAGTCTCGCAGCCAAAGCACTTAACCAAGAACAGTTTGTTGTTGCCCAGAATTGTGGCTCTGGAGGTAAACACCATCTGTCAGGATGAGGCATTCAGACTTGGATTCCATTGTTGTTCCCTGCTTGTTCACAGCCCCTTGAAAATCCAAGAAAATAGATTTGAGCTATTGTCCCCAGGGGAGGAAAAAAAAAAAGTTTTGGCTTGATGGACTAGAATATTCAGGAAAGGAAAACAAGCTCTTGAAATAATAGCAGAACTGACATTTAATTGAGCTATGACTTTTATTGCTGAGACTTGATTCCAGTCAACCTGTCAGAGTTCACAATGACGGACCCAAATGCAGATCAGTCTAGATCCTTTTTTATTGAAGGAACCAGAAGACAAACATAAATCACACCACAGCATCAGGGCAAACAGATGACAAAATTCCAAAACACAGGAGTCCAACAGGAAATAGTTCAAACAAACCAAGGCAAAAAGAAAAGAAAAGAATCGAAACAAAATTAAGATTTACTTACTTTCATCAAATTACTGCAATTTGATGAAATAAACCAGCAACAAGAGGTAAGACGGGACGTTCAGGTGTACAGACAAGATGATGGGAAGGCGAGGAGATAGACAGTAAAAACTAAAAGAAAGGATACATGACAGTAAAAAAAACTCACACTGTGTGCTGAGTGTGTTTCACAAATTCACTAATTCACGGATCGGGATAAATGCAGAGACAAAATTTCCCACACCGGATCAAAAAGAGTATAATTCTTCTTCTTCTCTATTCTCAAAAAAGAAACGAAAGACAGAAACGAAAACCAGGGCCGGATCCTGATACCTAGACATTTTATAGTGAACAAATCACAAATGTACTGTAAGTGTATAATTGAAAGTGTAGTATAGGTAATATTGAAATACTTTTTGGGGAAAGAAATGCTAACCTTCACCGTCTTCTTTCTCTCTTTCTCTCTGCAGATGGAGCTGTCTCCCTTGCAGGTGATGCACCAGGGCCGTCGTGAGCTGCTGGAGGAGTCCTGTCGCTCGTACACGCGCAAGCGCCGCGTGCTCATCCCCGAGGACCTGAAGCATGTGATAGTGGACGACCAGCACGGCCTGCTGTACTGCTACGTGCCCAAGGTGGCGTGCACCAACTGGAAGCGGGTCCTGATGGTGCTGACAGGCGGATCCGGGCCAGAGCGCGAGCGGCGCCAACCGCTTCAGATCCCGGCGCACGAGGCCCACGTCCCAGGCACCCTGCGGACACTGTCGGAATACTCCACGTCCGAGATCAACCAGCGCCTGCGCGGCTACCTCAAGTTCCTGTTTGTGCGCGAGCCCTTTGAGCGTCTGGTGTCGGCCTACCGCAACAAGTTCACGCGCAGCTACAACACGGCCTTCCACAAGCGCTACGGCACCAAGATTGTGCGCCGGCAGCGCCCGGATGCCCGTCCCGAGGCGCTCGAGCGCGGTGACGACGTCTCATTCGGCGAGTTTGTACGCTACCTGGTGGACCCGGCCACGCAGCGCGAGGAGCCCTTCAACGAGCACTGGGAGCGTGTGCACTCGCTCTGCCACCCCTGCCTCATCCACTATGACGTGGTGGGCAAGTACGAGACCCTGGAGGAGGACGCCGCCTACGTGCTCAAGCTGGCCGGCGGTGAAAACGAAGTTCATTTCCCAGCCTCGGGCAAGAGCACGCGCACCACCGGGGAGCTGGCCGCCAGCTACTTCAAGGACATCAGCCCCGTCTACCAGCGGAAGCTCTACAACCTCTATCGCATGGACTTCCTGCTCTTCAACTACTCCATGCCCTCATACCTGAAGGTCAGATGAGGTCAGGAGAGACCACAGGAGGGGTCACACATCTTCTTGACCCCTGACCCTCTCGTGTACTTGCAGATGGAATAATATATTTCGATTTTTTCACCAAACCTGTTTCAACTTGAACTTGGAGAGTGTCTACGATTGTCAGAGAGCACTTTGCCTTCACTTCAGTTAAAAAACAAACAAACAAACAAAACTAAAGGCGAAAAAACGTCATGTTCACTCTTTTTAATGTTTCTTTTGATAAATGTAATTTATAGATAATGTGTAAAAGCAAATGTTGCAAGCCAACTGAAATGATTCTGGTACTGTTGTTACAATTTTGAGGACTCGTATATAATACAATAGATTTTGTTATTATTATGGGTATGGGGACCATTTTAACTTCACTTCAGTTTTTCATTCATACGTTCATACTTTGCAGTTGCACCCAGACTACAGTTTTCTTTTGAATTCTATGTTCGAACCCATTTGCCATGTCAAACTTGACAGATTGCCTTTGCTGTGGTTTTGCTCAGAGCCAGAAAAGGTTCTGGAAGTTTCTGCCAGTTTGACGCATCACCTGTACTCACAACAACAGTGTGGGATGTGGCGCCTGAGCAAGACGGTGCCTGTGAACAATGACTCAGTACTTTTATTTTGGCGACTCTGAGCTGTGCTCAATACGCCTCACTTCCCCCCACCCACTCCAACACATTAACCAGAGACATGCCCCCTATCAAACATACTGTGAAAATAATGAGAGGAGATGTCAGTGGCTTACTATGATCATGTGACGATTTTGAGTGGTTGTGTGTGTGTGTGTGTGTGTGTGTGTGTGTGTGTGTGTGTGTGTGT
>JAGFZM010002153.1:375358-387805 GCA_017657215.1 Limnothrissa miodon | reverse complement strand
GTGTGTGTGTGTGTGTGTGTGTGTGTGTGTGTGTGTGTGTGTGTGTGAGTGTGTGTTCACCACAAAGTGCCTCCGCTCATTTCGATCAACTCATCGCAGACTCATCATGTGCCCCTCCACATGATCTGAAACTTTTTTTAAGAGACACATTCAGCATTCATGTGGCGGCCATGATTGTTTCTGGATCCTTCCTTCACAGTTCACAAGACTGCTCTGTGTATGACTCTGCTGTCCCGTGAGATATAGTTTATTTATTTTTTTCAGACCTTCTAACAGAGATTACTTCAGCCAAAGCCTGTTCAAATCCATGTTCATATCAAAAACATAGCTCAACCGTTCACTCAGCTGTCTTCACATCAGCCGAAATAAACTTTGGGCAGAGAACTTTGGTGGTTTCTTCTTTGCCCTCCAGCGACAGGGTGTTGATCGTTGGCGGTGCAATCTCGCAGTGGTTTCCTTTATCACCACACTTGTGTTTATTAAAAGCAGAAGCAAATGCAATCTATTTAACGTCTCTCTCCGAGTGTACAGTATGTGTGTTTGTGTGTGTGTTTTGCATGCACAACTGAAAGAATTTCAAAGAACAGTCCAACACTTCACTGCACACATTCATATCGTATTCTCTCCAAGTGTGTGAGTGTGTGTGTGTAGGTATGTTTGTGTGTGTTGGTTTCGCATGCACATGCAACTGTAAGAGTACAACAGTCCAACACCTCTGCACACATTCACATCATGCCTTTCACAGGCCCTTCTGCACTACTTGTCAGCTAATGCGGCCACTGGTGAGTTAAAGATCTCAGCTCCGGTCCATCCGCAAGCCCTTCACCAGATGGCTGTTCTGTGCACTGCCTCTCTGTCAATAAATCTAGGCCGTGAAGAACGCAGGGCCTTGACCTCCCGTCAGACAGTTAAAATCACACGCTTGTGGTTTCGTCCTCCAGAGCACACGGCCCAACTGTCTCTTGAGAGACACATGCAGTTATAGCATGTCATTGCCCCACAGTGAGTGCGACACAGCATGTGTGTGTGTGTGCTTTCCCTTGTGTTGGTGGACTACAGTATATGATATACAATACATGTACCCTGATGAAGACAGACAGAACATCTACTGTATGTTACATCCCATCTTACCCAGCATGCATCTGGCTCGCTGTGAATGCAGGAAATACCATAGAGATAAGCCCTTGTTCCCATGGGGCAGGAGAACAACCACTTTAGCACAACTGGCACATTTATTGTCAGTCCCACAGCACAGAATGCAGTACAGCAAGAGAAGCGTTGCATACCCCAAGTCTTTGGTTAACGGCATTTCTTTGCAGCCAGCATCGTTTGATGGAGACATTGCTAGCAGTGCAAAGCGTAACATGTAAAGTGCATAATCATAGTGACATTATGTTTGTGGTAGTCAATGCAGTACAGCTTAGTACAGCTTAAATTGCATATATGTTCTTTTTTGTTCTAGAGGGCATGCACTATTATACAACATTCAGTAACATTCAGTGACTGATGTTTTTGACAAGCTCTATATTGTAAGATATTGAACTCTCCAACAATACCTAAACACTTTTACAGGATATGGTTCTATACATTGGAAGTACAGTGCATTAAATCATTATTTAAAGGAGAAGTTTGGTGTGAGCCCTGTTGTTCAAGGTTCCTCCAAGAACAGTACTCTAAGTAGGAAAACAACAGTAAGATGAAACATACACCAAATAGTGGAGAGGCAACTTGCATTAAGTGAATGGGGCATAGCAACTAACTTTCAGTTTAATTTTGCTATGCTCGATTCACTTAACATTAGTTATCAGCTCATAATTAGGTCTATGTTGCATCAAATTCTCAGTTTTTTTTTCTGTCCTACAGACAACATTCAATGACCTTGAACAATAGTGCTAGGGATTTATTCACACCAAACTTTAAACTCCTTTAAGTTTCTGACATGATAAGCAGCAAGATGCAAGAAAGAAAAGCTACCATGGCTTGAAGGCAGACTATCAAAAATATTCCTGTTAGTTCTAGAAAAATACTTGCTTGCCTGAAATGAAAATAGTATACTCTGGTATAGTCTACTTTCTTATCTGACAAGGATGGCTGACATTTTAAAGCATTTTAGCTACAAACGTGCTCAGACACACACACACACACTTTTGACCAAAACAAACACTGTTATTGCTTTAATACTGTGCATTAACATTAAGCATTTAAGATTTTCACCGGTTTTCAACTTGCAGCACAATGGAGCTAGCATTGTTATACAATACCTAGCCGTTGAGCTTACTGCTATGTGCTAACACCTTACATTAGGCAGTGGACTTGATAAACCAAGCTTGTCTAGAGCCTGCACAACATGTCAGAGAGTATAGGTTCTGTATTTGCCTGCAAAAAGCATGTGGCAGATTGCGTAGTATCAGGTGTCATGGTGGAGCTCCAATGTGTGGTTCTCAGTCGAAGCAAACGCTCGATCAATGTGGCCCCAATGAGCCGTGTTGTCACAGATACTGACGCCGATATCGAGAATCTCCTCTTGAACGGTTCGTTTGGCTGAGGAAGAGGCCCAAAAGCTTTCTGGACACTTTCTGGTGTTCCTCTGCCTGGCTGCACCTACACAGCTGTCCTTTGGTTTCAGATTTCCAATCAATCATTCTTATTGCTCCAGCAGCAGCTAGCCAGTTCCTCTCTGTCACGCACACACACATTTTCTTACTCTGTTGATTTACTCTCTATTTCTTTCTCTTTCTCACTTTTTTCTTCTTTCCTTCGCTGTTTCTCACCAAGTTCTCTGTTCAGCCTCTAGTCCATCCCCCAGCACCTCCATCCATTCTCCTCCATCTCAGGGTCTGTTCCCCTGGGTGAGCAGCACCACCCAGAAGCTAAGGGCCAGAAGCCCCGTCCCCAGCAGGTCCCCCAGCGCCGTCAGGTACGGGATGGAGAAGTTATCAGGGTCTAGCCCTCGCTTCCACATCCCACGGACCAGCAGGTCTGCCACGTACAACAGGATCACCACCTGAATACACACACGCACACTCACACACACACACACACAGATGCACACACATGCATACACACACACACACACACGCATACACATGCATGCACACATGCACATACTGTATATGCATATTATGTATGACAGGTAGTTTCTGTTAAGTCGTCTTAGGTTTACTATATATAACTTTATAATTTAACTAGTTATCATAAATAGTTTTCACAACCTATTGCTAAATCATTTGGAAAGTCTGCATTGTAGGTTGAGTTATCTGGCTACTGAAGGTGGCCATGACAAACTTGTGCTGGTTAGTTTGGCTGAACCCTGGTCACATTTGGGTCTAATTTGCATAGCAGTGTGTATGTGTGTGTGTGTATACGTAAGAGGGATTGTATGTGTCAAACATTTGGTTTTCATTTGGTGTGAGCGTACTTGGACAGCATCAGACAGGTCTTAGTAACAGTAAACGCTTTATTGGACTCCTACACTCCGTAAGCAATCTGGCTTTTGTTTATTTCTTCAGGATAAAGACGTCCAACGCGGTTGGGGTCCTTGACAATGTCATGAATCATGCTGCCTCCCCAGGGAAAGTAATGCTGCAGATATCACAGTGAGTTTAGTTAAACGTTTGCTCGAGAGTGTGTGGGAATGCTAACGTTAATGTAATGTGATCGCATGTGTAACAAACGAAACAAATCCGTACAGATCATCCTCGATAGAAACTCTTTGAAGTGAACCAGCATTTAGCTTGTTGGAAGTTGGAACGTTTCAGTGTTGCCAGACTAAGTTACTTGAACTCTGACCTTGTCAGTGAGGAAAGGAAACTGTCTGACCTGCAGGAGTGCAGCACAAAGGTAGCAGCAGACGAAGGTGGGCGTGAGTGACGCGTGTCCGCCCTGGAGCAGGTGGATGGTGTAGAGAAACACCAGGTGACCAGGGACCACCAACACCAAGAGCACCAGGGCCGACGTGGAGTTCACCCCTACAATGCAATGCAGAGTGAGTAACAGGAGGTTCAGTCACAAACACACACACACACACACATACACAGACACACACACACACATATTAATACACACACATATACAAATGCACACACACACATACAGTGCACAGACAGTACACACATACAGACACACACAGGTGAACTCAATTTCAACTCTGCAGTTCCATGGCAGCATACCCCCCTGTTCATAATGTCATTAGTTACGACAATATTTCAACAGTAATCCAACTCTATGATAGTCCCTGCGTAGGTACGTGTTGTAATCACGATCTGATTCATCCACTTTGTTATTGTTCATTGGCTGCAACCTGCTTCTAGTGTAGCTTTCGCCCACCTATGGTACAGTATTGAAAATTCATTTTCCTACTCATATTACAGCTTGGGAATTTCTGTGGGTATTAGCGCTTCCTAACACTGAGCATGCCAATCAACCACTTTCCACACAAACACAAAGTCTGCCTCCATTAGGACGATAAGACTGGAAACCCACTGGAACAAGAGGAATGAGGAGGCATGAAACCTGCTGAAACCGGGCCAAGTTTTTGTGTGTTAAACCTTCATAATGACTTTATGGAGGACAGTTGGTAACAATCGAGACTAAGAATGGTTGAGATAAGTGATATGAAGTTATGAACATTCAAAAATGTTATGACTGCAGTCATTAAGTGTTATGATGGTGCAACATAATCATTACAGGATTACAGGAATCAAGACAGGATACATTTTGATTTCATAACGCTTAATGATGTGTTTACACCGTCTTATCTCTGTTTCAGATTCAGATCACATGAGAATGTCAATTTCGATGTCAAATTCTAAATTCTGAATTCTGAATTCTGAATTCTAACTTCTAAATTCTGAATTCTACAATTCTAAATAAATAGTACCAGAGACAGTTGATGAAGCTTTGTTCCAAAATTTGACAGTACTTCCCTCTCCCTTTAGTGCTAGCTAGTATTGACTGAGGTAAGGTGCAATGAGGAGTCATGGATGTTCTTGGCCTCAGCAGGCCCTGACCTGACCTGACGTGCAGAAGGTCACGCAAGGGTCGGGCCAGCGCTGGCTCATCTTGTTGGGGAGGACCCCAGGTACACTCCAGAAGTGCAGGTAGGTGGAGATGCGGCTGGCTTGGATGCCGACCAGGTTTCCCCCAACACCTAGTTGACAGACACACAAACACACACACATACACACACACACACAAGGAGAGGATAAAGACCCAGCTAAGGAGGATAATGAATGCAGTCAAGTCATACACTAACAGTGAGGGGCCATTGTTCTATTAACAATACTGATATTTAGTGATGCAAGGAGCCCGAAATGTAGATGTTGTTCATGTCTGTGCGGAGAGCAGAGAAGAACATGAGCGGAACATAAAAGAGCTGTAGTCTGGCAGTCCTCCTGCCATGCTGGTTGGTTAATGTGAATGTGGCTTTTCTGTGTTCCTCTCTTGTGTCATCATCTTGGACTGCTTTGGGGGGCGATTTCCAAAATGACTTTACAAGACTTCCCTATCCTCTGTGATCATCTTTTAATTTCATTTTTCATAAAGCACCCCCACCCCCCCCCCCCCCCACCCTCCCCCAACCTCATCCTTCATCCATGCCTTTTTCTATGAATCTCAGATGTTAGGCTTTTGAGGCTGGGAAGCTGTCCCGTCCTGTCCATGTCTCACCTCTTTAACCTGTGGTTTTGCTTTTTCTTTCTTTCTAAACGGTGTGTGTGTGTGTTTGTGTGTGTGTGTGTGTGTGCGTGTCATTTTATATGTGTGTGTGTGTTTGTGTGCCTGTGTATATGTGAGTGTGTGTGTGTGAGGGGTGTCTATTAGAGGCTATGAAGAGAGCACTTTCGGAAAGCAGAACTGTGGGGGCAGCATGGCTCCTTTGCTAGGATGTCACACCATTAATCCAAAGAGAAGAGTGTGCGTCTGTCCCTAAGTGACTTCCCAATTCTTTCCCCATCTCTCTCGCCCACTCATTTCCTGTCACTCTTCACTGTCCATATCAATACAAACAATACAAAGGCCCAAAAATACAAAAAAGAAAGCGTAATTAGGCAGTGTTTATGTAAGCATGTCAGAATGATTCTTCCCTTAAAACATTAATCTCTTGACATATACACTCGTTCTCTTTGTTATTTTGGCAGTATCGGCCAATGCTATTTGCCTGACATTATCATAAATCCTCAGCCCCATTGCAGGTCTGGTGCTGGGAAATTATCATTAGACCTTAGACATGCTGGGTCCTGCTGCTGCGACTAAGATATAAATAAATAAACAAATAAGAGCGTGTAAGATGGAGAGCTTTCTGTGTAAAGCGGCACATTCCCACAGAACGACAGCCAGACTTCCCAGGTCTGTGCCTGCCATGTTCTCCTACCCATGGCCTGTATAGCCACCTGCACAGGCTCCACCTGGAGAATGATTCAGAGTTGCCTGAGCCAACAAGCAAGGTGTAGCGAAGTGTAGGATGGCAGCTCTGGCATGCAGCTTATGTGCACATAAATACCTTCCCAGCATGCCCATGGTCATTAAAACATCAATCCTTCCTTACTCAACTTCCTTTTTATTCTTTTTTCCTCTTCTCCACCTTTTTCCCCTCTTCCTTCTCACTATTTTATTTCGCTATACTCTCTGTAACTGTCACATACTGTACACACGCACACACACACACACACACAAAGATCCATCACTCTTTTACCTCTACATGACATTCACACACATACACACACACACTCACACATGTCCGTCACCTTCTCTGGTTGAAATTCACACACACACACACACACACACACACACACATACACACATGGTCACCGCAGTTTTGTTTGGATGTATGTCACTCATTGACTCGCCCATGTGAGCAAAAGCGTAACGAGAGAGGAGATAGCAAAACAATGTGGAAGGGGACTTAGAGGCCCAAGTACTGGGAGAGAGGAGTCCCAACAATCAGACAGAAAACTGGGAGAGAGAGAGAGAGAGAGAGAGAGAGAGAGAGACAGAGAGAGAGCAAAACAGCAAAAGGGAAAAGTGACCTTACAACTCAAAAAGAAGTGCAAGTATGAAGATTTACCAGGGTGAATCATAACCAAACTCATAGCCTTCTTGTTCGAGTGCTATCATTTACAATGAAAAAAAAAAACTTTGTACAACATAAATGCAAAATCAAACTGGCAGCTAATGCTGATAGCTGATATAGCTGATAAGGAGGGTAAAAGCAAACTGAGTTTTGTTGTCCTCAATGGTTAGCATTTCCTTTTGTTGGGACTTTTGATGTGACATTGGGCAACAGGGTTATGAGTTGATTTTGAATGAAGAGGGACTGTAGATGAAATGGGAATTTACCATAACAAGTGAGCCAGAGAGGAAGAGAGGGAGAGGAATATAGGATGAGGAGAGCAGAGGGTGAATGGAGGGCAGAGCCAGCACACTTCCTTATTGAAATTCTCATAAAAGCGAAGGATTTGAGGAGCATTCTGAGGAAATCAGAGAGAGAGACTGGATCTGAGTATTCAAACCAGACAGAGCTTTGGCTAAATCCCTGTCTTTCTTCCTTTTTATCTCCCCCTCTTTGATTTCATTCTTTCTTTCTCTCTCTCCACCCCTGTTTATTCTCTCTCTCCTCATATCTCCCTCCTCCCACCATCCATTGTTATTCTCTACCACCAGCCCTCCTGTTTCCATCCTCTTGACAAATCTTTGTCTAAATGGGTAAAGACATTTCATACGTTTCAAGCAGCTGGAGTACTGGTAGTACTGCCACAGGATTGCTGGTAAGCTCTTGAAATATGACCACACCGAGCAGCATTCTGTATTCCTACAACCGCAACTGGCATCAGAAAGCCCCACTCAAAGGAGTTTAGATAACAAGTGGAAGCAGACTTTAGAGGAAAGAGAGGAGATGGAGAGAGAGATATTTCATCATCTTCTCATCACAATCTTTGCATGCAACAACTACATGAGTAATGATCCGGTTTGTTGGGAATTAAAATAATGAAACAGTGTTTTTACCATTTCAGATATAACTCATACTACACATACATAAACCAGTGCATGCCGGTTCTTGTTTTGACAAAGCAACTACATCATTATTCTGAATTATATTCAGCATGAATATGAATAGTGTTTACAATCATTCACACTGGGTTTGAATGAAGACCCCATGGAGAGTCCATGTTTAGCGAAACATTGTTTAGCGAAACATAGTATAGCGAAGCGTAGTTCTTGTCAAGATGAGATTCCTGTGTTAGGGATGATGTAAGCTTGCACACATACCATTGATGACCGGAGTGAAGACTGCCATACCCTCGTAGTTGGGATCACTCATGGTCTTATCCAGAATCAGACCACCAATGCTGTGGAGAGATAACAGCCTCATTCGATATGCATGCTAGAAGCCAAGCCAGACAGGCAAGGAGAAGATTACAAGCACTAGATAATAAATGCTAGATAATCGAAGAAGAAGTAAATATAACACATTTCATTGATATTTGTCAAAAGGTGACAACAGCTACATCACATATTTCACAACATTTCCTTGCACTATGTTTTATACATGTTAAATGACAATGGAGTTGAATCTAATATGTCTATTCGTACAGAAGACTGTTTTAATTTCAAGTTTCAAGTTTAAGTTTGGTCTTTAGAATTACTGTCACTTGAAGCAGTGGAGGAAAAATCCACAGCATTCTAACCTAAAGCTCTGTTATTTAACTTCATATTCACTGAGAGGTAAAATAGCAGTAACATTTGGTAGACTAAATTATGTACTGACAGCTAAAACAAAACTGAACGTGGCAAAAAACTGACTATTTTCTTTTTTTTTGCCCCATTCAGTTAGTTGCTACAGATGCTCTCTAGGAAAACATCCTCTTGCGTCTATTAGTGACATGGCATAGGTTGTCTTGGCGATACCTGCTGATTGACATTGCCAGAATGACAGGCTGCCACCCGGACCGGAGCACCTCCCTGATTGGTGGACTGCTGCGCACAACAGCCAACCAGAGTGGGATCAGGGACAGGAAGAAGCCACAGATGATAGGGGACAGGTACCACGTGTCTGGTAATGAGAAACATATCTGAGACGTTAGTGAGACATTGTCCTACACTTCAGCACGCAACATCTGTGTTAAATCTTCTGAGCCAGCAAATTTCCTGAGATCCATAATGTACAAAACATCTGACTGGTATTTGAACTAAGGCACACTTAAAGCTAGCTGCCACATCTTGGAAACAAAATGCAGCATAAAGCTTGCTTGCTTGCCCAGTAAACAAATCCCATGATTTGCCATCTAGTGGCCATCAAGAAAACAGACTGATTTAATGCAATAATCTTGAGGGAAGAAGTTAAACAGCTTTTGGCAGATAACTCAGATTGTGGGAATAACTGCTCCTTGTGCTTGTCAAAAGTAGAATTTTATGGTCTGACAAGGCTGTAATAGCATGGAGAATTAATGTGGCAGTCATTCATGACGGCCATGCCATGGTGGACCAAATAGAAATCACTGGCGTGCCTTTTTTTGTTTAATGGGTCAGTTGAAAGAACACTGGAAAAGCTATTTGTGTGCAGTGTTGGAATGCATCTATCTAACCTTTGACCCAGAAAAGGAAGCTGCTGACCCCAGCCAGAAGGGAGAGGGTGATGAGGTCCCCAAGGCTGGCAGCAATTGGGGTGGCCACGTTGTCAGGGTTGATGCCAAGCTTCCGTGAACCAATGATCACGCCGATCATCACCAACCCTACAGATGGGTAGGACATGACTGGTTATGTAATGTAGGCATAGGTATTATGCTAGAGAGCTGTGTGTGTGTGTGTGTGTGTGTGTGTGTGTGTGTGTGTGTGTGTGTGAGAGAGAGAGAGAGAGAGACATTTTAAGAGGTTAAGTGGTGTGTGCTTACACTGAGATAAGAGATGGGCAGGGTTAGGTAGTAACGGATTACATGTAATCTGGATTACGTAATCAGATTACAAAAATCAAGTAACTGTAATCAGCCCAGATTACAATGCAAAAATGTGTAATCAAATTACAATTACATTGTTGGGGATTACTGATTACTTTTCATCTTGCAAACAATGCAACTTTTTATGACAGCCTAACTATCTATTGTTGGGGGGAGGATAAAGAGGGCTGGGGAAGGGGGAGATTTAGGCCCTGTCCACATGTAACCGGGTATCTGCAAAACCGAAGATATTTTTCTTCGTTTTCACCTGTCATCCACACGAAAACGCATCAAAAACTAATATTTAAAAAAACTCAAGCTAAAACAACTGGCAGCTAAAACAACAACATTTCCGGACAGGTACTGGCTCATTAAAATGTATTCTAGACTCTCTATCCGACCACATGAAGACCTCGGGATACTTCGGTTTGGCTTCTCTACTCACTACCACGTAAGTGTAATGTTGTTTGGAACTGTAGAAGAGGTATAAAATAGCGTTTTATAGCGGTGGAAATGATATGCCCGGGTCACTTCCAGGCTAACGAACTTTGGCTAAAAACGGTAAAATATAACTTTCTCAAAACACATCCAAATGACATGATTTTGATGTCAACTCAACGTATGTACTCCCAATCATCCGTAAATTGATCTAAAGTGTATTTTACTCCAGATAAATCCTTTAAGCAGTGGGTTCTTTGATCTCTTGCTGATGTATCACAACGATAATAATAATCCAGCAATTAAAAAAATAAATCAGCAGTCAACTGTGCTTGGACAGCGTCTCTGCCGCCATAGTAAATTAAACAAGCACGGGATTTGTGAGCAGACTTTATTGGTCCGCATCATCATCTAATTACGGCGTCACTTGAGTTTTCTTTATGAACTGGTTATTTAATAAAATGTGTAGTTGATTAACAAACTGAGAGCTAAAAAAAATAGATTTCATGAAATCATTAAGTGAAAAATAAAATAAAAATTCTTTGGTCAATGCTGTGGCAGAATCTAAAAAGTAATCCGAAAGTAATCAGATTACGTTACATGTTTTTGGTAATCCAACTGATTACGTAACGAATTACAACAATTGGCAGGTAATTTGTAATCAGTAATCAATTACATTTCAAAGTAATCTGACCCAACCCTGAAGATGGGTAAGACTTTTCTGGTGTGTGTGTGTGAGAGAGAGAGAGAGAGAGAAAGAAAGAGTGTTAGATTGTAAGTGATGTGTACTTACCCTGAGGGAAGAGATAAAGGTAAGGCTTTGCTAGTGTATGTTTGTGTGTGTGTGTGTGTGCGTTTGTATGTGTGTGTTGGGGGGTCTTTGCTCACCCAGAGTCAGGGCTGCAATGAAGGCTGTGCTAACGCTGCTGGCACAGAGCACCGCTGCGTGCTCCAGCTGTACAGCCCCCCGGCCGACTGCGCCCAGAGCCAGTGCACCCACTGCTGCCAGTAGACCTACCACTGTGGCCTGCACCTGGTGCACAGCAGAGGGAACGACAGAAATACACACTTGAGAAAAGGCTTGAACACCAGTAGCCTATATATATATATATATATATATATATATATGGGTCCCTTAAGGGTCGGGTCCTGGTAACTGTCCCCCTTTCCTCCCCACTACGCCACTGCGAGTAACTTCCTTTTATAACTCTGAGATCACAGAACTTTGTTTTTGAGATCAGAAAGAAAAATGTGACATGTTGTAACAACAACATAAAATCGCTTTGTAGTATCCCAGAGTCTGAAACAGCAATCGCTTGAGTTTCAATATAACGACCAGCTTAGACTTCTTTTTCACATGTGGAGATCGGGTTTCACTGATTTTACAGCACCCATGCTGGGAGCACGGGTGAGTGTCAGTGAGTGTGAGCAACGGAAAACAAACGAGTAACAAGTCAAAGAGGTGAAAGAGAGAAAGACAGCAGTGCAGCAGGAGAGAGGCCCTTTGGAGTTTGCTAATAATTTTAGCGTAACCTTTAGCCCATATATTTACGACGCTACAGTGCTTGACCATGAGAGGACGTAGTCGCCCCCTGGTGGAGTTAGCATGCCGGTACATTAGGCAGAATCTGATCTATCGGCAGTACTCTGTGTACCTGAATAAGAGCCAGATTGCTGCACACCATTCTCCACTGCTGATTAGGGTCATCCAGCTGTCCAGTGTTGGCCTTGAAGAGAAAATAAGGATGGGGAAATTGTTTAATAGAAAAAACAGACACAAGAAAGAGTCTAAGGATAGCCTACTTTCTGAATGAATGTCCAATGTTTTGGCTCTGAGTTTTGTTGATGCTGGAACTGTGGCAGTGGGGCCTATTTGGAAAATGTTTTGGAGACACTCATTTATGTCTAGTGAAAACTGATCTTTTTAAAAGCACCTAGTGTCAGAAAGGTGAACACTTAATGTGAAGAATCACTGCTTTTTTTAGGTAATGATAACAATATCTTTCAAGGTGACTCTCTCTCTCTCTCTCTCTCTCTCTCTCTGTGTGTGTGTGTGTGTGTGTGTGTGTGTGTGTGTGTG
>JAGFZM010002153.1:315219-375348 GCA_017657215.1 Limnothrissa miodon | reverse complement strand
GGAGGGGTGGTCCTCTAAAATTAGACATCTCTCTCTCCATCTCTCCCCCTCTTTATTGTTTCTCTCCCTCTCACCTCTTTCTTTTTCCATCTTAATTCTTTCTCTCTCCATCTTCATTCTCTCTCTTCCTTCCCTCTTCATTCTCTCTTCCTCTCACCACTCCCTCTCTCTTTCCCTTTTCATTCTCTCTCTTCCTCCCACCTCTCTGTCCCTCTCCACCTGTACAAGCTCAACAACAGGCACACAGTCAAAGGCTCTCTCCTCTCTCTCTTTATCTCCCTGCTCCTGTCTCATACGCCTCTTGAGGTCCACATCTCGTCTCCTTCACTCTGAAACAGTCCATTTGACGCGTCAGGTCTCCCAAGAGCAATCTACAGGTAATCTGCTCAGGACATCAATCACCTGACCGACCCTGAGCTCCTCTGACAGGCAGGAAAGGGTGAGAGTGTGTGAGTGCGTGTGTGAGTGTGTGTGTGTGTTTGGGGGATGGGGGAGTGAGATAGCACCTTCTATTTCCATTTAGCAATTTTAATAGAGCAATATATCAGGACTTACACAACTTCAGAGCATGAGCAATATATCAGGATCTGTTCCCGCACCTGTCGGCTAAGACCTTAAAGCCTCTATGTGTAGGATTTATCTTCTATTTATCTTCGTCTTTTATTAAAAATATATTTTTTATTTTAAAACTATAATGTAAAACGATGGTAATTACCTCCATGAATAAATTGTAGTGTTCCGGTAAACTTGGTAATTTCCATTTATATATAGATATGGCTGGGGACCAAAGAAGAATATCCATTTTGCGCCGCCATTTTCAAAAGTACGGGTTCTTGTAGGGGAGAGCAGTATTGTATATTCAGCTCCGCCTTTCGTGTTTCCGTTCAGAGACTGAGTAGCAGAAACTGAGATAAGAGCAAGCGAGCGAGCGAGCGTTCGGCCTCCGTAGCAAGAAATTAGGATTGTGGGAAGGGGAGGGCTAATACATTTTATTCAAACGTATGCAGTATACCACTTCGCCGATAGATGGGGAATTCTGATACGATCCTACACATAGAGGCTTTAAGAGTGTGATTGGCAGCACAAGAACTGAGCCTTAAACTCCCATCAATGACAACTAAGACTGGACTGGACTGAGTGCTGGATGTCAAATTAGTGAGCATTACAATAATGTCTCAAGTCAAATGACAGTGGTTAACACTGATTTCATCTATCTATCTATCTATCTATCTATCTACCTATCTATCTATTCTAGTTAAATTAAACATGGAGCTAACCCTCCATTATAGGAAAATAGATGCAGTTTAGTACAGGGTAGAGATTATACTGATCCATCAGGGTTGTGTTTCTTTTCTCTATCTCTTTCTCCTTGTCCTCTCCTTTATCCCTCTCTCTCTCATCAGCTAAAGGACAACTGGAGGACAGACACTGTGACTCAGCAGATATGTCCCTGATTCGTCATCTCTCTCTCTCTCCCACTATCTCACATCTTTCCTTCTTCTATATTTGTGTCTTTGGTTCATTATCTCTCTCTGTCTCTCTCTCTCTTTCTGTGTCTGTAGGCAAGAGGAAAGACTGGAGCTATTTATGTTTTCACAGCCCCCTGAGATGTGACACATCATTACCTGACACCCCCCACACCACCCCACACACACGCCCGCACGCACATCCATGAGCGCAAAACACACACACGCAGAGACTCTAACAGCTGAGCACATGCCACTAGCCAACAAACTATCATTATTTCTCTTTTACACCACACACACACACACACACACAGTTCCTCTCCGCAGTCTAGTTTTTATTGGTTGCATGTCTCTTCTGTTGAGTGAGCAGTGGGGCCATCTTTGTTTTCCTCCCAGTAAGATAAATACGCAGCTCCTTGGAACCACGTGGAGTTAAAGTGCTAACGAGCCAACTACAGCAACCTCTTACAGCGTGCTAGTTAGTCTTTTTTATCTGCCCATGTCTTAATGTCCCCTCAAAAATGCATTGGAACCGCACCGTGCCTTTGTAGAGGACAGGCAACGCTCACACCATTTTGGGCTGTCCAAAAAGTAATGTTATTGTTGGTTTATGAATCTGATCAGGCTCCTCTGCACGGTGAGGTCTTGCGTAATTGAACTACCACATCCACAGCTGTGCGTGAACACCCTGCAAATCAGGACAATGATCGACTGGCTACACATGCAGAGTTAATCACATGGATCCGCGCAAATTGTGGGCGAAATCATTCGACACATTAGAAGGCTCTACTCTACTCTATGCCGAAAGGTTAAATGTAGCCTATCTGCAAAAACTTATTACATTAGCAACTTTTTTTAAAGAAGTCATCGGGCTTTTTGGAATCAATATTATGATGGCACAAATGGCTTCAGTCTGTCACTTGTGAAATATCTGCCTTTTGCTGGAAAACTTCAGATGGACAGTTTATGGTCTAGCCTACGTCGTGCCCCCCCCCCGAACTGGTCCACTGGAGGATGAGAGTCATCTCGTAGAAACTTTGCCTATGAGCCAGGGGAATTAAAATAACCCTCCCTTGACAAATGTAATATTTTGAGTAACCCTGCTTAATTCACAAGTGTTCAAATTTACCTTTTAGCCTACGATTCAAGAAACGTTGACAATTTCACGATATTTCAACGTCGGCAACTTCTGCATAGTGATCTTACACACTGGCGGTGGCTAGGGTACCGTGAATTAACCTATACCCTTTACACCACTGAATACCTTAATCATACAGAGAGAACATTGTTGGATACCTTTATCTTTTGCCCGTTTCTTCTCATCTTCTTTTCTTTTTTCCCTAAATTGGGTACCTGATAGCTTTGGCCTTTTTCTCCATCGCTGTGTTTACTAATCGACAATCAACAGATTTCCCATCTGCAGTCACTCACGACCATAACACTAAACCTTTTCACCTCCACATCATAATCGTTTTTATTAGGCCTACCTATTTTTATTAGCAATTTCACATAATTAAATAAATAAAAAGGTGCTACTTATTGGTCTGTGTTTATATTTTTTCTTTTTTTCCTAAGTAATATTTTGAATTAAATGTGCGTTATTTGTAATAAAGTCAGGTGTCACTGACATAGTTTAGCCCACCTTCTTGTCCGCTTCATTTGGGAGAGGTGAACTGTAGCCTATAGTCTACTCTGCGCCCCCAACCCCTCCCCTCATCCCCTCTCGGCTCGCTCAGCTTCTGTGCGGCTCCTTCAGCAGCAGGCAGGGGCGGCACAGGTAGGCCTATCTTATCATAGAAAACTGCTTCGCGGCACAGATTTCTTTTCCCCCTCCAAGTTCGTGTGCCGCCCCCCACGTAACGCCGCCCTGGGCGGCTGCCCCGTTCGCCCATGCCTAAAACCGCCACTGATGGCTATATATGCCCAACATATCACAGACTGCTTTTGGCAGTTGCTAACTCGAGCGTGTCCTTGAGTGTGGAATGGTCAACCCTTCTGCCAGGGAAAAGAGAAGCGCCTCAGCTGGTTTATAATTCAAAGCTTGTCTTTGCTGGGAACTCACCATCAACACTGGCCTTGTCATTACTGATTCTGTCTCAAAGGGATGAACTTAAAAAGAAGAGAAGATATGTGCGTGATGCTGAATGACTGAGTTATACTGACACAGTTTTCAGTCACACACTGCTTCCATGGTTTCCTACACAAATTCTACTATTTAGATGAGAATTTTTGCAGATTATAAGACTGTCTAAGATAACAAAAACGCCTGAACGTTTATCAACATTAGAACCATTATATTCCCACATTAAAGAAATCTCTGAATGTTGCTGATTACATTGTTACACTTACATCCATAATGCGTTTGTCCAGGAAAACATTTTTTTTTTTAACTTACATAAACTACAATACATCTGAGAAGAACCTGCATTATTGTGCTCAGTGAAATAAAATGTAACCTATAGGCTACAGCACAGCTTGAAACTGTTTAATTAACGGCAACATGGTAGTCATATGTGGCTAATGTTTGTAGTTTGATAGTACAATTGTTATCAATGCAAAAAAAACAGTCAAATATCAACTTGTGACGTGGCATCAAATGTGTCTTGCTCTTTCTGAGAAGTGTGTGAGGAAATATTGCAACACAGAAGGTAACAGAATTAGTTTGAAAGAGGAGTTGGACTAACAAGGGGGAACTAGGAGCCAATACCTACTCACTTCAATCAATCACAACGACAGACATTTGAAATGGGGTCAGAAAGAGCCACAGTTCTTTTATAGCCTCTATATCAAACACAAAACATGTCCTTACGAGTAAAACTTTCCAGTGGAACATTTTCTTCAGTTGCCTGGATTGGGTCTGAACAACGTTCTTATTAGTTTTTGTTGTGATTGTCTTGTTTGTTTTTGCCATAACAATAACCAAAAATGAACAATCTGATATGCATCAAAAATATAAAATTATTTTTGTGATTGAAAAATATATACAATGTGTTAAAATGAATCATTATAGTCCGTAAGTCTATCCTATAATGTAAGTTTCACCAACTGAACTTCACCAGTCATTACTAGGTTAACTATACTATGTGCCATGTTATACTAACCATAATACATGGTGTACCACAAAAAAGCAAATGAACTTACTGACAGAGACCAAATTTGAGTTGCACAACCTTGAGTTCACGTTTTAAAATGTCAAAGTGACTGTGACCTTGGTTGTGACATGCTGATGAAGAGGTAGAGAACTGATAGAAATCTGGATCTTTTTTATCTGGAAAAATGTATTCAGTGAGAGAAGGAGCCTTAGTATATGCCACATGGCAATTACTGACAGCTTAAAGTGCCATAGCACACACTACCATATATACTACACAATAGGTTGCATTCTTACAAGCATGCAGCACATTCTCACACACAAACATAAAAAACACACTCACACATGATATACCTGTTGCATTCTTACAAGCATTCTTTCTCATACACATAAACACACACACACACATATACACACACCTGAACTCCATCCAGCACCATTCCTGCTGTGACCATTCCCAGACCAGCGAGCATATAAGGGAAGAGCACTTGGATGCCGATCCTGAGCGGGGTCTCCGAGTGGACCACCATGTTTCAGTCCACAGTCCTCTTCTAGTGCTATGACAAGGAGACACTTCCAACAGCATTTACTGATTTGGGACCAGCTTCTCCTGTTTCTTCTCCAATGCCAGCCATCCTGAGAGAAATGCTAATCACAGGTCCTAGAACTGGTGTTTGAGACCACAAAGGCTAAACTGTAGGCTACTACAGCTTGTTGCCGCGACATTGCAATATCCTGTGCAGCTCAAAACACTCTTTATCAGATAATCAGCACTCAGGGAAGGCCCATCTACCTTTGACCATCATTTATAAGCTCAAAGGTACAGGGGGGATGGTGGGGTAGGAGTTAAAGCGTGCCTGCTCTTCCACCATCTACCCCATAACACACATGCCACAACCAGCACTCAGTGAAGTGGGAGACAACAATTAGGAAAAAATAGTGCCTAAAAAGTGTGCTCTAAAGCCTCTGATGTGCCTTTAACATTCAGCATTTATTTCTGTGCATGGTGTCCACAATTGATCTCCCAAACAGTTGTTTTACTAAAAAAAAAATAATCCACATAATCCACTAATTCTACAAACAATGCACATCTGGTATTACTCAACTGGCGTAATTTTAATCATGAGTAAATACTTTCTGTAAACTTAACAAAAAATTGCGTATTTGGATTACTCAGCATATAAAAACGTGTTGAAGGCAAACCAAAGGAATTGTCAAGTTATGCCAGGTTTCATGCCGTTCTTGCTACATTTGAAAAAACCCTGGTCTGAAGAACACAAAGGAACAACTTAAATCTTCCTTTAGGTGTAGTTTATTGAGGTTTTTAGTTTTATTGTCCAGATAAGATTTAGCAAATCATCAATAGTGTCTTACCTTCAGTTAAATTTGGTTAAATTAGGCCAACCAGTTGCATCTTGACTGTGAGCTGTTGTTTTGCTTTAGTCGTTTGCTGAAATATTTCTGTTTATTCCCTTTGTTTAGAATCTTCTTCCCATGCAGAAGTGCAGGTGTTATGGCTGCTATAGGAAGTTCAAGATGATTTCGTTGATTACTAACACACACTGGCTTGGATGTTTTAAGCTGAGAAGTGAATTATTCCATGAGTGAATGAGGTGATGGGTTTTGAGTTGACGCCACAGTAGTAGAATGATTCCTGACCGTGCTGTAGTGAGACGTGATAGTGAGCAGAAACACTAGGTGGCGCTAGCCTTGGCGGGGAATTGTTGATAAATGGCATATGATGAAACCAAAAAGTCAGAGGCAGAATTTTATCTACCAGTTCACCCAGAGATGCAGAAAGGGCTCAGTGAGAGAGGAACAGAAATGCTTTGTTCCATTTTCCCTATTTTATCTTTCTTAATGTTTGCTGAGAAATGACAATTGATCACAATGCCCCCATTATGTATTAATCTTTATTTTGATCTGAGAAATAGTGGAGATTGCAGTGCAAGAAAAGACAAAAATATTTTTTTTTGGTTAAAGGGGCGTTTATTTGAAAACAAACTGATGACCAATTTCTACTTAATGTGCATCCTATCTATAAAACTTCATGCATCAGTTATACTGATAACTGTACTATTTGATTCAACTTTAAAATAAGCTTCCTGGTTTCAGGAGAAAACTGTTGGCTTGTAAATTCACATTTTGCTGCGACTTTTTAACAGTATAAAACATTGAAATACTGAACACAAAGGCACCATATTAATATGATATGTAGTTGTTTTTCATTCAGGCAATCTGATTGCATAGAAATGTGTTTTTTAGAAAAACCATGGGCATTCGATAGGATATATCAATTTGATATAAAGCTACAGGTCTTGGGATCTTTCCAAAGTATCAATCAAAAGGGAAGCTGGTAATTAGCCTAGAGGATATGTCTATATTCTATAAGAAAATAGGAACTTTGCTTCAATGGCTTTTAGTTGATTTCATCAATGGCTCCTTCTCAGTCAATGCCTTCAATTCTAGCTAGTGTTTACCAGAGTAGAAATGTCTTGTCCATGTCTTCAGTGGATCATAATCACAGCTGAGACATGGCGGACACTTGTCTCCTTAAGAGTGTCTCTAGGCTCTCGGCTCTCAGTACTCGATGGTGACTGCTTTAGTTTTCAGGTACTCGTTCAGAGCCTCTTGACCTGGTGTACACATTCAAACACAAAGGACACACTTGATACAACCAAACACTTGAGGATAGCAGGTGTATAATGTTGCCGCGGAAACTTCTGTGACACAGTTTGAAATGGGATAACTAAGATTGTCAGTGTTATCTTGTATGTAATATGTCTCCTGCTTGCCCTGCTTTTTCGATTGATAACACAAAAAAACAGGTTATCACCTTTCTAACTTCTGTTCAAGCACAAACTGTAGACTTAATTCAGAATTTATCTTCATGGAAACATTTTGGAGATGATAAAAATGATAATGGCAACTCTCATTATCATTATCCTTTTTCGGAATGGAATGAAGTGGAAATCTTTCAGTTAAAATCATCTAGGTGTTTGTTTTGGGCCTTACCCAGGTCTTTGCCAAAACCAGACTGCTTGAAACCTCCAAAGGGTGCTGCCACGTCCGTCTTATTGTAGGTGTTCACAAAGACAGTGCCCGCCTGGAGCCTCTCGCTCACGTACAAGGCTTTGCTGATGTCCCGTGTGAACACACCCGACGCCAGGCCGTACTCAGTAGCGTTTGCTCTCTTCAGCACGCCATCCACGTCACTGGCAGAGAGAGAAAGAAGGGAGACAATGTTGAGAGGAGGGATTCAGGATGCTTTCCGGATTACACAGCTGCTGTCTTTTATGAAGACATTTGTGTCAGACTCTAAAGAGGGAAAATTACAAAATTACATTTAGCACAGTTAAAGTGTTCTTTAAAGCAGAAAAAAAGACATGTGCCTCTCATCTGTTCCCTTCATGTTTTTGGACTACAGGATTTTAAAAAGCTAGCGCAGGTCTAATAGACAGCTGCATTAACTGACTGATTCTACTAAACAATGTTGCTGTGTATGTGGAAACAGCACGTGACACGGATCCAAAGAGCCTAACTGGACTGGTAAAGACCCTGGTCCAGACGCTCACCCCTCCGCAAACTTGGAGATGATCATGATGGGTCCGAAGGACTCCTCCTTGGCGATGAACATGTGGTCCTGAACATCAGTGAACACCGTGGGCTCGAAGAAGAAGCCTGGCAGGAGAGAATACAGAGGAACACAGATATACAGAAGTAAGACCAACAGTGAGATAAACACTTTAGCTCCCCCTCTCCCTCCCCCTGTCTCTCTCTCTCTCTCTCACCGGCAAGCAGGAGAGAACACAGGCAACACAGATATACAGAAATAACCTTTTCATTTCAACTTTTCGCTCCCCCTCTCATTCTCTCTCTCCCTCCCTCTCTCTTCCAGTAGTCCTCTGATAATGAGCCTATTGCAGACTGCAGTATTTGATTTAACCAGATGACTGTTCTGTACCGCAGTGGTGACATTGTGTCATGTGCAAATGTGTGTGTGTGTGTGTCTCTCTGTAGCGTGCCACATTGCACCTGGCCAGGTCCCCCGCGGTGAGGATGACTCACCTGGACGTGCACACTGTTTTCCCCCGCACACCAGCCGCGCCCCCTCCCTCACCCCGGCCTCGGCATACTCCACCAGCTTGTCCAGGTGAGCTTTGTGGTTCTGGGGGCCGTGGTCGGTCGAGCGGTCCAGAGGATCTCCAATTTTCATCTTTTTCACCTCCTCTACCTTGAGAGAAAAAAAAAATATTGTATTGTATTGTATTGTATTTTCAGAAGGACACAGTTTTTTGGGGGATATTTCTAGAAATTATGTTTACTTGTAAATGTTGACTGTATGAATACATGCATGTGTGTGTGTGTGTGTGCACGCACATGTGTGCCTATGTGTGTATGTGTCTGTGTGTGTGATGCCGGGGGCAAAGACAGCGGCACCCTCTTGTGGCCAGTAGCTGTCAGTATCTTGAGCTAATCCAACAGTAAGTCACTACTAGGGCTACAACATTTACAGCCACTTACAGAGTACAGATTAAAAAACCCAAACACACTTACATAAGGACACTTACACAGTACAGATTATGCACATACATAAATATGCTTACATTCACAAAATACAACCATACAATCAGTTACTAAAGGTTCCTGGTAAGGCCAAATGGAGCGGTGGGAGTGTGTGTTCTAGTTCCTGTACATACCACTCTCTCCACAAAGGTGTCGTGAAGAGACTCCTCCACAAACAGGCGGCCAGCTGCGATGCAGTTCTCTCCTTTGTTGAAGAACACTGAGCTCATTCCCTGAGATAGCACAAAGTAGAAGAGTACATAAATATATACTATAACATAAAGTACAAGTGTATAATAATATATATATCATATATATATATATATAATGAATGTATATAAGGTGAAGCATACACTAACCCTGGCGCAGTGGGCTGCCTGCTACAGCAGTGCCCAGGGAGCAGCAAGGGACCAGGTGCCTTACTCAAGGGCACCACAGACATGGTCAACTGGTTGGGGAATGAACCGCCAACCTTTCGGTTACAAGCATGAAGCTCTAACCAGTAGGCCACGTCTTCCCTCATTACATAAGTTAGCATCACGCGCACACACAGATTTAGAGACAAGACAAGACACAAGCCAACAGCTCCCTGTGCACTTCTGTAAAGTGCACACATTCTGTTATTTCTTCAGTGCCATCTTAAGCTGTTTCTATTCAGGGCTTCCTCCAGTCCCTCTATACATAGCAGCCTCTGTGTCTGGCTGGGTCAGAGTCTGTATTGGGCTCAGGTGCTTGGACACCTCCTACCATTCAGCAGCAATAGGAGACAGCAATTAATAAATACATTAATAAAACCTGTCTTGGGCGGCAGATGCTGATTCAAGCCTGCAACAATACACTTTGTGTGTGTGTGTGTGTGTGTGTGTGTGTGTGTGTTTGAAGGACACTAACCATGCGCACAGCTTTGTCCAGGTCGCAGTCACTAAAGATGATGAGAGGAGATTTACCCCCCAGCTCCAGGGACACCTTCTTCACGTTACTGACTGCACAGCTGGGAGAGAAAACACACACACACACACACACACACATTTAATACTTTTATTTGGATCTCATCATAGGGAAATTGTTATAAATATTGGTGGATGTATTTCACAGAATTAGTTAGGACAGAATAACACAAAAGATGTGCAATGCTTTGCAATGCATGTCTACTACAAGTAGACATAATTAGACAAGAAGGAGACCATGTTTAAAGGTAGACATGGTATCTCCTTCTCACACACACACACACACACACACACTTCAGTACCACTTCACATCACAGCACAATGTTGACTCTGGACTATTGTCAGACAAAAGTCGGACATATCTGGCCTCATCCTCCCCTACCTCTTCATGATCTGCTTGCCGATCTCTGTTGATCCAGTGAAGCCCAGTTTACGGACGTCGGGATGGTCAGACATCCGCTGACCAACCAGAGCCCCTGCACAACAAATAAAAAAGTTCTTATCTCATTTAAAGCTGTTCCAAAGCACACAAAAGACAACAAATTCCACTGGGAAAGGGCACAGAGGACTACAAATCCCAGTGGGAAAGGGCACAGAGGACTACAAATCCCAGTGGGGAGGGATGTCCAGCCGTGTATCTGGAAAGATACCTGATCCTGGCAGGATATTGACCACCCCCTTAGGGAAGCCCACTCGTGCTGTCAGCTCTGCAAACTTTAGGGCCGTTAATGGAGTGACCTAGAGAATGACAAATAGAAAACTAAAGTACGGTATGCAGCGAAGGAATGAATGGAACTGCATAGAGCCCAAATATTTTGTTGGTTATTTCTGAAAAGATGTTAGAACATATCTATTTTATATTGTTAATGATTTCCTCTACTACTAAGTTTGTATGAAGAGAAAAAGAAGAAGTATTATTACTATTATCAGTGGTAGTAGAAGTAGTAGTATTAATACTAGTAGTACTACTGTAGTACAGTTACCTAATGTAGTAACAAGGGGTGGGGGAGTGGTGGAGCATTGGCAGCATTGGTATTTGACTCACCTGCGCAGGTTTGAGAACAACAGTGTTGCCAGCTGCCAGACACGCTGCGGTTTTCCAGGCCAGCATCATCAGAGGGTAGTTCCATGGGATTACGATGGCACACACACTGAAATACATGTGCACACGTGAGTGACAGCGGTGTGGAACAATCAAGCTCTCCTGATGTGTCATTGAGTTTATGTAGCGTTTTTTTAATTATGCATGTTTAAGTAGTACCTGTTTACTCAATTGCCCGCCAGTCAAATCAGAGTTTGATTACCCCGTTAACCCCCTAGTGACCGCAAAATGCCTTCATCTATAACATCAAACGGAAGCTGTGATGTGATGTCTTACCCAATGGGCTCCTTTTTAGTGAAGGTGAGGTTCCGGTTGGGCCGGGCTTGATTGATTGGGATTGTAGAACCCTACAAGCAGGAGAGGGAACCATCATTAGTTTCTTGGAAAGGCATAAACACAACCGAGGTCAGTAATGTCATGGGATACTGACATTTTCTTCTCTACACATGTTCTTTTACAGTTGTGTATCATGAAAAGAAAGTCCTAGAAATAGCACTACAATACAGTGTTTGATAGTAATGTCATAAATTCTTACATGTTGTTTTTTACCCAGATCACTCACCCAGTCACTTAACAGTCACTTAAGTATGGCCTCCAGTTAAGTGTTTTAGAGACATTTGCAATGCAAGAAACTATAACATAATATAATATTGTTACTGTAAATAAATTCTGTAAAGGAAAGTGAGCTAGTCTACTAATATTGCAAGCACTACAAAACAGAAAGCTGATTTGAGCTCTCGTTATTGACTTGCACAATCTAACCTGGTAGCTTTGTTTTATAAGTGCATACAATATAAACAGGCAAAACCCTTGAACAACAGGATCTAGGCTGAAATGTTTAAGAGTTCTCCAGATGTCCACATGGAGGCACAAACCTGGATCTTGTCACACCAGCCAGCGAAGTACCTGAAGGTCTGAATGGACATGCCCACATGGGTTTTGAGGGCCAGCGTGTACACAGCCCCAGAGTCAATAGACTCTATGGTGGCCAACTCCTCCTGATGCTGCTCCATTAGATCAGCTAGTCTGGGAGAGGGAGAGAGAGAGAGGGAGATGGAGAGAGAGAGAGAGAGAGAGAGAGAGAGAAAGAGAGAGATATGGTGAGAGAGAGAGGGAGGGAGGAACAATAAAGTAAGAGATGACAAATGAGTGTCTAGAAGAACAATCTTAATTTAGACTCGACCTAGAACGTTATTCATTCATTTACACAAGAACAGAAAACCCTGGAGAACAGCTGTGCCGCTCCATCACTCACTTGTACATGAGCTTGCCTCTGTCTCTGGGGTTCATCTTGCCCCACTCGCCCTCCTCGAAGGCCTCCTTGGCGGCCGCCACCGCCCTCTCCACATCGGAGATCTGGGCCAGGGACACGTCACAGATTGCCTGGAAAGAGGAGCGAACACAGTCAGCAAACCTGGAGGGAGGTTTTTGCTGGCCTCCAACTAGCAGGGTATAGTGAACAGTGATAGAGAGGGAGAGAGATAGAGAGATGAGAAAGACAGTGATGGAGAGAGGGGTAGAAACATGAGGAAAAGGGTTGGTGAGATTAGAAGGAAGGAAACATCTGACCAACAAGCAGGCTAAAGAATGAGTGCAGTACAACGCCTCAAGGATGACGGTGACAGATACAGAGAAAAAGAGAGAGGAATTGAGAGAGAGAGAGGTGGAGGGGTTTGAGAGATGGAGATCTGTAGAAATCTTGACATACTCTAGTGGTAGCAAATTGTTTTGTTCAGTCTGATTGACATGTCTAATTGGTTGCAGCGCTACCCTATTGCGTGCAGAGGCAGTCTGAATGACAACTTCTGATTCCGCCCCTAGGACTGAGCCTAGTCCATTGGTTGTGGCCAGACTATAGATTTGGATGTTCTAGTCTGCCTCATTTAGCTGGGATGGAAAGAGAGGGATAAAGAGATTAGGAAAGAAAGGAGGAAAGTGATATAGAGAGAGGGCTAATAGGTGAGGACCTGGCCATCTGTGGGGTTGATGCTCTTGTAGGTCTTCCCTCCTTCGGCGTCCACAAACTCCCCGTTGATAAAGAGCTGGTGAGGGATCTTTACAGTCATGTTGTTCACATTCTTCTCCACCTACAAATATATGCATACAGAACATTAGTTAGTTACTTTGTAAGTCAGAAACACATCACAGAATCAGAATTTCCAGAAGTACGGAAAGCGCTTTGAGTACTTGCAGGGGTAGAAAAGCGCTATATAAATACAGCAGGAAGTAACGCTGAATTCTTGCATTTATCTCGGTGGCCTACAGTAGTAATGATGCCAAATTACCTAAATTACCTACAAGTTATGAGTAAGAGGTCTAAAAGTGTTAATTAAAAGTCATAAACCAAAACCTCTTCCGTTAACAGTTTTGCATTCAACTGTACCAGAAGAAAAATCTGCTTGATCCAAGCCATATTCCTTGATGTGATTATCTAGTATTTTATTTTCTGACCATTTACATAAACTTCTTTGGTGATTGTTGATGTCTGTTTCCAAACGGACAAGCCATCCCTTCAAAACTCATCACTCCTGGTTTGTGAAGTCAGGATGATCAGAAGCCAATAGTATTTATGGATTATTAAATTAACTGGACAGTTCCTTTGTCATTTTGCTTTTGTTTATATAAAGTAATTCTGTTTGATTTGGAAGCCCCACATTGTTGGGAGACTCTTACATAGTCCACGACAAGCTCCTCCTCGCCGTCCTCTCCTCTTAGCTTCCTCACACATAGCTGAATGAACTCCTGGAAAGTGGTTGCCATGTAAACGTCCTCGTTCTGAAGCTGGAGATCACTGGCCCTCAGCTTCACCTCCTCCACAAGCCTGATGCAAAACCACAGACAGGTTAAACTTAGACACACACACAGACACGCTCATGTTAGCATGCTGCTAATATATCCTGTATCCAGTAATACCTGACCATGTTAGCATATTTCTAATATATCCTATTTCCAGTAACACCCGACCATGTTAGCGTGTTGCTAATATATTTTGTATCCAGTAATACCTGACCATGTTAGCTGGCTGCTAATATATCCTGTATCCCGTAATACCCGACTGTGTTAGCGTGTTGCTAATATATCCTGTATCCAGTAATCGTTGACCATGTTAACGGGTTGCCTATATATCCTGTGTACAGTAATACCTGGCCATGTTAACGGGTTGCCTACATATCCCGAATCCAGTAATACCTGACAACATCCATCGAGGCGGCTCCAGACTTGAATAAGTCAGTGGAGTCGTCGATCTGGTCCACATTAGTAAGGATACTTTTCCACACCGCCTGCATTCAAATCAAAAACACATTTCAGCCTTCACTGCCACTGCCATAAGTCCTCCATGTTGTCTCCCTGAGCCCAGTCTCAGGCAGAGGAGATAACATGGTACCAATGTTGACACGGGGCTCGTTGGGGATTCAAAGCTTTTAGGAAAGAGCCAGGAAACCAAAGAGGGAAGCTGTACATTTTGAGCATACAGTGGAGGCAAGGTTGAGGTGAAACACTTATTATGGTGTGTGTGTAAGAGAGAGAGAGAGATGTGTGTGGATTTACGCAGCCATTTTAAAGAATCATTTTTCATGAATGCCATGGTAGACTGAGTTATAAGTTTGCCATTAAAACATAGCTGTCATGAATAACATGCGTGTGTGTGTGTGTGTGTGTGTGTGTGAAAGAGAGAGATGTGTGTGGATTTACACAGCCATTTTAGACAATAATTTTCCATGAATGCCATGGTAGACTGAGTTTCAAGTTTGCCATTAAAACATTGCTGTGTCATGAATAGGATGTGTGTGTGTGTGTGTGTGTGTGTGTTTCTGCCTACCCTCATCTGTTCAGAAAAGGCCTTCTCTTCCTCAGTCAGCTCCACGGCCGCACTGGAACCTGCACTGAAGTATTGAGCGGCGTTGATCATTTTCCCATCCTCAAACTGGAGATTCTTCACCAGTAGCTGGAGACATACACACACACACACACACACAAACACAAAGTCACACACACACAAAGTCAGACAGTCACACACACACACGCACACATATTGTTATGATTTAACTATAGTGACAATGCTGCAGAAGACAATAATCAAATCTATTACATATTAATAACAGTAGTTATCTAAAGCTAAAATGACTGTTTTCCATAACCAGTGGCCCAACACTGCAAGACAAAAGGACAGAATGCACCAGGAATGTCCAGAGACAAAGAGCAGTTCTATAATGCTTATGTTCAGCACAATTAAAGGGCCACTGGTTCCAAGAACGATCTTGGGTGGGAGGAAGGGGGGCCTGGGGTGAATCCAATGAAACACACACAATGCCACACTCAGAAACAGGCAGAGCACAAAACAAGAGGTGGGGGGTTGGGGGAAGAGGGCTATGCAGAGTGGGTGAGCGGGACTTGGTAGAGATTTTCTAACAAGCTATTACAGCGGCAATCGATCAATTAGTCCTTCTTTCTCGGCTGTCTTTTTCTGTCTTCTCTGGAAACCGTCCCCTCCCCGTTCTATCCGTGACTGCGCATCAGCTTCACTTTTTCTCCACTGAACTATATTTTTGGCATGGTTCCCTGCTTTGCTCGCTTCCTCTCCCTCCCTCACACCGTCTCTTTCTCTCCTCCCTTCCAGGGGGGGGGGTGGTTGGGGGGTTAGTTACATAACACCAGACAAAAGACTTTCTTTAGCAGAAGTCTGGGGCTGAAGTTCATGGGCCAGTAAATAGCTCTTTGGACTAAAGTACAAATATGTTTTTAAAGTAAAGCAAATCCAAAGCACATGACTAAGTTGTGTGTGTGTTTGTGTGTGTGTTAGCTGGAGACACACAAGCTACTTGTGTTACTTGTGTCTTAATGAGCGTGTGTGTGTGTGTGTGTGTGCTTGTGCATGTATGTATCTGAAATGTGTATATACCTAGATAGATAGATAGATAGATAGATAGATAGATAGATAGATACCTGTATGTCTCTGTGCATATGTGTATCTGCATTGTATGTGTCTGTCTATGTGCATGTGTGTATCTGAAATCTGTGTGCATATGTGTGTATTCATGTGTGTGTGCTTTAGTTATTGAATCCTTCCTAGTGTCAGTAAGTGTCCTAGATAAAAGCTCTAATTTCCTCGCAGATGTCTGTGGATTTTATGGACAGAACTTTCCTGGCAAGGTTTAGCAATAGGAGTGTCTGGCAGTGTGTGTGTGTGTGTGTGTGTGTGTGTGTTTGCAGGCCTCAAAGAGACAAATGTCTGTTGAGCTTGTCCTTACCGACTTGCCATCATTGCCAAACAACACAAGTCCGGCCTTGGTGACCATGCCAGGTTTGCTGGCCCCAGGGATCTCGAGGGGCTTCCCATTAGCAGCAGTGCCATTGTCCACCGTAGTTGAGCCATAGAATGTGACTTTCTGAAAGAATGGTGTTGAATGGCATTGTTGTGTTGTTGACCAATACGCTTGCTCACATAAAGTAATAATCAGCAGGTTTATTTATATGCTGTCAGTTGTCATTAGAAATAGAAAAAAAACAAAGTACAAATACAAGTACTGTACTTAAGTAACATGGCTCGGTATCTATACTGTATTATTTATTTTCTTGACAACTTTGACTTGTACCACACCACATTTTAACTACAATATTCTGTACTTTCAACTTTGTGCCTTTCTAAACCATGCAGGTAACTTCTTTTGAGGAAATGTACCAATACTTTAAGTAAACAGAAATATAAATATGCCTTCCCAACATTAAGGCCAACTGCAACATGACTAAGAAAACAGTAACATCTTCTGAAATACCATTATTTGCGTGAAATAATTGTTACAGAGGTCTATTTGCATATTGCAGCCTCCAGGTCACATTCTTCAACAAAAACATGTGTCACAATAGTCCTTTAAACAGTATACTTTATACTTCAAGTACACTTTCCAGTACTTTCCACTTATACTTGAGTAAGGAAGTCAGTGCTTTTACCACACTTTTACCAGAGTCTTATTTTACATAGTTATCTAACTTTTATCTTGAGTATGGGAAGTGTGTACTTTTGCCATCTCAGGCTGTCAGTAATCTTGTCAGATAAACATCACACTAGAGATAACTGGCCGTCAAACAAGATTCTCTATGCCAAAACACAGCACTCTATCAGATCTTCACATACTAATGTGTGTGTGTGTGTATTCACCTGCCCATCAACCTCTGCCCAGGCTCCAGGGACTTTATCATTCCCTCTGATCCAGTTATGGATGGCCTCTGCTGGTTGGTTCCAGTCAATCTGCACTCATAACACAAACAGAGAGCGCAATGTGACGCAAGAGAGTGAAAGACAGAGAAAGGGGAAACAGAGAAAGAAAAAAAAAAAGAGAGATATAAGGTGTGTGTGTGTGTGTGTGTGTGTGTGTGAGAGAGAGAGAGAGAGAGAGAGAGAGAGAGAGAGAGAGAGAGAGAGAGAGAGAGAGAGAGAAAATAAGATGGAGAGAGAAAAATTCAGGTCATTCAAAGACATCATTTTACTCTGTGTGTGTCAGTAGTTTATAGTTTTTGGCAGCCAAGGTCTATTTTTAAAATAGTGACATATTCACTACCTGTGCATTATATGGTGAATAACCAATATTTGATTACATAGTTAATATAATAGCAGTTATTATATTATTCACTATAATACATGTGTGTGTATAAATTAGTGATTCTCTGCATTGTGTAGTGTCAATTAATCCATTATAATGTACAGTGTTGTGGATAGATGGGATGGATGCTAATGTTAACCCAAAGCCTAGTTAGCTGAGGCAGCCCACCTTTGAGTTATCCTTCTTCTGAATGCACTCGTAAGTGGCACCCTCCTCCGGCTGCTTGATCTTGGGAGCAGTTCCTGCTGCAATCATCCTCACGGCCTCCACCTGCCACCAGCAAATGGCATTGGTCAATCTAAATGTCAATCTACACAGACTGATGCCCATTGGTCCCTCTGCATGTCTTTCAACACAGTTGAAACACCCCTGGTTAGCCTACTGCTACACCCTAAATCAGTGTGACTGATTGGAAGCCTAGTCTAGCGGAACCCAAAGGAAATTCACAAGAACATATTTTAACACTATAATTCACACCATTGACTTCCTTTATGCACTTCACACTGGCATTTGTTAGAACTGACGACTCTCTGCATATCATAAAATTGCCATGCTGCTTCTGACATGGAAGTGTTTCCAAAGTAACCAGGTCAGTTCAGAAGGTGCTGTGCATTCCTCACCGTTCCCTTGACACCCTCTGGGAACAGGAAGCGCTTGTAGATGGTGTTGACTGTGTCGTCAGGCAGCACATTGCACTCTCTCTGCAACAGGATTGGTCCAGTGTCCAGTCCGTCATCTGCCCAGAACACAGTGAACCCGCCTTTCTTGTCGCCATGGATGAGTGTCCTGAATGAATTCATGGAGGTAAGGGTTTATTGTGAATTATTCAGTGTTTTTACTTATATGCTATTTGTAAAATAATATAAATAATAAATATAAATAAGCATTAATGTAACAATATTCTCCATCAATGATAAGTGCTTTGATGTAATTATTTATATCATTAAAATACTAACAGCAGAAATGAACAGCTAAACGTGAACCAAGAGTAATGATTAACTCTCTAGTGCATCTGCTCATATGAACATCTCTAATGAACAGAAACCAATAGCATGAAATCTATTATATCCATTATAATGAAAAAAACACAATACCCAGGTACAGTGGTGAAGCCCTTACAGTCCTCTATTTCTAGGCTGCAAGGGCACAGAAAAAGCACTGGAGTCTGTATCTCTGGCTGGAGATCTCATACACTGAGTCAGAGACCTTGGACAAGTTCCTGTCTAGTGCCCATCTAGTTTCTGTTAAACTCTTTTGGCTGTCACACACTGAGTGTATGGACCTGGACTATCTCTTCAGTGTGTGTGTGTGTGTGTGTGTGTATTTATTTATAACAATACTATAAATGACATACTATACGTTGTGTGGGTATAGTGATTCTCTGTATTGTGTAGTGAATGAATTGGGTATTATCAACTGGCGGATAAGTGGAGGACACCCACGTAGACCAAAAACCTCCTTACTGCTGAGTGTGTGTGTATGTGTGTGTGAGTGTATGTGTTAGCATGTGTCTGTGTCGGTGTGTGCGTGTGTGTATGTATGTGTGTGTGTGTATGTTTGTCTTCCTGTGTGTGTGTGTGTGCGTGTGTGTGTGTCTGTGTGTGTGTATTCCCCTGTGGACGGACCAGTTGATTGCGGAGGCTCCCCGGTGTCTGGGCAGCAGGGAAGGGTGGTAGATTATGGATCCGTGGGCGGGGTGGTCGATCACCTCCATGGGGATGAACTGGGAGCAGAAGGGCAGCACATTCAACTCGGCGCCCACTGCCTTGTACTTGTTCACCACATCGGCGATGGCCTGACCCTTCAGACGCCAGCGCGGGAACTTGAACACGGGCACACCGTCTTTCTCCGCCTCGGCCGCTGGGGGGACAAAATGGCAAGTTTGATTAACTACCAAATCCCGGTCTATGTTTTATACATCCCACTAAAGTAAAAAAATTATCATAATTAATAGAGTATTTAATTATATAATTATAAAATATAATTAATTAATAAATATAGTGTGGCCTGTTGTTACATCAGTGCAATATTACTAATATCCAACTCGCTTCATAGTTTCAGTACTGGTGTAACATTTTCAATAGTTGTCCATAGTATCAACAAACTGAGTAGCTTGCAGGTTTTCTAATCTAAAATGCATTTGCTGTTTCACTTTATTGTGTTTTCATTATGCGGCCATGGTTTAGAGCATTGCCTCTCTTGATGAGCACGAAGAAGGACGTTTCAAGTGCGTCACCATTTTATTTTTACCCGTGTGAATGAGTTTTTGTTTATCTATGCCGCCACCAGCTCAAAGTATTTTTTTATTTTGTGGCTCAATCATTTTCTTAAAAAAAAAAAAAAAAAAAAAAAACACAGCGAAAGAAAAAAATTATTTTTTTCTGCCATGACTTTGATGAAGGGCCCCTGCAATGAGATAATGAACAGGCACTTGATATTCACATCACCCACACAAGTCTACAGCTGAAGCCTGCTGTACAGAAATGTCTTTGACACCACCTGTAACATCATTTCCTTTTGATTGTCCTTTCTGTTCTTCCCTTGCCTGTGTTGATATTTCACTGCTACCTTATTCGTTAATTTATTAATTCATTCATTTATTCATACACCTATGACTGTTATGCAAGGTGCAGCAATGCTGAGACTCCAGGCAACAAATATATATACACAACAAATATATACACACACATATATACAGACACACACATATACAGTAACTGTATGGATATTTTGATCATGTGAGGGACCTTATGTAACATAGCATATAACTGTGTAATTTCATGAGCAGCACAAAAGCCATTATGTTCTTTTTAAGAATAACTTTTTGTGTGATCCTAGGTGCTGTATAGTAAGCTTTCAGTGCAGCAGATGCAAAGAAGGCCTCTATGTAATGAATGGCCAAGCCAGTGAACTTTCCATTCCCTGTTATTTTACTTTTGGCCTTCTTAACCCAGACAAGCCAGATGTATATGCGTGAAGAGGGTCACTTGCAATTTAGCCTAGTTGGTCGAGGACTGTAGAATCTGTGGCATAGACTGGGCTACTTCTGAACGACTACACCCAGGTGTAGTTTGTGGTGCACAAAACAAAGACTAACATTTCAACGCTGTGCATCTTTTGACTCTGAGGAAGACGCACAGCGTTTATGCCAGAAAGATGTATATTCAAGGGGCACTACCTAAGGGGCGGAATCAGTGGTTGACTTTCAAATTGCCACTAGATGGCACTACGACCAATCAGATCAGTGGTGGCAAATCAGTAAATACGTCATTTAAAAGTAAATGCCTCAACTTAAAAAAAAAAATCACTTCAAACAGCTGCTGTTCCCTAGCCACAGCCTTTGCTTTGCACTCTCTACAAAGATAGAGCATTATAATTGGTCCTACCAAAACATGGTAGAAGACCTACTTAAGTCTTATGGTAGCTATTTGCTACCACTAGGATACATCTAGATATCTAAGACAGGTCTCTTTGTATTGCGCAATAAATAGCAATGCAAGTTTGTATGGGAAGTTCCGTCGCATTGGTCAGGCTACTGCGGTGGCACCACCTCGTCAGGTGCAGCAAACAAGACTAGCAAGTCATTTACAGGTCAATGCCCTTTGGTCTTTTTGTCTGTGGCAATACAGGACAAACGTGCTCTGAGTTTCTGTCTGAGATCTCACTGCTCACCTAATGGATCAGCTTTTCCGTCCTTGTCTGGTATTGTGAAGACGCCAACAACAGTGTGGCCCTCTTTCCTCAGCTCCTTGTAAACCTCCTGTCCGAACAGGCTCTGACCAATTACAGCGATCCTCATCTTGGACACTCCTGGACCAATCACTGAACGATGAAGAGGAGTATGCAAAAATATGCATAATGAGTGAGTGAGAGAATAAACATACAAACTAAAAAAAAATTCTCAACAAGAGTTTCTATTGCCATGGTGACTATATTCTACAGTGACATTCTGGCGAGCTTCATCAACATAGTATTTTTAATCCAAATAGACCAGATCAAGTAGGCAAGTAGGAAGTGTATAACTTGTGTTTTCACATAAAACAGGAACTGCCCATGAATAACAAACCTGGCACATGAATAAATGTGAACATCCTCCCAACATATTGAGGGCCTAGCCTGGACTCCAAAGGAGTCTTGCACAATTTCTGTATGAATGGCTAAACCCCCACCACCCCCCAGACCCACCCCCACACACACCTCTCAACGAAACCCATGTTATCAAAGAACATTTAGGTTGCACTACAGTTACATGCACTTTCAAAACTCATTGAGCAATTTAATTCAATTGAAAAACATGGATAGTCCATGCATGTTGAATCATCAGAGATCATATGCTTTCAGAAAATGTAGTTTATGCTAGTTTTACAGTGTACGTACTCTTGGTTTATTAATAATTATTTACTTAACATAGAACCTAGTTTTTAAAATGTATGTGTCCTATAAAACACTTGTCTTCTTGAAGGCTGAAGACAACACAGCGCAGCTCACCGTTGTTAGGACAACTCAACCAATCAGAAATTTGTAAAGTATCAAGCTCGTCCAAAGGACCAATCATGTCGACTCACAAGTGAGACACTCCCTCTACCTTGAAGCAGCTCATACAAACTATTGGCGAAAGAGTGGAATCGTTCGTTAATGGTTGTCGACAAACGTTTCTTAAGCCACAATGCCGAACGTTAAACATGCAATAGGTTGGAAAATTTGGAAAATTAAAGAAAAGGTAAAGCGTCAGACTTTTCTTGGAGCTAACGATGTCAGTTGACATCGATGATGCAATCTTCACTACACGTGCAACAGGTGTTCTTAACGGTAACGATAGACGTTTGAGTGCACATGTGTGGTTATGCATGAATAGCCTTACTACGTTCATAAAATCTTAATGAAACTTACCCGTGCAACACACTTGACAGTCGCTTGAGTGACTGCAGAGAGGGTCGGAGTGTGAGCTGTCGGGGTTATATTTATTTCGACCAATGCTTGTCATTACACAACACTGACAACGTGCAGAGAAGGAGGAGCTATAGAATTCAACCTCAAGAAAAGCCTAGATCGTGGACGTAGTTTCAACACTATGATGACTCTTTGTTTTCTAAAAATGATGGCCTACTAGGCCTACTAACCAAAATTTAATGCATGTATTAAAACGACCTGTTCTATTAAAAAAGTAAAAAAGAATGAAAATTGTCACTGTAAAAGTTTGTCATGAGGATCAGTGATGATTGGGGTTAACATTGGATGTTTCAGCAAGACGAATCAGGTGCATGGATGAATCAAACCATGGTTATTTTGGATGAAAACTTCCTGTTTGTAGAAAGTTTCCTGATGCTCTGGCAATGTTTCCTAACTCTGAGGACCGTTCTTTGCAGGACACTCTTCCATGCCACACAGCTACAGTAGGTCAATGAATGTGTGGATGAAGAACCACCACATCAAGACCCTGGCCTGTAATGGCCGGCCAGCCAGCCCAAGCCCAAGACCTGAACCTTATTGAAAACCTCTGCAATGTAATCAGGAGGAAGATAACACTGCTTAGATTTTGACGCCAGGAGTGGCACCGATTTTCAAGTAAGAGTCAAAAGTGTGTCCATATGTTATAAGAATAGGATAAATTATAAAATACTTTCTACAATAGGTAAACTGGAATAACACAAACTACTGTACATTAAACCTATCTACTTTATCTTTCTAACATCTTATCTTATTGGTCTTTTCTAACCAGTTTACCCAGTTTTCTTAACCATTTCATTGTCATCTATCTTGGCTGGCTAGACCAACACTAACATTACCAGCTGTCATGTCATCAGTGTTGGGGAGTAACTAGTTACATGTAACAAAATTATGTAATTTAATTACAAAATAAAAGTAACAGTAATCAGTTACAGTTACATTGAAAAACTGTGTAATTAAATTACAGTTACATTAAGGAAATATTACATTTCAAGTTACATAGCTTCTGCAGTGAAACATTTGTCGTCATGTTTAAACTGCATGTCTGCACTTGCGATGATGACTGCAATGTCAGATAGAAGCTCAGTGTTGCCCTTGCCCAAGGATGGTCAACCAGTCAGAGACCAAGAGCCACATTTTTACTGTGTTACCACAAGGGCCACATCATACATGGGCACACATTAATATCACCCACCCCCCCTTTCTCTCAACCACACCCACCTACCATGTAAGGCAGAATGATTTGCCATTACTAACAAAAAACTATAAACTCCTCCATTTCAAACGTCTTGTGTTTATCTTCATATTTTCGCTTTGCTGTGCATTTATTCCCTGCCATTTTGAGAGCGAAATTACTTAAATTACCTTGCCCCCTGCCAGAAAACTTGACTGTATTTTCATCTCACACACATGCACATTTGTGAAGCGAACACACACACACAAACAAAAACTTCAATATGAATGCAAGAGCCGCAAGAGACCAAGCAAAGAGCCGCATGCTGTCCAGGACCGCAGGTTGGCCATCCCTGGTCTAGCCCATTGCAGAAAGTAAAAATGAGCTAGCAATCACACAAAATAGACAACTCCTAGTTAATGCACTGAAGTCTAAGGAGTCTAAGGGATCTTTACAGCAGTCAGTGTTGATTAATACTTAAAGGGTAATCCACAGTTTTAAAAACTGGAAATGATTGAAAGCTGACAAAATTAATTCAAAATGTGGGAAAGTAATTAAAAAGTAATCAAATGTAATTAGTTACATTACTTTGTTAAAGTAATTGAAATAGTTACACTACTATTACATTTTAGATAGAGTAACTTGTAACTGTAACACATTACATTTCCAAAGTAACTTTCCCAACACTGCATGTCATTCACAACAACCTGAGACCTGGTGCTTTGTAAAGGTTGTAAAACAATTTTAGAAATTCACACATGGGTCATAAGTTGCAAGTCCAGCCTATTTCCTCACTATCATAGAACTACTAACAAAGATATGGGCCTGCTCCTTATCCTGTGAAATGGAAAATAATAGTCATAAAACATGGCAGCGCAGGCTTAAAGTCACAGTTCAGACAAACTTGAAGACTATGCCACATACATAGAGACACAGTGAAATGAACTTAGATCCCCACATTCCTACAACTCCATACCCCGCTACCCAGTAATCCAGATTAGTCAAAATACAGAGTTTATTTTTTGAGTTTATGATTTCCTTTTCAGTGAGTTGCCAACTAACAGTATAAACCTCACTCACATGCTTTACTGCACTAATATACAATGGCCAAACCACTAGATGGTAGCATAGACCTGACATCATAGCCCTGCCATGCATTAAATTCTATGGGAAGCTTGTAAGACTTCTGTCTTTTATTGCGATACAAATGTTTTCATTATCAGATGATATTTAAACAACAGTGCTCATCTTGGTAAGGAACAATGAATATGTTATAATGGGAACTTTGTGCACCGTTGTGCTACTAAGAGCCCTTTTGCAACGTCATGAACCCAAAAAAGCCCATTTTGTAGTTATGTAGATTTATTTATATCACATTTTCCGGTTGAAATGCGTCCCATGGTTAATGGTTTTTGAATGTGCACATTATCTTCATCTGCAGACTGTAGATAGCGACTTCCAAATATCTTACTGCTCCTCTTCACTAAACTGTCAAACTACTTTCTCACTGCTTCCAGACTGCATTCTCAGTACCTCATGTGCTAAGTGATGTATTTTGTCTGTGCAGTCAATACACAGTTGTGTCTTTTACTGTACATTGGTGCAAAAGTTCCAGGTTTATCTGTACTATATACAGTCACTTTTAACAGAATATATCAATTTATGTTTGGGCACAAACTATCAGTTAATCAGTAATGGTTGTGGGGGATGCACTGGTTGAGTTGACACACAACTGCTATTTTTTTAAATACTGGCAACAAAAGCATGGCAAATCATTAACTCTTTCGCAACATTAATGAAACTTTCAATCAAGTCTTATGTGTTTTTATCATAAATGACTTCCCTCATGCATAAGGGTGGAGTGGCAACGCCAAAATTATAGTGTGTAACTTCCTCCATCTGTCTGCCTGAAAGAAAGGCCACATAATAGATTTCCACACAATGTAGGTGGTATTTGTGTAGTGTGTAAAAGAAAATAAATTGTCCGGTGATCAGTAGCATAGGATGACATGGAGAGATGTGGGACGTCTTGGTTTTAAAGCGGATCATTCTGATGTGAGTTATGCTCCATTAGCCCTCATCAGAGACCATTGAGGAGCCATCAGGTTTGGTATACTAGAGCCAAACGGGGCGATTGGAACATAGACGAGCTGTCGGCAACCTGGCTTCAGCTTTAAACAAAGTATCCAGCATCCAGCTCCCCCAGCTTCGGTTGGCCTCTGTGATCTATCACTCCAGCTCTGTTGGTGGAAAAGTGCTCACAAGAGCCAGGCCGTTTAAATGCTGACATAGCAAGCATATTTTTTAGGAGCTGTACGAGTAAAGGAAAAGTGTTATATAATTATTATTGTTGTTGTGTGAGCACACTAGCTTCTTCTTTGCAAAAGTATTTCCATGATCTAAAGAATGAAAAATAAATGACTGAATATTACTCCTTATGGATATGCTTGTTCTGCTGTAACTAATTTATTCTCAAGATCAAAAATAGACAGAAAATTATGTCTCTTTTGGTTTGTCTACTTGCTTCTTCTTCCAATTCCATTTCTGAATTTAGTCCTTGAAGTCACCTTATTTCGACACCGGCAGGTCTCTCTCATCCTTGCTAAAGATTTCAGTGGTGTAGTAGCTTCCTCCATTTTTCTCAATCATCCTGTTGATCTTCTTGAGTAGCTCTGTGACCTGCGAGTCATCCTTGTCTCTGTTGTTAAAAACGTGATAACCTCCACCACACTGTCTGATGAAGTCACGGAGAGCCTGACTGCCACTCAGCAAATCGTCTATGGTGATTCCATCTTCCTTCAGGTCATCTCCATGTGTGAACAAGGCCATAGTGAAACATGCTGCTGCTTCTCCAAATGTCTGTTGAATGGTTTTCACCATTTCTTGTTCTTCTTTTGTGAATCTGCCTGGTTGGAGAACAACCAGGAACACATGAGGTCCAGGTGCAGCAAAGAAGATGCATCTTTTCACCTCACTTGCTCTGGTGTGAAACTGAGCAGGAGTATCGACTACAGCCAATGTCTCGCCACCGAACTGAGCCATTGCTTTTTGACATGTCAGAGCAGAAAGAGACATCTTCGATTGAAAATTCTTTTTTCTTAAGATGGTGTTTCCAGCTGCGCTTTTCCCAGTGCCAGATTTTCCAATAAGCACAATCCTCAGAGTTGCCTTAATCTCTAGATCCTTTACATCTGCTGGAGAAGTGGAAAAAAAAATCACTGACACATTAAAATACTTGACACATAAATATAACACCTTTCTACAGTTTTATGTGTCTGAGTAGGCAAAACATCTTACCTTCCTTATTTGGAGAGTCCATGACCATGACATCTTTGTCACGTACTATAGGGGATCTATTGAAACATTGGGTGATCAATGTACATAGCACCTTTCCATCATACAAACTTCATTCAAACCTCATACATTATACAGCATAAAGACTGGCAGCTTTTCAGACGAGGCAAAATGTAACAATTTTTGCATACTTTATTTACTGTTATTGTTCTATAGTATAAAGAAATATTCTTGATGTATTAGAATAATACTAATAAAATGCACATTTTCTTTTCACATTGCAATAATGTACCTAAGATCTGTCACATTTTACTTGACCTTTAATTTAACATTTTTGTAATTCTGTTTAACTTCAACTCTCTGACCTTAAGTATTTTTGTGCCTAGAGCTCCTTTTCCATCTGTGTTTGGCTGCAAATGTCTGGCATACCGATATTGGCTATTGGCTTTGCGTTCTTCACTCACGGGTTAAAGTGGGGGTGCTCAAAGCGACTCTGCAGCAGGCTCCGTCTTCTCTGCTCCAACACTCGTGGGCCTTCAGTGATTTGGGCCTTCTCCTCTGCCAAAAAAGAGTCAAATTTGGTATTCAATATTACTGTAATGACCCAGAGCACTTGAGCGGAACAGTCTCTTTTTGCATTTGTGTAAAGATCATTACGCATACCTCTGCCAGAGCTACATGTAAACGTTGTAACCAATGTTCAAGTGAAATGAATTGTCAAATGAAATTTAAGGAAATGGCAACTCACCTTTACTATTCTGAGAGTCCAGCTCTGCATCTATTTTGTTGTCTGATAATGATGATCTGAAACATCAGACTAATAGTGATTAATGCGTTGCTTTAGCACCAAACAAGAGGCATAATGTTTTTAGATTTCTCAACTGCTTGATTAATGTGTAGTACATCCCAAGCCAAAGCCGATGAGCTTACTCAAACAGCCTGGTTGTCCACTGCATAAAGTTCAGGTATTGGTTGATCTGTTAACATCCATTAAGTGAAACTGGCCAATTACTAATAAAAGGAGTTTGGCCTAGCTTGTTGATGTGTAGATCTTTTAGATTGGTGATGTATCTTTCATGATTTTTTGGTTTGGGTCAACTTTTTTTGGTCTTTTGTCGAGAAAAAAAAACATGGGCCTGGCTTTAACTTTTGCACTCACAAGAATGACTCACAGGTGCTGGTGAAGGCTGTGCAACAAGCTCCGCCTCCTGGCCTTTGACATCCATGGGACTCCAGTGATCGGTGGGATCACCACTTTGGGAAGAAGACATGGCACATGAGAAAAAAAAAACGCCAAATCAGGAAAACCTGTGGCAGAATTTGTGTCCCCCTATACATTTTCTTTTTACTTTTACTTCAGAGATAGGCCTATCCATTTCAACAACTGACCTGGGTCATCAATCTTGTAAAAGGTGTGTGTGACATCATGTTCACTCTGTGTATTGAAGCAGCTCTCACAGAAGTCAAAGTTGTCACAGTCCCTGCACTTAAACCTGGGGCCTTTGATGGGGTGCATCTGGCAGCCATCACACCTGATGCATGACACGACAGTTTAAACAACACCTGCAGTAGAATAAACAATACATGCACTAATAATAAGGATAATAAATAATAATAATAATTAATACACTAATACTAATAATGCACTAATACTGAGGCAGGGAAAGGACCACATAGTCCTTGCATGAAACGCGTACAAATAGCAGACTTTTGTTTACAATGACAGCAATAAATCACTGCCATACAATTGCTTTTTTAAACGGGCATATTAAAGGTAGGGTCTACGATATTTGGAGCATGCACTTTTTAACATATTGCTTGAAATACTCTTCACACCCCCATTGCAACCAATTAATTAAAAGTTTTGACACAAAAATTAAAAGTTTTAGTGGCCTCTAGAACGAACAATCCAGGAAAAACACTATCCAATCATAATGAACGGACCATTCAGTATGATTGGATTCTGACACATCTATCAAACTGCAATCTGATGCTCCCTCCCCCTCTGTGCGTACCCTTCTTCGTGAACGAATCGTTGTACACTGAGGGGAGGTATTTGGTTTGGGGGGGGCGGGATGCTTTTTTCAAATCTGTCCCAGAGGCTGAAGTGATTTCTTCCTTTCCTTTCCTTTCCTTCCTTCCTTTCCCTTCCTTTAATGTCCCACTCACTGCACAGCCATGGGATCAGCACAACTAGTAACTAGTACTAGTAGTAATTAATTAGTAACTAATAATAATTAGACTAGTAGCTAGCACAGTAGTAATTATCATACATTGTCAAACGCAGATAACAATCTAAAAATGGTGGGCCAGGCTTCAGACAAGTTGTAGAGGTAATATTTGAGAAACAGCTAGTCATGTAAGGTGCATACCAGACATTCAGATGTAAACTGGGCACAAGGCAGGGACTGGTTGAGCAGTCCACCTCAGTGTTGTCACTGGCTTGGGAAACTGAATGGAAAAAAATGCAATAGGAAACAGAACAGAGACAGAATTGAAACAGAACATTAAAATGATACGCATTTGCAAGGCTATAGGCTGAAGGGGGCACAGGGGTCATAACATTGGACAAACCAAGACTACGATTTACATTGGGAATAACATTGTGTTAGCACAGCAATACTCACCTAACTTCTGTATCAGCTGTTCAACTTGCTGCTTTGCTCCATCTTTATTGCTGAACAGGTGAATTCTCCCTAAAAATCTTCCTGCAACGTCTGTGAGGGAACTCGTATTCTGACTGATGTATTCCTCCAGCGATGTCTCCAAATCTTCTCCACCTGTGAAAAGCAGGTAACTATTTGTCATCCTGTGATCTCCAATGACTCTGATCGCTGCCTTCACAGCCTTCAGGTCCTCCTCTGTGAATTCTCCGATTCTGATCACCAGCAGGAAAAAAAGAGGTCTGCCAGGCCCAAGGACATCTTTACAGAAGATGTCAATCTGTTTCTCTGATCCCAATATTTCTGGAGTGTCAAACACGGTTAACCGATTCCCAAAAACTTGTGCAGTCTCGACAGAGATGTGTTTAGTCACTGATCCTGAATCAAATGCTTCTTGTCCTAAAATGGTGTTTGCTGAAGAACTTTTGCCAACTCCTGATTTTCCTAGAAGGATAATGGAGAGATGTCTCTCCATGACTGCAGAAACCAGGTGGAGACAACACAGAGGTGGTTTAGTGTCTGCAAGCACACAAGAAATGTAAATATGTGAAAATATTTTTCTTTCTAATGCATGATATACAGTAGAACCATTGTGACATAGTTACATGTTACATAAGTGTGTTTACGCTGAAATTTTAATATCCCAATTTAATATTGGGCCAAATACAGCCCAATAGCTAAAATATGTCTTTCTCCAATTAATAATCTTGTGATACTGAAATTCATTATTCCATTCATACTAAACCGTTTTTCCTCGTGCGTCTATCCAGAGCCTAGTCGAACAATCCAGTCGTGGTACCGGTATCTGCGCAAAGTAGGTAGAAACAAGATATTATCCAGATCCATTTGTTGCATAGGCTACAACCGAAGCTAAAAACTAATATTTAAATAGATCACTGACACTGTTTTTAGACTTACTGGCTCAACTCTGTCGACTATGGGCGTAGTTCACGTTACAGACCCATGCTTTCACGTCTAGTAACAAAAAAAAGCCCAAACTCGAAGAAATGACGATTAGGCAAGCGACCGGGAATAACTCGTAGGCTATAAAACAAGACCAAAACGACCCGTTTATTTGATAATCCGTATTTGAAGGGTCGATTCACTTTAAATTTGACATTGACAGTAGTCACTGGTGGTTGCAGTTACGCTACCCAACCTTTGGGTCGCACTATTGCGCTTTTATTGTAGGCCTACAGAAAAATGTATGTAATCGTGTTTTAGTTGCTTTATTGTTGTTGTTTTTTGTCTGTGGTTCGGTTCTTTGGCGTTTTTGTATTATACCTGTATAATACTACAGATAGGCCTACCTGTATAACACCTCAGATGAAGATATTAAATGAAACCAAAGCATCCAAAATATAAACAAGCCTTCGAATCAAGCAGGCATCTTTCACATTGCTTGCTAAATTAGGCCTACAACACCTTCAGAAAACTGGCATCCCTGGTGTGCCTTTTCACTACAGCAAACCATTTTCCATGATGGGGAAAGATGAACTCACCAGAGGATAAGATTGAATAATACAAGTTCAAATAACCATTTGGATTTGAATCAATGCTGGTATTGTCTGTGTTCAATGAACCAAGGACATACAGTATTGCAGATGATCTGTGATTCGTTTATCTGTGAAAGTAGTCTGTAGTGAAGTTGCATGGTTAACTGGACACCTTGGCAACATGGTGAGCCCAAATGTCAAACAGCTTTGTTTTCCTTGTAATTTAGCCTAGTGCAAGTAAAGAGTACAAAGCTTTTGAACTGTGGAAGTACATTATATTCCGGGCATTTAGATTGGACATTGAACATCACAGGAATACACTTGAAGAACAATAGTGATATAAAGAACCACCTGGTCTATATGATAAAGATATGTAATAACATATAACTGAAAGAAATAAAGTAGGCTAATACATAGCTGATCAGATAGTCGTCAGATAGTCGTTAAATAAAGAAATAAAATAAGAAAGATAAGATATTATCAAAGTTGTTAGAGTGGACTATCAAACTCTATCAAAGTTGGGAAAGGATGTAGTAGGAAATAGTTGTCTGTGGATTCGGTATAGGTGATTTTTTTTTTTTTTTTCATTTTATAGCTACAAGCAGATCTGCCTCTTTTTTGCTAAACTGTTCTGATGATCAGGGTGCCTCCCCCTTTTGTTTATAACCCTCTGTGGTATGCATTATGAGTTATGATTGCAATAGGTTAAAAAAAATCATCTTAAAATGGGACACAATTCTTAATGCCATTGTTTCCATAACTCCTTGACTAAATCTAACATTGTGCAATACTGTAGATTACAATTAGATTAAGATTTTTGTTGCATTTTTGCAAAGGATTCATGCAGACTCGTGCAGAACTATTCATTTGTTTGGCCTGTTTAGTCTACACCTGACTGCATCATTCATACAACCACCTTTGATCACCACAAGATCGCAGCATAATCCAGCTGCATCTCTACTCCACTTCTGTAAAACCTGTGGAAAACCCTTGTTCTCCTTCACGGATGGGTGCTTAGACTTGGTCCTTTGCTTTTACTGTTAATGTGTTAAGGCTGCATCACCAACAAAAATGTAAATGTCAGTTCAACTTTGAAACCTAGCACAGTTTTTTTGACAGAATATTTAGCTTACTGGATTGCTTGTGTAACTTGATCGCCACAAGCCAATGCTGTTTAAATAATTTTTTTTATCTAGTGTTTTTTTTTTTTTTTTTTTTTTTTAATCCAATTTTTTTAATCCAATATTTCTTTTACTGGACAGTGCTCAATTATAATGCACACAATCCTGTAATTTTATTATAAAAACAAGATGCTTATACCCTGTAGAATTCTAGTCACCTATAATGTTGTAGTTATTGATATATTAGTGGCATGTTTACTTTCTGGAAAATTCTGGATAAAAAGTACATTCTGTCATATACTTATGACATTGTACTTAGACAAGACATTGTTTAACCATACAACAGATTTACAAATTTACAGATAGTTACCAGAACAGTGACTTATTACAGTGACAAACAAGCTGACACATAAACACAAACCATGTTGTCATGGTAATTAAGGTAAAGCATGAAAGCTGCAGTTACATTATCAGCCCCATGGTGGTAGTAATGTATCAGAAAATATGGTAAGATGCCAATCTCATGTCTGATATTACTCTTACATCACGTGTCTCTTGTAACAGTGTCCAACTTCCAACCTTGGCCTTCTGAAGTAATTTCTGGCTAAAAAAAAAATACTCTTAAAACAATAATATGAACTTATTGATGTAACTTGGTGTAACTTGTAAACTATCATATGCATAAAAAAACAATACCTTCTCAACACTTTCCAGAGCCTATTTGGCACTAGCCTGGCTAACGCGACTGAAAAGCTCTTACAAGCTTAGTCTGGCTATTCTACATTGCTAAATGAATTCTGGGAGGCGGGCTTAACCTGCGTTCATAAGATGCCTTTGTATACTACTTGACGAATCTACAACCAGTCAGACCACTCATTCCGATGACGTAGGCATAAGCTCGTTTCTCATTGGTGCCCACAGATTTGGGATAAATAATTCCTCTAAATCAGCACCATGGCCATACTGACTTGCTCGCGAAATTGAATGTAGCGTCACAGGAAGTATGAGCGGGCCCAGGCTAATTTGGCACAGCTAAAAATGTTAATTAGTGTTTAAGGGCCATGCAGTCAGCAATGTCATGTGCCTATCTGAGATCAAGAAATAACACTGCTGTTTATCTTCCCTTAATATGACTGTAAGCTATCCAAATTCATTCAGAGGTGATTCCGAGGCCTTCTCAAATTGTGTGATAAAAAGAAAAAACTAATAGTCTACACGTACATAATGCTAATTTAAGTACCGGGAAGAAAGGGAACCACAAACCTAAAAAGAAAATGGATACCATCCCTATGGAATCACAGCCAAGCAAGTGCTAGGTACCGAAACCTCTGCCATTTTTCAATCAATCTGCTCTGGTTTTAATGGTTGCGTGTATTCTGGGTGGCAGTAATTAGATGCCAAGTGAAAGGCAGTCTGGAGTGATTCATCTCCACATCTCTTCCACTGCCGCACTCATCGGTGTGATTCCAGGCTGGCACAGACAGTGAGCCCAACACAAAGTGGTTTTCAACACCTTATTAACACTTCACGTGAGCAGAAAGCATTAGAACACTCACTTTGAAGTGAAATGCAGGAGTACATCTGTCGATCCCGGGAAACATACAGTATATACTTCATAGTTGTAAGATCCCTGGAGCGGAGAGGCTTTTGACTATAAATACACATTTTTAAACATGACCCTGAGATTTTTTTATAACTCACAACAGATGTGATTTCTTAACGAAACAACTTTTGAAGCATTTGGAAAGGTGAGGTGAGGGGCACAGGGTTGCGTTGGACTCCACTGTTTTAGTGTGTGTGTGTGTGTGTGTGTGTGTGTGTGTGTGTGAGAGAGAGAGAGAGAGGGCAGAGGAGAGAATGTGTCCATGTGCTTGTGTGTGTGGGTGTGTGTGTGCACGTGTGCGTTCCTTTGTAGGAAGGAGAAAGAGACTGTGTGAAAACGTGTCTCTCTGTATGTGTCTGTGTGTATGTGTTGTCTGTGGTAGACTCTAAGCCCTCATACCCCTGTGGTTATTTTGGCAGCTGGCAGCAGCCACAGGTGCCCATGTGCTGTCATAGGCCCTCAGTCACCCACTGCCTCATCTGTATCTTAGCTGCCATGTATTTTTACCCACTGATTCCTGTGCGCACAAATGGAAATTAAGTCACTATAAATAGGCGCTGTACTCAAATAGGTAGACACACACACACACACACGCACATTCACACATTTTTTTATTTCACCATTTTACTGTAAAACAGTGAAACAACATTGAGATCACAGTTTAACTGTTCAATCAGTAAGGAGCCAAGAATGGAAAGATTTTCTTACTAGAATAATATGTTTGTTTTCCTTACATCCTTTGCTCAAGCCACAGGCTATATCAAATCTAACTCTAATTACCTAATTATTAATTTGTATCTCATTTCTGGAAACCTCAGACAGGTCAAATAAAAGAAGGTCAAGTAAGACAGATTACTTAAAATAAGTCTGTAGAGTATACAGTACATGTCAGTCAAGTCAGAACAAACTCTGTTGACAAGTGAATGAAAAGAATGTCCATGGAGATCAGAAGGACAGAAAGACGTGTTCAGGACATAACTTCACCTTGCCTGCCTCCATGTGAGGTGCCGGGAGGTCGCCTCTAGAACAACACTTGATACCCAGCTCCCTCCTGGCACGGCACAGTGGCATGGCCGTCTGGCATAAAAGGGGTATAAAAATAATATACAGCATCATTAGAAGGAATCTGAGTCCTTTGCCAGGGTAACGGACCAGAGAGCACTAGCTTATGTAATGTCTCCGCCATCAAATTACAGGGCCCGGAGAAAGGCAGGGGAGAAAGAAGGCAGAGGAGAACAAACACTGGCAACATTGCGAGTGCAAAAGAAAAGAGAGAAACATTGGCAGCATTCTTTTTTATTTTCCTTTTTTCTCGGGAGGGGGGAGGCAGGTTAGAATAGCTGGATTCAGTAAACTAAAGTGATTATTAGTGTGCTTGCCAGACGCCAAAGACAAGCACACTTCTGTTCTTTTTAAGTTGTAGTCATTCACGCTGTTGTTGAACTGTTATGTCCTGTTAAAGACATCATTCATCATTGGGTTGCATCCTCCTAAACTCACTGTGATATTTGTATTCCAATGACAGATTGCACACACAACCCAAGTGCTGGTGAGGAAATGGTTTGAGATTGACTCCTTTAGGTGCACTGCAGACGTGGTAGAATCGACAAATGCAGACGTGGTAGAATCGACTCAAGGAGACTATCGTCTCCTGGGAATAGAGGAAACACAATCCTGAAGGGACTCATATTTCAACATGACCCTGATCTGATAAATGTTAGATAACCTGCTCAGAAACATGACTACAGTCTTCATAGCACATCCCAGAGATTATATTTAAGTATATTGTACTGTAATTAGAAGTATACTGTTGTAATGGTAGTAATGAAGGAATTAAGTCTCTGAAGTATGCTCCAAGATCGTTTTTTTTTTTTCTTTGAGCACAGGCTACCATGCCAATCAATCACCTTGACAGCCTTTGGCAAGCTTCTAAACAACCAAAGCAAACAAGTGAGAGATTGGGTTGAGGTTGGATTGAGTATTTTAGGATGGACTGCCTGAATCCTAAGCGGTTGTCCTTCTATTTTTTCTTCATTGCTCCCAGAAAACATCAGTGCAACCGGTAGAGCTTGTGCATTCAGAGCATCTACAGCCTACCACAGAGCTCTTGACACACCCTGTAGGTGTGTGTGTGCGTGTGATGTGTGTGTGTGTGATTCTGGCCGGTGGGGGTTGTCTTGTGGAAAGGTGTGCAGGGTGTTGCTGTGAATCACAGTGATTGTTCACAGCACAAAATATTTACAGTTCTGATGGCATGCATTCCTGTGTGTGTGCGTGTGTGTGGGGTGGGTGATGCAATTTCTGAAATCCTCAGGAATGTGCCTTGTATATTTAAAGCCACAACATCTCTGATGTGTCAGCAAACAGGTATAAGCCAGTATTGGAGCCGAATTTATACATTTGTGCTTCACCTTGCACAAACACAAATTCTCACACAAATACTGTACACACCCTAACCCCCTATCCCCCCCCCCCCCCCCCAACACACACAAACACACACAAATACTGTATACACACACACACAAACCTCATGAACACCAATGTGCTGGTTTTACTTTACGGTATTACTTTTGTAGCTCCTACACCCTGTAGAACAGACATATACAGTAAAAGCAAATAACCCAACTGTCTTGCAAATGTCAAGCAAGTTCCCAGTCATGAATGCTATAGCTGGCCCTCCAGTGGTCTCAATGAGAAGAGCATTCAGCCTGTGCAGCCCTGAAGCTATAACCAGCATAGCCAACAGAAGTGCAGAGAAAGTCAATGTCAGCATAGCTGACATTATACACAGAATGTCAGAGCGATTAGCTAGTCTTAATACTCTTGTGTATTTCTCTGATAGCTGTCTTGTGTAGCTGATTTTGTAATTGAAGAATTAAGTTAATGGCCAGCTACCAACTGTTAACCAGCTAACTGCTTGTCCTTCATTGGATTTTGACTACAAGTGATTTGTGTCCTTCAAATTATTTGTTTGTCAGATGTTTTGTAGTGTTTGGGGTTTTATAAAAACCAACACTATGTAAGCTAGTAGGCATTTCTCTTTAACCTCTTATTTCTGATAGGAATTTGTGTAAAACTATTTTGGAATGTCACCAGTTGTTCTGAAACTGTCCACACACATATACAAGCATACACTGTGTGTGTGTGTATGTGTGTGTGTGGCATGAGGGTAGCAATGTGTCTTGTGCAGGTGACAGAGGAGGCATTAGTGACCTGGCAGCATGAGACCTGGCAAGCGTCATGGGGCAGCGGGGTTACTCCCGGCCAAGAGGCCAGGATTTAAACGGGAATGCAAATCATAAATACAGCACATGGCATTGTGTCGGCCAGAGACACATGACCACACACACACACACACACACTCTCTTACACAGTTACTGGACACACAATGAATGACGGGGAAATACACTTTGTACAATGTAGTGTATGTACAGGCGCCATACTATAATGTGCTAATTTGTTAATATTGTAAATGAGGCTGTAGATTATTTTAGGGCCGGAGGGGATTGCTGAGGAGCAACAGAATTTAGTCCGTCCTCTGTTCCCCCTCTAGTCTGATTAAACCAGCCCAAATCACAGCCCTGCATTGACCGCTTATATCAACTGTCAGGGCCTGCTTTATCAAGAGGCCACCTGCACCATGCCAGTTGAAGCCTTGCCCTGTTCCTCTCCTCCTCCTCTTCCTCGTCCTTCTCCTGCTCCTAAAAGAATTTTCCCCTGTGCGGTGTCAGGACCTCTGCTCCTGAACACCTGACTGAGTGGCAGGCGGCTGTGACGGGGGCAGGCGGTAACATGAGGCTGGGTCCGTGTAAGGCAGTGAGAGAGAGAGAGAGGGGTTCGTGTCAGCGCTGTGCTGTGGTGCGCCGCGCCGCAACGAGAGGGCAGAGGTTCACCCTACATGGACAAAGAAAGGGTATCTGCATGGCCTGATGGGGCGTGTGTCTGTTTGGCCTGTCCTCTCTCTCTCTCTCTCTCTCTGTCTTTCTCTCTTTTTCTCCCTTGACTGTTCTTTCTCTGTCTCTCTCTATTTATCTCTTGAGTGTTCACTTTAAGCTGTGTTTTTGCACAGTGATTGTGTATATTGACATCACTCAATAAAGCTGATGAAACACAAACATGCAAACAGATACAATATCTGTGAGAAAAAAAGAAAGGAAGAAATTACTGTATATGCAAAAGGAAACTTAATGGTGTAATTGTAAACTTGGATATCTAAATGAACCTTCAAGAGTAAACTTTTTAGTCATGTGAGAAAAATATACAGATACCCTATTCTATATGATTCTGTCCACCATTTTTTCTGACTGAAGCTGCCAGCACCAGCCACATTTCATTTTGTCAGTAAAAAGAATTTGAACATGTGCACAAGGCACGAGAAACAGACAGCAGAACACACACAGACATTAACACCTCATGGATGATCTGTGGCTGGGCCTGATGCTTTTCAGGGGTCACTAATCCTTGTTTCTCCTTCCCAACATTGAGAGCTCATACATCTTCCCAACTTACTAACGATGCACCTCATTGCACAAACACACACACACAGACACACACATGCACACCTGCACACATACACACTCTGCAAAACCACAAAAACAATGGCATTTCTTGGATGGCTTTGTTTTGTTCTTTGATTAGAGTAAGAAAAATGTAAAATTGAATCACCCTAAAAAGAAGTCTGGAATGAATCATTCCACACGCCTGTTGTTCCAGGTCACTGATTGCTGCTGATATCCCCCCTTCTGGACACTGGACATTCTGGACGCTGGTGAATGGATAATGACCAGATAAGTGCTCGAGTGAGTGGGAGCCAAGACTGGTGAGAATGGAGTTGGTTGTCCAAATAGTTCTCAGTCCCAGTGATAAAGAGCAACTGTCTTCACATACACGCCCACAAAAACACACACGCACGCACGCACTTACTGGCTCCTCTCTCACACACATCTCTGAGTAAAAGTTATTTTTAATTGTATCGTTAAATAGAGACAGAGTGTTCCCAGCGGTATGAAACATGTATGCCACTTGAGTTCATGGTTGATTGTGTGGAGAGACTGAGGATAAAATATGGGTCACCGGTGTCTGTCTGGAAGATATTCCACTCCTGCCTAGTTGGGCACTGTAAAACAGTAAAAACAAAAACAGACCACTTATTTCATTTCCTCTGTGTTGTGTTCAGTCATTTGTCTCATGTTTTTATAGCTTCTGCAAAAGTTATCATTTAGCTACATCACTGTGTCCGGGATCTTTTAGCGTTTCTGGGGTTTGCAAACCAATCAGCGAACAGTATCTGATGCCCGATGCTATTGAACTTACATGGTGAATCCCAGCATGTAGCACATGCCTTATATGTATTGAATATTATTATATATTATGTACATTATAAAATAGTTACATGCCAGTCAAGGGTTTCAGACACTGTCACAAAAGAAAAGAGATAGCAAACCACTTCAGTAAATATTGACAGACCTAAAACCCAAAAGCATTTATTAAAAAAGTCAAACTGGACAAAAACAATAACGGAAAAAAGTTGGCCCAAACAAAAGCCAACGCCAAGGCCATGCCATCCTTTCAAACTGGCCACTGGATCTGTCTGGAAAAGTTGTGACTGGGCGAAGCACTGTCAGTGGGAACGAGTGCAAACCTCAGCCAAGGGAATAGCGCCCCTTTTATATGTAGGAGCACCCAACCAGCAGTGGCAGGAACAAAGCACAGACACAAAGGCAGAAAAAAAACACTGGGACATAACTCTATACTATATATCTATCTATATCTACAGACCTATTTACACATTACACATTAACAGGAATTTATCATTATATTTCTAAGGCAAAAAGAGTGAGGAAAGGCTTGTGTGGTGTGTTAGCATGGGGCACGTCTTACGCTCAATAAGTGAAACCTGAAAGCCATGTTTATATTGACAACATAATTATGTTTTCAAATGTGTACTATTGATTGATGGCAACTATAAAACCAAATGCTGACAGTATTAGCTGTGTTGCTAATGCTAAATCATAAAACTTTGTGGCACCAACTGAATTGACTTAACAATTAGAGGTAAGCAAAGAGGCATTTTGGGAAATGTACTGTATTTAATACACTTTTGATAAACAAACATCTCTGCCCTCTTTAACCTACTAAAAATGTAAATGAAAATGTAAAAAAAAAAAAAGTTGGCACACCTGACAGACCGGGCTATAACTATCCCTGAGCATATGTTCCAACCAAGAAGTACGGAGCCCGGGAAGGATCATGTTGGTGAATATTTTTGAACATACTTATACTTTTGCGTTTCACTAGCAATAGTTTTGCGGTCCCTCGCAATACTTCTGCGTTCCCTCGCAATAGCAAGTTGACAGGAACGGAAAAAAAATATGCTAAGGAACACATACAAGTATTGCGAGGGAGCGCAAAAAGTATTGCGAGAGAACACAAAAGTGCGGTTCAAAATGATTCACCAACGTGACCAACGTGAAGTAGTGGTGATTAAGATCATATTTACCCACCAGTGCATATGTGCCACAAACCTTTGTGTTATGTTTGGCCCTCTTGCTTACCTTAGGTGATGTTTTGTGCATGTGTAACCGGATGTTGAATGTGTGGCCTGTGTGAAAACTCATGTTAAGTATTGCAAGAATACTATATTATTTCTCTCGATTCCTCTTTGGATATAACACTTTGTACAAAGTGAAACAACAGGCATCAGTCTAATGTTTTTAGTGATGGCTGTTTAAAGTTATTACATAGGCCTATTTAAAAAGCCTACTAAAACATGAATTAAGACACCTTATATCTTCTGTTTTTTCTTTTACATTCTTGATGAGCAGCCAATGGCTGAGAACGCAAGTGACACTGTACCCACTGTGGATGTAAACATGGAGAAGTGCTATGTCACTCTGCGTCGTGGTGGAGCAAAGAATGGACAAAGTGTTCCTTGCCTGTTTATCGTTCCTTGCTGGCGCTGTTTGGCAGGGTGTGTGGAGAACATGATGTTTTGGACTCTGGGGTGTGCTCTCGTCTGTGTGTGTGTGGACTTTGGCTAGTTTTGATGCAGCGCTATGAGCAAAATTGGGGGGTCTTTTCAGAATGGGCATTGTGATTAAAAAAATGCTTGTGTTTTTGTGACTGTGTGTGTGTGTGTGTGTGTGACGTTTCTTTGTCTCTGTGTGTATATATATCATGTCTGAGGCTTTTTTAAATTTTAATTCTCGCTGGGAAGGTGTAGGATAGGCCATATAAAAATACTGGACACCCACGAAACATCTATATCCATCTACCTGTCAGACATATTTGGTGTACAGTGCTTGCCCTGGGCCTGATAGGATGTTTGCCCACTGTACCTTGTAAGAAACACATGTGCTAGTTGCTGTCATCGGCACACAGAAATAGAGGAGCGGCACAGTAAAATCGTCCCGACGAATTGCCATGATGAAACGCTGTTTTCGTTCAAGTGGCACATGTTTTACTTAACCTTGCTTCTCAATTAATTCCTTTATTTATTTCAGCATAGAGTCCCAAAAATAGAAGCTGGCGTGCGGTCAGGCCATTTTTGTTGCCCTAGGGGAAAGAGGACATGGCCTCCCTCTCTCTTTCTCTCTCTCCCTGTCCATGCCTCCCTTCATCCCTCTGCCTGTGCTTCTCTTTCTTTTACTGACCTTCTCCCTCTTTCTCTCTCTCTCTCTGTCTTTCTACATCTCTCGCCCTCCCTCTTATGACGGCTGAAGGGTACGCATGCGGATGGACCGCTTGTTTATTTGCCTGGCAAAAAGCATGAAGCCCACAGAGTTTTCCACCCTTTAAAAACCTCACAGATGATATTTAGCTCCACAAACAGGACCTGTGGAACAAGGCTTCCTTTATATAGACCGGCCGTCAATAGGGACCAATAACAGGGCCCGAGCTACTTAAACTTGTTCTCAGGTTCCCTTTTAAAAAGCTCGCAAAAGTAGCCGTGCACCTTTTCTTTCTTTTTCTTTTTCACCCTTTTTTGTTTACAAAAGAGCTCTTGAATGAGCTTTGTGATTTTTTTTATGGTTTAGGATTGGTAGTTCTTAACCACTGAAAGTACTTTTCCTAATGAAAGGAAACGATATGATAAGCCGTTGTGTTATCACCGAAAAAAGGTACCCTCTTTAACCAACCGAACCAAATCATGGAACTTAAGAGATCCACATGAAAGCACAGAGCACAGCAATGTATCAGCATTCTGTACAGGGTATTTTTTGCACAGTCATACGTACATGTACACATGGACACAGTAAACATTTTATGTTTGTGCTTGGCAGTGAATGACGAATGTAAAAGGAAATGGAGGGGGAGAGAGCACACAGTGAGGGTGCGAGAGAGGAAGAGGGTGAGAGGCAGAACATTTGTTGTCAATTTAGTAGGGCTCCTCATGTGTGTCTAGATAAAAGCCCTCGTGGATTTACAGTGCCTAAGACATGCAGGCATATGCCTTAGGAATGTGTGTGCCCATCTGAGTGTCTGTGTGTGTGTTTGTGCCCACATACAGTAAACATATGGAAGAGAAGACCCTGAGGTATTGATGGTCTTATGAAAATGCCTCAAAGATGACTGTGTGTCAGTGCATATATTAATGTGTGTGTGTGTGCACGCATGTGTGAGTGTCTGTTATTGAGCTGCTTTAGCGATACAAGGTGTGTGTATGACCATGTCTGTGATTGAGCTGTTGTTACGTTGCTTGTTATTAACTGTTGAATGACAGACTGACAGAACAATTTCATGGAATCTCATGGCCCGTCTATTTAAAGCCTTCTCTTTGCTTGGATGTATAGAGGCACAGGGAATGCAGCCAGACTACATTCCAGCTGCAGGACAAATCACTGCCTGCTGAGGGACGATATCTTTAGGCGGATCTCCGGAAGGCTCTTCCCGACTGTATTAGAAGGGCAAGCAGCCCAGTTGAAAGGATATGGTAAAGTATGTGTTTGGGTTCATGGGCTTCATGGAGAAGGGTTAGGTGTTTGGGTTCATGGACTTCATGGAGGAGTGTGAGGTGCTTGGGTTCATGACTGGAGTGGCTCTGATGGGTCATCAGATCAGAATGAGAATTAGAATCAAAATACATTTTATTGGCCAAGTATACTTGCAAATACATTTAAATAACCCTAACCCGATCCCTAACAGCCTGGTTGCTTCCTCTTTGACCTTCTCAAGGTCATGAGGTGAATGAATGAATGAATGCAGTTGAATTCACCTGTTAAGGTGTATGTCAAAATGGGAAAGATTTAGGGATTTAGACTAAAAAAGGATGGAAAAAAAGAAATCAAGAAAAGAAACAAGATGGAAATGAAATGAGAGAGTTTGGAAGTTGTAACAAAATAAGCGAAATAACAAAATCTAGCCACCCACTGTGTCTCTCGTATAAATATATTTAAAAAAACATCACCAAACAAAATCACCTCTAAACTGGTTCATTCTGGAGCTTGCAGGGAGTATTTTACCTCTCCCCTGAAAAAAGGGAGCTGGGGCAGCCAAACCATGGGCCATTTTCATTCCGTGGACGAATCCTTACAGCCTCTCAGAGGACGAGCCAAAATTTACTAGAGTTAGAGAGTAAAAAAAAGCGTGTTTAAGGCCTCCACAGAAATGTAGTGTTGTTACCCAAGGCCTCTTTTTGTGCTGATCGCCCTGTTGACTTGTTCCAAGCTGGAGCACAAAAGCCAGTTACAAGAGCCACAGATCAAGCAGGCGTGCATTGCAATCAGCAGATGTCAACAATCACTCAAATAAAACAAAGAAAAGTAAACATAAATAACATTTAAAATGTAAAAAAGAAACAAAAGTCAGAAAGTACTTATAAAAACATCGAAAATCTTTTTTGGAACACAGTGCTTTCGCATTTTTTAAATGTGTACATGTGGTCTGAAAATGGCTTGGATGTGTGTGCAACACATAAAAATGTGACTGGGTGCTTTAGGCAGTGAAAACCTTGCCCTTGTTACTCAAGCTATCTGGGCGTTTTGATGTGTGAGAAGGCTGATGGGTGACTAGCATGGGGCTGGCGCACACAGGTGCAGATCCAACGGTCGCCACGGTGATTTATACACCAGAGGTCAAACAACCAGCTTTCCCACCACCGTGTCCTTGGGTGCCTGCAGTCTTTGAGGCTTGTAGCCCCTCTGAACTCTCTCTTTCTCTCTCTCTCACACACACACATGCAGATACACAAATGCACACATACACACATGCATGTGCAGGTACACACATACACATACATGCACGCACACACACACAAAGTCTTTCTGAAACTTGCACACAGTCTGTCAAATTCACACTCAATTAAATATATCATCCAAATTCCTGCATGCCTTCCACAATGCATTATAATTGCGCACACTTCCCACTAATTTGCGCGACACCCTTAACTTCTCAGCGTGATTAAGCGAAGCCTCTAATTGATTTCTAACCTGCAGGGTTGGGGAGCTCAGAGCAGCCATGGCACGCAGTGGTTTAGACCCACAGGGCTGAGACTGCTCACAAGATGCTTTGGCTTCTGCGTGCTTTAACTTACTGTAAACACTCTCCACATGCAGCAGTTTAAATAAAAAGAGAAAAGGGATTCAGCTTAGCACACACACAAAGACACACTCTCTCACCCACAGACACACAGACACACTCTCTCACACAAACACACACTCTCTCTCTCTCTCTCTCTCTCTCTCTCTCACACACACACACACACACACACACACACACACATTATATATTGTAGAGTATTGGCTGGTTCTGAAAAACCACCAGATTTTTTACGGTAACTGGGAAAAGGCAAAACAGCAACCGCAAAAGTTGTTTTTAATTTGGCGCAGTAACGTTCAAGTTTGCAACCCAAAAAAGTAGTTCATTACATAACATGCTCATTGTATGCGTTGTGTCTTGGAGAGATTCCCTATCTGAGCAATTTTCGACTTTGATAGACTTTTCAGACTGTGTCTGTTTGAGTTTCTATACTTGTGCATATACTGGTGCATATGCTTTATATATGCTTATATATGTGCTTTTTATGGCTTGAGGTGGTTGTTAAAAGCCCAGCGTTCACGAGTCGAGGCCAGAAGATACTGTTGGTTGCCTCTCAACTCAGCAATCAGGCACAAGCAGCCACATATAACAATAAAAAAGCAAATTGATTCTGGCCTGCATAGAGCAGATTTGTGTCCAAGAGTATCAAGAGGATCATTACTTTCTCTCTGTTGCATTCTCCCTCTCTTTTTTAGTCTCTCCTTCTCCTAACTCACACTCTCTCTCTCACTCACTCTTTCTGTTCCTCTCTCATCCACACTGTATTTCATTCCCTCACTCTTCTTTCATTTCAACGCTTTCCTCAAACTCATTCCTTTAAAGCCTGCTCGCCATGACAACCACTCGTTTCTCCGCCTCTGTCCAGTTGCTCTGCTCTCAACATCTCTCTTTTCCCTCTGACTTTCCTCTCCTTTTCCTGGAAACACACACACACACACACACACGCACACACACACACACACAGTACACCCATACAAACAGAATTCATATATGAATTTGAATGCACACACACACACACACACATACATCTGGGCTGCATCAGAGTCCTAAGCCCCCCATGTGTTAGTGTTTAGAGACTGGTTCTGCTTGTCCGGGTGCCAGACGCTTCAGCTCATTCTCCTTCCCAGGCCAGGCCAGGCCCGTTCTGCCTAGGATGCCTCCTCCTCTCCCTCCCCTGCCTTCTTTCCTCTCTTCTCCTCTCCTCTTTTTTCCTGTCTTCTCCTCTCCCCTCATCTTCTCTTTTCTTTCTTCTCCTCTCTTCTCCCCTCTTCTCCTTCTCTCCCCTCCTCTTCTCTTTTCTCCTCTCCTGTTCTTCCCATTCCCTCCCCTCTCTTCTCTCCTGTTAGTCTCCGTTAAGCTGGATTTATACTTCTGCGTTGCGTTGTCGCAGACCTTCGCCGACACCATTCAGACCTTCGCCGACACTACGCATACACCTTTCGTGCGCATGAAAAAAATCCTGACTACGCGTCAAAGTGTCGCCGACACGGTACGCAGACCGATGCATACGTCATGGATTGTGATTGGTCCGCTTTACATCAATTCCAGTTCTCCGCCTTTCCAGTGCGTTGTGTGTACAAGACCGGCATTTTTGAACTTACATAAATGGCCTTATAACTACCCATTCACCTGACAAAGACAGTTGACCATTGCTTATTAACCAGACAAAGCTTCCCATCAACGCATCCGACAGTTTGGGAAGTTCCACAGTCTCTAGAAATCTCCGGCTATCGTTTCCCACTGGTTAGTTGACGGACAGGGCAAAAACTCGGGCTGCAGTGTTGTCCACAACGCTTGCAAACCTCTGACACAATAGATGACACTGAGGACAGCATGTAGCTTGCCGCTAGCTACAGCCTGTTGATTTGCACCAGAAGCCAATACTCGCAACGCAACGACCGGAAAACACACACGCAAAGGACCCTTACTAAACTCAATAACCCCCTAGCGTTGTGGCAGTGAACTGCCACGCGCAGCAATTACGCGGACGCAGAGGTATAAATCGACCACGGAAGTATAAATCAAAAACGTCGGCGAAGGTGTCTCCGACGGTGTCTGCGACAACGCGACGCAGAAGTATAAATCCAGCTTTAGTCTCCTCTCTTCTCCCTCTCTTCCTCTTTCCTTCCCTCTTCTTTTTTCCTCTCCTCTCTTCTCCTCCCGTCTCCCCCTGCTAGTGCTGCAGGGCCCCAGTAGGAAACTCAATCTCTCTGAGGCACCTGGCTGCCAGGGTGTCTTTGGAGTCAGGATGTTCGACATGGAGGGAGGGGAAAAAAGAGAAAATGAGATAATCAGGGGCATGAATGTTGTATTTGTTTAGCCGCAGGCTTTACGTGATTACATTGAGGACGCGCAAGACACTGAGACACACTGTTTATGAGGGAGGCTTTTAAAACACTCCAAACACACACCGACACACACGCCCCTGCTCTTATATTTGGGAAAATGTGATTATGTCAATTGGACCGAGGCGAAGAGATCTAACATCAACACATCTCGGTTGTAGTTTAAGAGGAGAGTCACAACATGCTTGTACTCCATGAACAGAAACAAACATTCACACACACACATTTACACAGACACACACACACTCACACACACACATTTACACAACAACCCATGACCTCATGAGTGTGTCTCCACGCCGCTACATCACCATAGTGACACAGTAACCTCCACACTGGCTGACGGTTGCCACAGTGTGGTCTGTGTCCCCCCCCCACCCCCTCAAAATAAAAACAAGGTCCAGCAGCAAACAGCCCCACAGCTTTCCAGGATCGTCCGGCCGGTGGATAATTTAGTTTAATGGCATTTAAGACTCCTTTCTTGGAAAAAGGAGGCAGAGCCGTGATCCACAGTCAGATAGTTGATGGTGTTGATGCCGAGGGACAGGAGGGGGCTTTAAGGCCGGGACAACAGTCCCTCTCTGGCCGGAGCACCCACAGGGGCTATGCTATCAGTGGAGCGGCACGCCGCCACCCACTCCAACGCAAACAAACACCTGGACGATCGCGCCGTTACATAACAAACCTGTGTTTGTGCCATGAAAAAGGCATCTGTGTGGGTGTGTGTATGTGTGTGGGTGTGTGTGTGTGTATGTAAGAGAGAGAGTGAAAGAGAGAATGCACATGTGCTTGTATGACACTTGTGTTATTGTATGGCCTCTGAATTTTTGGATATTGTAACATTCTGAGTCTGTGAATGTGTGTGTTCATATATTTATGGCTATGTGTTCAAATCCATATGCTTCTATATGATTTAATGAACTTTTTAACCCCCTGAGTAGTCTAGTAGTGTGGACTTCAGTAAATAAGAATCCTTCCATACATTAGCTCACAGAGCAGTACACAGTACACATGCTCAGGATATTCCCGAGAATATCCTGACATTCACATTTCTGTTTGAAACTTTTCCGATGAAAAGTGAAATGTTTTCAAGCTCCAAAAAGAACTCCAGTTGCCTATGAACACTTTCACCACTTTGACCTGGGAGAATAAGAATCTTCACAGACGTATGTTCCAGTGCGCCATCAGAGCTGTCCACTGTCTCCTGCGTCTTCCCTCAATCTCCTCCTCCGTCTCCCTCTCCGTTAATTTATTTTCCATCTGAACACATTCACTCATCTCTTGCTTTTTCCCACACTTCTTCCATCCATGAAAAACAAACAGCGCACGACGTCTCTCAACATCGTCGAGTAACTCGGGCAGCCCTGGACGTGCTCACACAACCCTTGCCTTATTTGAGGTTGATTATCACTCAATAGAGAGATTAGGGACCAGGGGAAACATAAGAATTATCTGTGAAGGGGAGCTGAAGACAGCTCACTGTTGCTGTCAGAGTGGTGCAGCTTTCCTGGCCACTCGCATTAGCTTCGTTGGCAGCTAGCGGCTAAGTGTTTCACACTCCCCGCTGACAAAGGCTGCAAACTGGAGCAGTGGAATTTCCTCTCTAATGGGTGACAGGCAGCGACTCTGGTGATGCATTTCAACATGTTTATAAATTAGGCGAAATAGCTACCATATGAGACAGGATATTTCAAACAGACGCGGATGGGTTTGGTTTATACTGTCATTACGTACAAACCTAATCTGATAATATTTGCCTGCTAAGTTACTATCCAATCCATCTCTTTGGATAGCTAGGTAGAGAAGGTAGAAACGAACAGGCCTGTACGTTGTTCTGTTTCTTTTTTTTTCATACAGCGGTTTGCGTCTCATCTGAGCTATGAGGGATATTTTCAATGGTGGGCACCCAAAAGAAACAGTCTGGTGGAGGACTCATCGTTCCATGCTACGACTCCCTTTGAGTGTGGATGGAAGAGATGAGGATGTGACTAGAAAACCTCCCCATCCAAGACCAGCCCAAGGGAGAGGGGGTGGGGTGTGTGAGTGTGTGTGTGTGTGTGTGTGTGTGTCATTACACTAGTGTTTGGAAGTCTAGGCCATGTGCATAGGTTGGCAGTCTGTGGACTTCGAATTGGGGGGCTGCATAAAAGAAAGGCCAAACAGTTGGCAAAATACTGTTCTATATCAGCAATTATAGGAAGTATGCATATTTGGAAAAGGAGATGTTTTCTGTATCCATGAACTGTAACCAGGAAAACACATGGTTTGTAAGCTGCGTGAGTCTATTGGACTATTCTATAGATTTGATTCCCGATGAAAGTTGTTTGCAAGGTGGAATCAAATAAAGTATGTAATGTGTGTGGGAGGGGGGGGGGGGGGGGGGTCAGAACAGTGAATAATAGAAAACTGAAATGACAAAACGATTGAAAATAAAAATTGTAAGTATTAATAAATAATTACATTTTTAGAGAATTTAATAGCCATGTACCAAGGGTGAAATTAAGCCTGTGCGGCCCAAAACTGCATCTGTAATAAATTTAGAGACATTACGTAGAATAATCTGAATTCTTGATGAATAATCAGTTCTGACCACGGCTGAGAGTTCCGGGCTTTCTCTCTTGATAATATTTTAATGTCCAATATACCAGCAAACTCAGTAACCTTCAGGAAATATTCCCCAAAGTTAGAATATGGGCTAACATTTCAAGGTTTCACTTTCAGGGAAATTGCCAAGATGTGCTTGTAAAGTTGTTTTTGTCAAACTTTGCAAAAGGTTGCGTTTTGAGAACCCTCCCTGAGAATGTTGTTATAAAGTTTTTGTAAAATGGAGATTTTAAGGAATGCTCCCTTAAATTTGTAATACCTTCCCAGAGGGGACCTTTCTCAGAACATTTCCTTGAAGTTTTTGTGCTTAAATTAGAGACCCACAGGAAACGTTCCCTTAACATTCCATAAAGGTTGCATTTGGAGAATCTTTAGGGAACCTTCTTAGAACGTTGTGTTTATGTTATCTTTGTCGAACTCAGACATCATTTAGAAAATGTTCTCCGTAGATTCTATAAGGGTTGCATTTTTAGTTCAGCTAACTGGATTGGCCTTACACTTTTCCTCCTGATGCACACACTGACTCCAGTTTCTTACATAACGTTGAGGCAGATGGATGAGAAATAAGGATGGTTCGGTAAAAGAGACATTTTTTTCACTTTCTTTTTTTCTGAATGCCACATTACTGATAGAGATGCGCTGATGGCGGTTACAACCGCTGACTCCGCAGATAAACCGCGGATCGGGCAGGTGACGTGAGGAAAAAAAAATATATTAACAATATTTGGGCGGGTTGCAGTTGAGCAAGTCAAATAATTAAAAACTCTCTCTATAGTTATATATTGTTGTCATCATCTGAAATAACAAGCACATTTTTAAAGGCCCACTAAGCAACATTTTTCAGTTAATTAATCCGTTTCATACTGTTTAAGATGCTAACATGAGTCATTACACGGCGAACGAACGGTGTAGAATGCGCCACTGTGACCTACAACGGTAGATACAACATAGATACAGTGTGTGGTAGTTCATATTTCATAGCACGTCAGTGTGAGCAATGTGCTGCACTGCTTCTGTCAGTGTTGTGCCTGAACACGCTCATTGAACGAAAGTTCATGAACTCGTTCATAATTTTGATGAACTTGAACTGAACGTATTACTCACTTATGAACTATACTGTGAACGCGCTCATTCTGGTGTCTGTGAACGGCACTCTTTTTAATTTAATTCAAGGTGTCAGCCTTCTAATACACCGTTCAGTCCTCCTGTTAGTTAATCGTTGCGTGTGCGCCGAAGTTGTGTGTGGAATAGGCTATTTGGCAACAGTCAGCAGCAACCAGTGTCGCACCGCCGCATGAGTCATCAATACAAAAAGCAGCATGGAGGCTGTGGCAACAAAGCAGCAAAGTGGTTTGCCATTTCTCATGGTTAGGAATGATTAATTTTACCGCACAGAAATTCACTTTAGTAAAGAAAGAAATGGACAGATTCAAACTTATTCGGCACTTATTAGCCTAATAATCTTACAACACAACGTGTGGGTCTATTCAACAGCGATAAAGTAGACAATGAGCTGCAAATAATATGTATTTAAAGACATACGGATGCAATGAGCAGGAAAGCTTAGGGCAAAGTGCAAATAGAATAATGTCTGACTGTGGCAGAAAAATTGTAGCTCGCAGCATATTGAAGAAAAGAACTGAACTAGTTCATTTTTTGGAGCTGTGAACTTAGTTCAGATTTTTTAAATATGAACTATGAACTGAATGAGTTCATTTTAAAAATGATTAACTATGAACTGAACTAACACTGGCTTTTGTATCCGCTCCTACACCACATACACTTTACCTTGGAAAAATATACATAATATGAGTGTATGTGTGTTATTTCTGTGTTTGTGCATGCATGCGTGTGTGTGTGTGTGTGTGTGTGTGTATGTCTGTGTGCGCATGCGTGTGTGTATGCAATGTGTGTAAACTAAGCCTTCACACAGCTTATTTCCATGAGCAGATGCACCGGGAACCCAAACATGAGGAGATGTTTGCGGAGTCCTACGACGTGATCAGATTACTGTGAGGTGTTTCAGTAGAGACGTCATCGCCGATGCATCTCAAACTCTCATATGGATACTGTACAGCAATGGCATTCGTTCGTACCGAGAACAGGTCCAGAAAACAGGACATAGGAGAGATGTTTACAAGCAAGAAGAAGACATGGCTGACACTCTGCAATGTCAGGTCACATAAATGTATCAGACGCACGTCAAAAAATAAAATGAGTTTGAATGAGAAATAAAATAAAATGAGTTTCTGTTTTTTTTCCCTTCCAGACATGAGAAATGAATGCGGCTGGAGTTTGGGTACGGAGTGTGAAAAATGGCTCAGAGAAAGGCACTAAAAGTGAAGCCCAACAAACAGTGTGTTTGTTTTTTCAGTGCTAAACAGAGACGTCATTTATCATGTGGTTTATAAATACTCAAACGGTCACTGCTGCCTCTTGTCTCAGTGCTCTCGCCAACCACAGACACATGCTACACTGTACATATGTACATACACACACCTACACACACACACACACACATGTACACACACATATTCACAAAGAGACATTCTATACTGCACATGTGTACATATATACAAACATACACCTACACATACACTATCACACACACAATTACACACACATATTCACACATACACATACTATACTGCAGATATACACAATCATACACCTACACACACAAACAAACACATAGTCACTCAAACACAGACACACACAAATACACTCTACACACTTTCAAATGTTATCAAATCAAAATCTTGGATGATTTAATCAATGAATGTTACTACAGGGGTCAAGGATGCCTGAAGTATTTCTTTTGATACCTTTGGCAGCACTAAATGAAGTGTGTATGCATGAGTAAGTGGGTGGATTTCAATGTGTAAAAGTCGGTGAGTGAAAGAGTGAGAGAGAGGGAGATGGAGACAGAGAAAGAAACTGAATGACCTTCAAGTATTTTTAATCAGTCTTTATTTTCCAAGCCAGTTTGTGTCACGGAACATTGTTCTGATAATTTGCAGTCTCTTGGCCTCCCCACAATTCCACACACACAGCCCCCCCCCCCCATTCCCGCCTGCGTAGCTGTTGGCAGCCATGATAGTCCGGATACTCAGGCTCCATCCTCCATCTCCTCTGTGGAGTGCAGGGAATGTTTTCCTTCAAACCTCCCACCCCCCCACCCCCCTCGTTCTCAGCCTCGGTAACCATGACAGCGCTGCAAACCCACCTTCGGCCGAGGTGACCGGCTTGATATTCCAGGTCGTGTCCCACTGAGTCGGCACTCCGCTCCCAGCTCCCCGCTGGCTCAGAGAGGATCGGTTGGTGTGGATGACGTCTCCTGGACTTGCTTGTTTCTCAACCCCTCCTGCGTACGTTTTTGTGTGAAAAGGTGAAAAAAAAACAGGAAATGTTGTTGAGTTGTTGTTGTGGAGTGGCAAACAGCAAACAAAAGTCACAAATGAATAAAAAGCTGAAGGTTTTGTATCTGCTCTTCCTCAAACACAACAGGAGTAAGAGTTGATGTGTTTCCTTCACCTAACATAACACCTACGTGTTTGCTTTGACAGAAATCCACACTCATACTGACCCTTAACTTACATATGCACACCCTACACATGTGGGTACACTTATGCGTGTGTGTGTGTGTGTTTGTCATGTGTGTTTTGTAAGAAAGTGAGAGAAAAGGAACAAAGACACACTTACTTTCCTCCTGTTTTCCCACTATACTCACCTCTGTCTTGAACTGTAAACTTAACCTGTGTGAGCATATTTGTGTGTCTGTGTGTGTGAGTGAGTGAGTGTGTGTGTGTGTGAGAGAGAGAGAGAGAGAGAGAGAGAGAGAGAAAGACGTTCCAGCAGTTAGCTGCGCTGAGCTGCGATGTTTTTCTTCGTCCGGGTGAACTATGAGCTGCCACAGAGGAGAGTCTTTAAGGCAGCAGGGGAAGCAGCCAAAGCCCATCAGCATTAACGGCCCATCCTGGGGGGAACTGGCCTCACTTTAAACAGGCCCATTCTGCCAGTGATTTATTTAGGGGGCACAGTATTGTAGGGAGAGAGAGAAGAAGAGAGGGAGGAGTGCAAAGGGGCCACTGCCTTTTCCCCTGTGTGTCTTTAAATACTTGTGCCCGCGTTTGTGTGCGTCAGAATGTGTTGGCGTGTGTGTTTGTGTGTATATACCATATACAGCATGTTGAAATGTACACAATTGTGTGTATGTGTTTGTGTGTGAGAGAGAGAGACAGAGTAGAACTTTGTGTATATGCCATTGTGTGTATGTGTTTGTGTCTAAGTGTTCATTCACTGTAGCCTGTGTGTGTGTGTTCATATGTAAGTGTTCATTCACTGTAGCCTGTGTGTGTGTGTGTATGTGTGTGTTCATTCACTGTAGCCTGTGTGTGTGTGTGTTCATGTGTAAGTGTTCATTCAATGTAGCCTGTGTATGTGTGTGTGTGTTCATGTGTATGTGTTCCTTCACTGTAGCTTGTGTGTTTGTGTTAATTCCCTGTAGTGTATGTGTGTGTGTCTCTGTGTATGTGTTGATTCACTGTAGTCTGTATTTTTGTGTTGTGTTTCTGAGTATGTGTTCATTCACTGCAGCCTGTGAGTACCTCAAGTATAAACTCAGGCTTCTTTTTTCCCCTCCAGGAATCCCCCGGACTCTCTCCCGCAGTCCGACTCCACAGTGCAGCACAGGGCATCATCTGGCCCAGGGGTCAGAAAAGGGCTCTGCACAAGGACGCCTTTAACAGCCACACACAACACATTCAGCTCACTTCTTGCACAAATCCAATCGTTCAGGGAAAAAAATATATGTCCTAGACAAATAGGACTTTTAATTAATTACTAGAGTTCTTTAGGTTGGACTACTTATCAAAACATTATTAATAAAAGAAATATGGTTTATATATCTAAGAAATAATCTGTTTTTTATATATATATATTTTTTCCACTTACAACCACTGTTTGTGAAGCTTTTTTTGAAACATATGTCTGAGAGAAGAAGAAACCAAAGGTTCTTTGAGATACTGTACAATTAGGATTTCAGGAAACAACACAGAACACACATCAAAGACACAGACTCAGTTTTCATACAATGTTTTTTTTTTTGCCAGCATGATATCAATTATTTATAATGGAATCCCCTGGTCGGACATTAATGAAAAACAAATAAATTATGTAAACGAAATAAATATCTCTTTTATTCCATGCTTTTGTCTTTTATGACCCACCTCTCTTTTTTTGGTGTACAGATCCAGTTCAGTTCTCTGTATGAGCCACGACCTTTGACCTTGGTGCCCATAAGGCCGTTCCGGGCTGTTGTTGTTCAGTTCCATGGCAGCTGGTGGGGTTCTGGGTTTATGGCGGGCTTACGTAAGCCTGTTATTTCTGCTATAGAACCCCTCTGTTTACTACCCATATGCTCGTGCTCCACAGTTATCTTTGAGTAAGTGTGTTTGTGTGTGCGTGCATGCGTGTGTGTGTGTATGTATGTATCTGTGTGTGTGGGGGGCGGGTGTGAGTGTGTTTGTGTGCACATGTGTGTGTGTGTGTGCATGTGTTGGTGACTGAGAGTAAAGGGAGCTTGTGAGTTGAAATGTATTGGACACATGGAATGGATAGAGCATAGATGCCAGAACATGTGTAAATCCGACAGGGCAAACAAGACGCTACAGCTTCAGGAAAATGAGAAACTCTTCAAAGAGCTAAAGATGGGCTTGACAAACAAGGAGCACTCAAATCAACAGTGATATTCACGTTTCCCGTGTCTATGTTGTTTTCTCTCATTTCTGTTGCCATCTCACTGCATCCAAGACTCCTGCTCACAGCAGAAGAGGCACAGTAATTCTATACGATTATTAGAGGAAATATTATAAGCGTCTTGTGAGAAAAGGACTCTAAATTATAATACTAATGACTTCCTGGAATTACGGTAATCTCATACGTTGAAGAAATAGCGATATGAAGAATAGGGCTTTGTAAAAGACTTCCTAGGCTAAGCAGATGGGGTCATTTCTCAAGCAAAATACCAAAGCTCATCTTTAAATATCAGATTGTGTTGCATGTATATCACAGTTCATTCTATAAATATCACAGTTCTTTCAACATATATTTCAATTCATTGTACAGTTGTTTAAATTCCTTGTACGGTAGTCTCAGTAGCTCAGTGTGTTTCCAAAACATTTAACCTGTTCAGTAACATTTTATTCATATTACATTTTTTGTCAGAATATCATGTTATTTTCACATTAATAAACAGTACCTTACTGTGTATTGGTGTATGTCTGTCTTATTGTATGAAAGGCCTCTGTGTGTGTGTGTGTGTGGTTGATTTATGTGTTGTTATGAGCACAGGATGCTAGCAGAGAAGGGTTCAGTGATTGTTCTGTCCTCCCAGGGTGAAGACGCAGCTCAGATCCCTTTACGACGGGTACCGGCCATACATCAGTGTTTACACTAAGGCTCACAAACACACGCACACACACATACACGTACCGGGCACAAAAACATCATAAAACTCAGACACACATCCACAAAATCCACATACACACACAACCACAATATAAACACCAGACAATGAACAGTGGTATCGCTCTCACTCTCCTCTCTCTCTCTTTACTTTCATTCTCTCCCTCTTGCACTTGCTTCCTCTATTTATCTCTTTACATCTCTCTTTCTATCATTCTCAATTGCTACTCTATCTCTCTCTTTCTCTCTCTCTCTCTCTCCCTCTCTCTCTCTCTGTGCTCTGCACCTCAGCGCCCTCGGCCCAGAGTAGCTATAGTAATGTTGGTTTGCGGAGCGATGTTTGTTTGACCCAGTAGGGAAGCTGACCTACTTCATCCCGACCAACCATCAGCCATAGTGGGCCCTTCTATGCATTTCCCCCGACTAACCATCCTCCTTAGCCACACTTATGCAGTACAGTGGGCCCATCTATGCTGGAGCTTTTCCCCCGACCAACCATCCTACTTAGCTACACCTAATGAAGTACGGTGGGCCCGTCTATGGTGGATCTTCCTCCCAAACAACCTTCTTCCTCATCCCCACTTAAGGGCCGTTCACAACTATAAAGATAACTGTAACCATAACCATGTTTCACAAACTATCTTGTATCTCTTGTGAATGAAATCATGTATATAAAAAGACATGGTTTCTGATTATCAACATTTTATTGATAAAAAAATCCTAACAATATTGTTGCACATGTCTTTGCTGCTATACTTGTGTTTAGTACATCATCTATATCAGAGTGATGTGTCAGAGCTGTATCGTTGTAGATGGCCTTTATATAGTGGGTCCATCTAAACTTCCCTGCTCTCTTGTCCACACTTCTACAGTGAGCTAAGCATACACGGCAAGAGGAAAATGTTACAGCTCTGATGAACAGGAACACACATTCAGCCACACAAGCAACCCATACAAACAAACACACACACCAACATAAACACCTCCCTCATCTACTCAGACACCATCAGTACGGAGCATAGTGGAAAGAGATATTACGGGGACCTACCTTCACACACACACACACCTTCACTTACAGCTCCTTCCTGGTAAATATCTTCATGTACTTCTGAAGAAACTCATGGAGTCTCTTAGAGAGAGGGGGGGAGAGAGACAAAGAGAGAGAGAATCTGTTGACAATGCAAACAAAAGAGGAAAAAATAGAAATCTGTAGATTAAATACAGTGCGTGTAAACAATGCTGTGAGGGTGTAATGAAAGCCGCCAGAGCCGGTGTCTGGCTCTGTGAGTTAGTCATGGTGCTGCTGCTTTATGAATGGGAGAGCCGGGCTTAGCAGCCGGGCGGGACACAGAACTATGGAGCAGAAAGAGAGCCTGAACAATAGCCTCCACTGTTTATTCTGGCACCTGAAAAATCCCCTTCTCTCAGCCACACACCCACACACACACACACACGTGTATACACACACGCACGCATACACACACGAAATACACACACAATCACAATCAAGTTTGCAAACACTTGTTGTTCTCATGTACCTGTATCTGCAAGATACAACATAGGATTCCACAAACAAACACACAGACAGTAGAATACCCCCCCCCCCCCACACACACACACACACACACACACAACACATGCACACACGCAACCACGAGTTGCAAACACATGTTGTTCTCATGTACCTGTATCTGCAAGATACAGCATAGGATTGCACAAACAAACATGCATAGAATACACATAAGCACACACAATCAGAAGTTTGCAAACATATGTTGTTCTCATGTACCTGTATCTGCAAGATACAGCATAGGATTGCTTAAACACACGGACACACACACACACACATATCCAGGCACGCCGGTGCAGAACGAGTGCTTTTCCAGTCCAGGTCACAAAATGACTGCATGTTAGCATTGGCCCGCCTCACAAGTATCTTATTCTTCCCCTGGTCTCTCTGGCCGAAACACCATACACTGGGTCAATAAAACAGGCCCAGCAAGACGGATCACATGGCAAAGATAGCCCTTGGCCTCTGTTGGATAATACAGTACACATCTGCACACACTTGTATTTAGGAGCCAGATCTGTTCTGCGGTGTGCCGTATCATATAATAGCAGCACAGGGTTCCTTCACAAGCGGCCACATTGTTTGCATGCCGTTGCTGTGTTAGCTAACATTTAACAGAATTAGAATGTTCATTTGCAGTGTTTCCTGTTTGTGATTCATGTTTGGCCAAATAAAAGGGATTTAATCGTCTCAATAAAGCAGAAACACTAGCAAGCTGTGCCATCCATTGAATGTATATAATATATGATGCCATCATAAGCCAGGGTTCCCTTCATGCTTTCGGAAAGTGGATATCAAAACACTAGCTACAGTAGGTTTGATAAAGATGTATATATTATATGTTAAAAATGAATACACACACACACATATATATATGTGTGTGTGTGTGTGTGTGTGTGTATTACACAGTATATAAATATATATATATAGTATATATACAGAGTAAAGAGGAGGAATTGAGTTGACGCTACTACATCAATGTTACACACAAGTGTATGCATGTACATTGACACACACACACACACATACACACTTCCTCTTTTACCCATTCATACACATTTATACACAACGGCTGCAAGATGTGAACTCACTCTGCAGTTTACCAGTCACATAACAATGAATGCATGTGAACCTACTGTACTGTATGGTGTAAAAGTTTCTGAACATTGTAGTGACCAGAGGGTCACTATGACTGATATGTTTGGCATAGCCTGCCCAGTATGCTCGTTAGCTTGGCCTCTGAGAGCAAAAATTGAAATCAACAATGTTTTCATTCAATTTCAATGTTTTTCGACCAGCAAGAAGTGTATGGTAGGATAATTGATTTCATGAGTACTCTGATATGGACACATCAGATCAGTTGTCCACACTGACCTCTTTTGAAGGGCTGATCACAAAAAGCACACACATATTCACAGACGCACACTCACACAAACATAAACACAGACACACACACACACACACACACATATGCACATACACACACACACACACACACACACATATGGACAGTGTACATGTGAGCAATCACATGAGCCAGCACCTTACAGAGAAGGGGGGACTATCCACCACTACCGTTAGTCACGGTAATAACTCTGTTTTAGAAACCTAGTAAAAATAATTCCTCCTCTTTACTCTGTTCTTCAGCATGTCATGCAAGTTAGCTAATGGATCATGATGGCCCTGCTAGGTGGCTAAGGCAGACGCTAGACTTAAAAGTCTTTATGATCTACAATGTGTTTAAAAACACTTAGTGTACTGCATTGAAGTGCATTCACAACGATAAGGTGACAAGGCCTCTGAGATGATCTGGGTGATATTTCCTTCAACTTTTCCTTGGGAACTATTTTCACAGTCATTATCCTCACAACAAATGTAAATGTATGAACAAAAATTGTATTTTACTGGGGACAGACCACTAAAAACCAGGGACAGAGCCCAGAAAATTAGGGTCTCTTATCCATCCTGGGCTATGACCACTTTGCACAAGCTGGGACAATGTGTGAATTTCATCAGGCTAGATTTGTTCAGAATAGTGTGGTTCTGTAGCATTGCAAAGGCCCCGTTTGATTTAGTGTAGCATAAATGTAGCATTGAGCAACAGACTCAAAGACAATCATGTGTTCTGCCACCTCCAGAAAATCGACTGACATCAGAACATCCAGAGTGCTTTGAGTTTAGAGCATTTTTTTTTGCTTATATTCTGGTCCAGCATAGCCAGGTTAGCACCTACTAATCTACAAACTCAATCTGATTTCGCTCCATGACTATTTCCACCTTATTTCGCTTTGCCTGAGATAGGCATCTAATCACAAACGGCTTTCAGCCCATAGATGGGACCCTTTGGAGTTACTTCACTTTACGCGGCCTTTGGGTGTACCTTTATCACCAAATATCTTACCCCTACGAGCGGCGCTCTCTTGCGTCTAATGTAATTGGGTCCATCTGTGTTCACCTCATTGCCATGATTGACTGCCTCTATTTCTGTATTTCTGTGTGTGTGTGTGTGTGTGTGTGTGTGTGTGTGTGTGTGTGTGTGT
>JAGFZM010002153.1:291403-315209 GCA_017657215.1 Limnothrissa miodon | reverse complement strand
TGTGTGTGTGTGTGTGTGTGTGTGTGTGTGTGTGTGTGTGTGTGTGTATGAAACCTTGAGGCTGAAAGAACAGGCTTGTGGCCTGAAGGTCAGTCCTTAATCTTCCCACAGCTGTGGAAAAACCCAAGAGAAGCCAGCGATGAATTAGCAACTTTTCCTTTCCCATGAGTCACTGCAATGATGCCAGCCTCGGACACTGCATCCAGCCCTAGTGGAGCTGTCTAGTGGACCAGTGATCACTGCATCCATCCCCAGAGGAACTGCCAAATAGACCAGTGATCACTCCATCTATCTCCAGTGGAACTGCCCAATTGACCAGTGATCACTCCATCCATCCCCAGCGAAACTGCCAAATAGACCAGTGAACACTGCATCTATCTCCAGTGCCCAGTGGAGCTGCTCATTTGCCAAGTGAACAATGCCTCAATCCCGTCACAACAAGTTCCATCCAGATGATTTCCTTACAACTGAAATCAGGTCAAAACAAAGATGCAAAGTTCCTTCCTTCCCTCTCACCACAAGCAAATACAGCAATCTTAGAGCCTTAAAGATAAGCCAACAAATCACATTCAACATGCTGAAGCTATGAGGTCCCAACAACTGATTCAACAGAGTTGCTTGTGAAGAGTTACTGCCCAGCAACACATGCCAGCACGCTGTGCGCTGTGCACAATGGGCCTTGAGGATGACGATTGAAACAAAGCAGGAAGCCCCATCAAAGCTGGGGGTCTGCGGGTTCTTTCTAGAAGGTGATGTAGCACAGTGGGGATGGAGGGATGGGGATGGAGGGACTCCACTCTGAATCAGTTTTTAGAACTCCACAACAGCATCTCAAAATCTGCCTTAAATTATCACTTTGCTCGCATGGATGTTACAGAATGAAGTCATCTGCCTTCAGTTAGGAAATAAGTTGTGGCAGACATCACACGGAAAGATTATGTGTTTGTTTGTAGCATGACAGCGCTGAGCTGTGGATGAGTCTTACCAGCCATGGAGGACTTGCATTTTTTATTTTATTATATTTGGTGTTTGTGTGTGTGTGTGTGTGTGTGTGTGTGTGTGCTTGTGTGTGTGCAAGTGTTTGTGTGTGGGTGTGTGTTTGTCTTTGAATGCGTGTGTTTGTGCTTGTGTGTTCATGTGTGTATGCATGTGTGTGTGTGGCCATTTTGAATTAGTGTAAATGAAAGTTGCACAGGGGAACACAGAGCAACAGTTAGGTAATTAACCTCTGCAATAGTCAGCTTGCACAACATTGTATTCATCACTTCGAAACCCAATGCGTTTTTTAATTCAACACATGACACTCTAATGACATTATGAAACACTTGACCCTTAAAAGTAATCAACACTGGGGACTGGGCAAATAAATCTAGGCTAATTTACCACAGCCTCCTTCCACGCGTTATCCAAACAGAGAGAGAGAGATAGCGAGAGAGACAAATAGAGTTTGAGAATGATAGTGAGCCAAAGGAAACAATTTGTGCCACACAGATAGGCCTTATCTTGGACAGAGCCACTGATTCCCTGCATGCTGTGGACAGCATGTTTCTCCGACACTCATCCCCATGTCACGGTATAATCTTTGACACTATGAGGCTAACTCCAGGAACAGCTGATAAGGCCGGGGGAGGGTGTCAGTGGTGGGGGGCTAATGCTATGTTTACGTGGGCCTGTTTACACGCTACGTGATATCTGAAAAACGAAAGAGGGATGGTCATGTCACAGTGCCGATACTTCGCCAGTCCTGTCTGCTTGAAGTGTTTGAACCAAAGTTTTCAGGCCTCTCTTCTTTGGAATTTGCAAAAGTATCCTTTTTCCAAGTAGAAACCTCATTTTATGCACAAAGTTAGGTGGAAATCATGTTGTTCTAGATATCCAGCTAAGTGTAAACAAGTCTAAACAGACTAGGTTCTAGTCCTCTCTCGCTTTTGTTTTCTAGATATCCAAGTACATGTTAACAGGGTCTATGACTGGGTGCCAGCTCAGGCAGGGTCTCGCTCTCCTTTGATTTCTAGATATCTGGGTAGGCTACGTGTAAATGGGTCTTAAGGGTGAGGAGAAAGGCTCTGACTTTGGCTCACATACACTTGGTTAGATTATATCTCTTATTGTGTTTTCAATAAGAGGAGCTTATAGACTCCAAGAACAATATGAAGGGAAAGAGTGAGAGAAAGAAAGAGAGAGAGAGAGAAAGAAAGAGAGTGTGTGTGTGAGAGAGAGAGGGATGGGTGGATGGGCAGGTAAAGACAGGGGTCAGGGCAGGTCGGTGTGATGCATTATGGGAGCATTATTCTTCTCCCACTGGGCTCCTCGGTTCCACCTGATCCAGGTGAAAGAGTTCCGGGACTCCGGGTCGATGGACTGCAGATCCCTTAGGCCCTGGGGATTGCTGAGTGTGCGTTTGGAGAAGGGCAGAGAAAGCCCTGCGTCAATGAGTTTTCTATGAAATGGGCCTCCAGAAAAGATGAGAGATAAAGAAAGACAGAGAAGTGGGGGGAAGAGTACTGTAGGATGGGTAAGTCTTTTCAGATGGGCTACATATTGCCAAGACAAAAACCCACATCTGTAATTAATGCACTCCTATAGACATCATTTCATTTAGATCAAACATTATTTGTGGTTCAATAAATTAAAGGTACCCAAACCTGTCATATACGCAAAATTTATGAACTGTATTATGTATATCTATAAGAATGACAGTTTTGGATACCTTTAATTTATTGAGAATTATCCATTATAGTTTTATTTATAATTTAATGTCACATACTTATTTTTTAACAATGGAAAAAAATGTAGCCAAATTATGACGTTGTCTGTCTGTGCATAAAACAGAGAGGGGTGTAGAATGAGCAAAATAAAGTAACAGTTCAGTGTGTGTACTTGGGGGGTTAGGGATTGGTGTAACAAGGGCTACATAGAGATTTGGATGCTATTCATATATAGCTATACATGATTGATTGATTGACTGTTTGATTGTTATCTCAACTGGACATATGTTGATTGTCTGTATGTGGCTTTAGGCCTTGCTTGGGTGTATTTACTGTATTAGCACTTAAGTATTTATTATATTCTATTATTTTATGTGATGATGCACTGACCAGAGACATCTCTCAATATCATTGTACTTGTGACAATGACAATAAAGGACATTCATTCAGTATGAGCTAATAGAATGGTATGAAGAAGGGTAACAGTTATGCCATTAGCACTACCCCCACACATTGAGGAGCACCCAAAGGCAACAGGAGCAAGAAAAAACTCCCACTAAAACTATAGATGGTCGGTACCTACAGTACTGTATCATGGCACAGATACCTCCTAACACACTGGCATACACTCTCATGTAGAACAAATCCCATAGAAGGTGGCATAAATTGTTTCTGTTATGTGGCCCTTTATTGCCAGTACCAAGAATCCCAGCAATCAGTTATGCTGTAAGGCTGAGGCCGAGTAGCTGTAGCGTCTGGAATGTGTTGTGTCTTTTTTCCTTGAAAACCCCGAGATTCCTGGGAAAAGTAGCGAGAGGTTGGCGAGGGCACCGAGCGTTGTTTGAGTTTCCTCTGCGCTGACTGAGACAAAACAGTGGGAAGTGTTGTGAGAGAGAGATAGAGGGAGAGAGTGTGGGAGGGAGAGAAAAGGAGAGAGAGAAAGAGATAGTAAGAGAGAGAAGTGTCTCTCTCTCTCTGTGTGTGTGTGTGTGGGTGTGTGTGTGTGTGAAGGAGAGAAAAAAATAATGATACAAAGAAATATGAAAGATGTGAGAATGTGAGAATGAGTGAGCAACAATGTAAAGACTTCATTGTTAGCTGGACAGATACAGAGTGTCTGGTCTCTAAAATAATAGCCTAAATTCTCACACCTCAAACCCTGAGATCTTTAAACTTCTTGTGCCCAATGACCTTTAGTTGGTTACTGTAGACTATGTGTGTGTGTGTGTGTGTGTGTGTGTGTGTGTGAGAGTGCATGTCTGTGCTATCACTCGTATATCTGTCTGAAGTCTGGCAGGGGTGGCAAATGTCTTAAACGTGTGTGTTCTGATATGTCATTGTGAAAAAGAAAGCTGACGTCATTGTGAAAAAATGAACCACCGTCGGAATCACATACTGTGGTATGATACGGCCTGTGTAGAAGTGTGTGTGTGTGGTTTGTGTGTGTGTGTAGTATGTAGTGTCTGAGTGTGTATGTGTGTATGTTCTATGGTGTGTGTGTGAGGGTGTGTAGTATGTTGTGTGTGTGTGTGTGTTTGTGAAATTACGCCGTGTTTCGGTAGGCTTTGTTGCGTTATGTAAGCGGTGGGAGGACCAGCTGGCCCCCATTATACTGCAGACCCCATTACCCCACCCATCCCCTCTCAGCAGGGGCCGCCACTATCACACACACACACACACACACACACACACACAACTCTTTCTCTCACACAAACACACACACACTTCATACACACACTACATACATGCATACACACAGACAGACATCACATGCTACAAAGCATAAAAACTCACAAAACACATACTACATACATGCATACACACAAACACACTCACACACAACTCTCACACTTACACACTCTTCATACACGCAAACACTCTCCAATACAAACCACATACAGTTCTACGTACAAACACAGGGACACACTTACATGTACAACGCATACTACATAGACACTCACACACACACAACTCTCCCTTTCATACATACACACTCTACATACACACATACTATACATACACACACACACACACACACACACATATAGATATATAAATATATAGGACACATGCACACTATCACACATCTGTATTGTACATTCTGTTTTGTCTAAGAATACATGCACTCTTACTAACTCTGTCTCTCTCACACTCACACATATACACACTCTCTCATACACACACAAACACTCCGTCTCACACACACTCTCTCTTTCATGCGCACACACACATACATACACACTCTCTCTCTCTCTTTTTAACACACACACACACACACACATCACATGCACTGTAAAACTCTCGCCTCTCTTCTCTTGTGTCTTGCAAACTCGGTTCTTTACAAGGCTGTGTACATCTGTAATTGATCTCTCTCTTTCCCTCTCTCTCTCTCTCTCTGCTCCATGGCCCTTCTCAGTGCTATGAAACTATGAAACCATGAAAACTGAGAGTGCTGCATCACAATAATACCCAACACAGACACACTCTTTAAGAAGGGGCAGAGTAGGCTCTATATGCTCAGGAGGCTGGGGTCCTTCAGCAACCCCTCCCCATGTTCTAACAGTCTGTCATGGCCAGGGTTCTCCTATGCAGTGGCGTGTCTGGAAGTGTGTGTGTGTGTCTCTGTGTGTGTGTGTGTGTGTGTGTGTGTGTGTGGGGGGGGTTCTGGCAGACAGACGGACAGACAAACAAGACAGGCTGGTGAGAAGATCATAGACTTTGGAACAAAGGAGTCTGAGCTATCTATCTGTCAGTCAGTCTGTCTGTCTGTCTGTCTAAAACAGGCAAGGGCAAACGGGGGCCATATACGTCCCGTTTGGCTTTTTAATCTGGCCCGCCAAACGTTTCAAAATTATATTAAATAATATTATTAAACCTTTATTTTGTATTTTCCCTGCAATGTCTGCAAACTGCTGTTAATAAATGCATTGTTATTTTTTTTTTTAAAAGGCCTGCATATCCATGCTTTACTACCTATTTAAGGCCAAAACTGTGAAATATAATGGTCTTTACATGTAATTTATATTACAAACACTATATCTGTCTGCTCCTGACACGGCCCCTTAATTAAATGTTATAACCCATTGTGGCCCACGACTCAAAAAGTTTGGCCATCCCTGGTCTAAAACCTATGGGGAATCTTATTGAATGTCCACAAATGTCTTGGCAAATCATCCCAAGAGAGCTACCCTCTAGCATATATTTGAATCACTGAATGCATTATATTGGATTGCTAGCATGTTACAGCAAACCACAAGGTAAGAGAGAGAAAGTAAAATCATAAAAAGAAAAAAGAAATAAAGTAAGTAAAAGAGTTTATGAGTTCTCTTTCGTTTCGAAGCCGAAACGTACGAGTGGATGATGCCTATCATCTCCTGCTTTTCTGAAGTCATTTTAAACCAACCCTTTGAAAAAAGGGCAGTAAGCGCACTGACGCGCGCAGGCAACTACTTAGACAGCCCTGCATGACGTCAGAAAGTCTATATATTGACTGCGCTTACGCTTCAGGTCCTCTTTGCCTTTTTCACCTCGCTACTGCGTGTGTATTTCTGATTGTCTCCGTTTGCCTTTGCAAATATTCTAAACCGACGGCTTTTGTCAAAGCCCACCAAAACAGCTTTTTTCAAAGCTCTTCGAGGGATTTCCCGTCTTGCTCAAAGTGCTCACGCCGGTCCCTGACTTCTGGTACCACGAGACGCAAGATGGCTACTCGCCGATGCACCGATTGCAACCGCGCAATGGCGATCTCCGACCGCCATGCCATCTGTTTCATCTGCATGGGGAGCGAGCATGCTATGCTCGCCTTTTCGCGACCAGATCTCTGCTCGGCTTGCGAACGCCTCTCCCCTACAGCTATCGCCAATAGAGCGGCATTCTTCGTGGGTTCCACTGGCGTTTCGGGGGCAGGTTCTTCCCCCGCTGGCGTTAGGGGTATTGTTCCCCACCAGTCTCTCGATGTTTCCCCGGCGTCTCCGCACCCGGTTGGGCTCATCGATTGAGCTTCAGTGGCTAATCGACCGTCGGTTAGCTTCTCAGCGGCTAGCTTGCTACCAGCTAGCCAGCTAACCGACGCCCACCAGGCTAGTCCTGCTAGCTCCATTGGCGCGCTCTTCGCCCGCGCGGCTACCACGGCGCCTCAAGGCGACACCGATGACGAGCCAGTTATCGAAGCTGTGGATGAGGAGGAGATGTCCTCCTTCCTCTCCGCTCACGGCGCCACCGTCGAGGATATGCCTCCGGCTGTCAAGACCCACGCCGCTCAGCTAGCTTCCGAGCTAGCTTCTCTGGCTACTCAGGCGGCTAACAGGCTAGGCCTGCCTCCGCCTCAGCGCTATCCGGAAGGGCGTTTCGACCCCTTCTCCGGTGCGCTGCCCTCTCCAGATGCTCTCCCCCTCCCCGCTCACCCCACGGTTGTGGCCGGTGCGCAGGGCTCCTGGGAGGCTCCCTACGCCGCCATTGCCCCTATCCAGGGACACGCGGCGTTTTACGCGATGGACAAGGCGGGCGCCATTGGCCTCTTGCAGCTCCCTCGCGTTGAGGATGTGGTCGCTGGTTGCCTTGCACCAGCCTCTGCTGCCACCTGGACATCGCCTCCCGAGCTCCCCTCAAAGCCGTGTCAACGCACGGAGAAGCTCGCTTCCAAGGCCTTCATTTGCACAGGCCAGGCGATAAGGGCGCTAAACACCGCCTTTCTCCTCTCCTCCTTGGCGGAGGAACTGGTGGCTGAGCTGGCTACGCAGCACTCAGAGCTGACCGTCCATCAGCTCCGCAGAATTACCGCCCTCACCTCACTGGCTATTCGGGCGGCCATTAAAGCCGACGGGCGCTCCCTTGGCTCACTGGTCGTCTTAGACAGGCATCTCTGGCTAAACCTCTCCTCCATGCCGGAGAAGGAGAAGAAGCATCTGCTGAATGCTCCTATCTCCGCCGATGCACTGTTTGGCCAGGCGCTGGAGCTACAGCGCGATCGCTTGGAGAAGACGAAGTCGGCGGCTCAGGCCCTGCAACCCGTGCTTCCCAAGCATGCCCCGCCTCAACAGACCGCTCCCGCTGCTCCTCAGACGCGTGCTCGTACGCCTCAAAGGACGCAAAAGAAGAAGGCGGACGCGCCCAAAGCCGCGCCACAGCCGGCTGCCGGGTCGCAACCCACTTGGCAGCGCTCCCGCTCTCGCGGGCGCCCAGCTCCCGCCAACCGCCCGGTTAGCCGGGAGCGGCGTAAGAGGTCACAGCGACCCTGATGGGGTCGCGTGTGCGTGGCAGAGCATGTCATGCGATCGCCATCCATTGACTGCTACGCCTCTGTGTGCTCTCAAAGGCCCGGGTCCTCGCTCTGCAGTCCCCAGCTCAGAGCGTTCTCCCCCGCTTCGGCGGTCCTCTCTGATCTCACCCCCTCACGGGGCGCTGAGTTTGCCTTGTTCACAAGCACTCCGCACACACGTTACAGCCCCTCTGGGGCAATGTTTGAAAATGAGCCCCGGCCCAGGCCGGAGGATGCTCTCTGTTCTGTCAGCGCTATCGCGCACTGGGGCACCGGTACGGTCTCCGGCGCGCGTTCAGCTGACACACGCCCCGCGCTCTGCGCCCCGCGTTTCGTCACACCTAGACGGCGCCCGCGTGGCGCCGAGGCCTCCACTTGTGCCACGTTCTCCACGTCCTCTGTCCCCCTCGCCTTCGGGCAGTGGGCATGCGACGCCTCTGAATCGTTCACGAGCAGCGCTACCGCGCACTGGGGCACCCACACGGTCTCCGACGCGCGTTCAGCTGACACACGCTCCGCGCTATGCGCCTCTCGTGATGACTCGCCTCTGCGGTGCCCAGGTGGCTCCGAGGCCTCTACTAGTGTCACCGCCTCCGCGTTCGCTGTCCCCTTCGCCTCTGGGCAGTGGACATGCGACGCTTCGGAGTCGTTCACGGTCGAGAAGTCCCCCCCGTCCTCTCTCGCCGCTTCTGTCGGTCGATTCCTCGCCCAGATACGCGCAGAACTGTCTGCTCAGTCTGACACGTCTGCCCTTGGCCAGATGGGTAGCATCTCCCCCTTCTTCGAGGTCGTCGCCGATACGCACTCCGAGTCGGCTGCCCCACGGGGCGTCGCAGGTGCAGTGCGCGGCTCATCGACCCCCTACGTCGCTGACACGCGCTCCAGGTCGGCCGCCCTACGGGGTGTCGCAGGTGCAGTGCACGGCTTATCGACCACCTACGTCGCTGACACGCGCTCCAGGTCGGCCGCCCTACGGGGTGTCGCAGGCGAAGCGCACAGCTCACCGACATCGGTTTTCGCTGACGTGCGCGCTGAGTCGGCCGCTGCTGGCTGGTTCCAGACAGCTCCTAACGTCACAGACCCACGTGGTCTTGCGTCACCTGCACAGTCTGGGTTTCCTTGTGAACCTAGGCAAGTGCATGCTCTCTCCCTCCCAGGAGATCGAGTTCTTGGGCGTGAGGCTGAACTCACGCACGATGAGAGCGACGCTCACACCAAAGAGGCTTCAGGACGTCAGGGCGTGTCTACGCCATTTCAGACTCGGTGCCTGCGTTTCGGCCAGGCTGTGTCTCAGACTGACGGGCCTCCTATGCGCCGCAGGCAGCGCTGTCCCACTCGGCCTCTTACACTTACGCCCGCTGCAGCTCGCCTTAGCGGAGCTAGGTGTATCCTCCAGGTCGAACCCCGCCCGTCGGATTTTAGTGTCCAGACGCATGTGGCTAGCCCTCGCGCATTGGCGCAGGCCGTCCTCCTTCACCGGAGGCGGCGCCTTGGGTGCTATAGCCAGACGCATGACGGTGACCACCGATGCGTCCAAAACAGGCTGGGGCGCCGTTTGCTGCGGTCACCCCGCCAGGGGGATATGGGGCACAGCCTCCAGGAGATTACACATCAATGTGTTGGAACTCCTTGCTGTCTTCTGCGCTGTGAAGGAGTTTCTCCCTCTTCTCAGAGGAGAACACGTTCTTGTGCGTACAGACAACACCACTGTTGTGGCGTATATCAATCGCCAGGGCGGCACGCGCTCTCCGGACCTGTTTCGCCTGGCGTACAAGCTGCTCACCTGGGCCTCTCGCCACTTCCTGTCGATCAGGGCGGCGCACTTGCCAGGTGTTCGCAACACAGGCGCGGACCTCCTCTCCAGGGGTGTTCCGCGTGCAACCGACTGGCGCCTCTGCCCAGCCGTGGTGCACAGCCTTTGGTCCCGCTTCGGGCGGGCACGAGTCGATCTGTTCGCCTCGAGAGAGAACGCTCATTGCCCAGCGTGGTTTCCGCTGGAACGAGATGCGCCGCTAGGGTCAGACGCGCTGGCACATCCGTGGCCGCGCGGTCTGCTCTACGCTTTTCCCCCCCTTCCTCTGATGCGTCAGGTGTTGGCCAGGATCAGAGCGGGGGCGCACAGGGTGATTCTGATCGCCCCCAATTGGCCATCTCAGAGCTGGTTCTCAGATCTGGTCTCACTGTTAGACGGCCAGCCGTGGACTCTCCCTCTGAGGAGAGACCTCCTGTCGCAGGCTCACGGGTCGCTGTGGCACCCCAAGCCGGAAGCGTGGAGACTGACGGCTTGGCCCCTGAACGGGCGCGTCTCCTAGAGAGCGGCCTGTCAGACGCAGTGATAGAGACCGTCCAGGCTGCTAGAGCTACGTCCACTAGGTCGTTGTATACACTGAAGTGGCGCGTATTCAGCACGTGGTGCAGAGACAGAGGCTGTGATCCTCTAGTCTGCCCTATTGGCGAGGTGCTTGCTTTTTTGCAGCACCTATTTGATCAGGGTCGTACACCCTCTACTTTGAAGGTGTACCTCGCAGCCATCTCAGCTTGCCATGTTGGCTATGCTGGCGTTTCCCCAGGCGCTCACCCCCTTGCGTCGCGCTTCATGAAGGGCATCAGACGGCTCCGCCCCTCTGCCTCCCCTTCGGTCCCTACTTGGGACCTGGCCACCGTCCTACGTGGACTGGCCCTTACGCCCTTTGACCCTCTGTCGAGTGCCAGTCTAAAGATGCTTTCCCTTAAGACTGCGCTTCTGCTCGCCCTGGTCTCGGTGAAGCGCGTCAGCGATCTGACTGCCTTGTCGGTCAGTCCTGACTGTCTTGAGTTCACGCAAGGTGACGCGCGGGTCACGCTGCGGCCGAATCCCTTTTCTCGCCCGACAGTGCTGTCTACTGACCCTCGTTCGAGGGTCATTGAGCTCGCAGCCCTTCCTGAGACGGGCAGTTCTGTGCCCGTTACTCTGTGCCCAGTCAGAGCGCTTCGTGCCTACTTGACGCGTACGCAGAGCATCAGGAAGACGAACCAGTTGTTCGTCTGCCATGGCGAGCGTGCCAAGGGTCAGGCCTTGTCTACCCAACGCATGTCGCATTGGCTTACAGAAGCCATACGTCTGGCATATGAGGCGGCGGGTGTTCCTCCGCCTGTTCATGTCAGGGCGCACTCCACCCGTGGAGTGGCGGCTTCTTGGGCCTTCTGGAAGGGCGTCCCCCTGAAGGATATCTGCTTGAGCGCTTCGTGGGCCTCAGGCAACACCTTCGCGCGTTTTTACGCATTGGACGTCACCAGGCTGGGTGTAGCAGAGAGTGTTCTCTCTGGGCCCGGCGGCGGTCCCATGGATCCTCCCACCTCGGGCTCCTCGGTGTAGGGCTCTTGAGGCTTGGTTGTAGTGATCCACTCGTACGTTTCGGCTTCGAAACGAAAGAGAACGTTACGGATACTAACGTATCCTCGGTTCTCTGAGTGAGAAGCCGAAACGTACGCTTCGGGCCTCAATCGCCGACGCTGGCAAGCTTGGCAAAGAGGACCTGAAGTGTAAGCGCAGTCAATATATAGACTTTCTGACGTCACGCAGGGCTGTCGTCAGAACGTTTCAGTACGTTTCGGCTTCTCACTCAGAGAACCGAGGATGCATTAGTATCCGTAACGATTATTTTTATGTGAGATTTATGTGACATTATTGCATTGATATGGGAGGAAAAGAGTGTCAGGGGCTTACTTCAGTGATTCCTTGGTAATTAGTGTATATATGTGTGTGTGCACATTTGTGTGATGATAAAGAAGAAAACAGACACCAAACAAAACAGCTTCTTCACATAAGGACAGAGGTGTGAAACTGATTATAACAATATGGCTTACACAGCAGACATTTTACAGAGTGTTAATAAGGCAGGCTGTAAGGTGTTTTAATGTATGGATTTTTTATGAGCATTCCTTCACACATACACGGACACACACTCACACACGCAGACATACACACATACATTCACACACAAATACACACTCATGGACACACAGACACACACTCACACACGCATCCACACTGACAAACACACACACACACATACTGACAAACACACACTGACATACACACATACATTCACACACACACACACACACACACACACACATACTGACAAACACACTCTCTCTCTCTCTCTCTCTCTCTAGAGGAAGACCCACCCTTCTATTATACCCATCTCCCCCAGGGAACACCTAGAGGTTATGTAACTCACTGTGTGCGATCACACCTTTTTAAAGGGTGTGTTTCTGTTTTGAGGCAATGTGTGTACAGTATTTGTGTGAGTGTGTATGTTTGTGTGTGTGTTTGAATGCTGTATGTGTGTTTCTGGGAGTCTTAAGACAGTTTACTGTATGTGCTGAGTCTATGTGTGTGCTTCTATGGGTTTTCTGTTTATATTTGTGGTGTGTGTTTGTGTGTATGTGTGTGTGTGTATGTGTTCCTGAAAGGGTTTCTCTTCCTGGCACTGTCGAAAGGGGATGTTATTTGTCACAGCGTGAGAGAAGAGCTGCTGAAGAATACATACATACATACACACACACACACACACACACAGCTCCCCCTGCTTCATTTGGTCCTTTGAAGGCTACGACCCCGGAATTCCAGATCAGCTCTGCAAACACGCCATGTGACATTGTTTTTGTTTGACAGAAACAAAAGCACCAAGCCAACGTCCTTGGAGTGAGAGAGGTAAGAGGACACGAGAAAGAGAGAGATAGAGAGGGCAAGAGAAAGAGAGAGAGAGAGAGAGAGAGAGAGAGAGAGAGTAAAAAAAAACACATGATAACAACACCCAGACACACAACTTCTGTTTGGGTCTCTCTCTCTCTCTCTTTCGCTCCATCTTTTCCTCTCTTCCCTTCACTCACTCCATCCTGGCTTAAGAGCAGGGAGCCTCTATGTGAGTCTATTTAAAGTTTTATGGTGTGCCAACAAGTTGCTTGACTCAGATGACACGAAAGTGCCGGAAATACTTGAAAAAAACAAAAACGTCAGAGCGGAGAGGAACCTGACCCGTGTGTGGAAACTTGATGGGGTGGGTTATAATGGCCGAGGTGGACGCAGTGCAACAGTGATCTGATGGGAAGACGTTTGAGCCACATACAGTACAGTAAAATAGTGCTACGTAGCTTAACATTACCATGAGAGAATGTAAGCTAGCCTAGCATAGCTTTAGAAAGAAAGAGAGAGAGAGAGAGAAAGATCGCCTTCTCAGGGTCACCCTGCTGTTGTCCTGATGGCCTGCTTGCTGTGTTGTTGTTGCTGTGTGTGTAAGTGTATGTGTGTGTGTGTGTGTGTGTGTTTGGGAGGGAGGGGGGTGAGGGTGTCATTCCCAGTCAGGGGAAAGTAGGGCAGGACAGCAGTGATCGGACAATGGTCACAGTAAACATAGTCATCTGAGTAATCATAGGCTTTGCTGTTGTGTTTAATTGAAGCGGTCTCTGAGACAATGGTTCATATGAGGTGTTAAAGCAACACAATTTTTTAAAGTACATTAAAATATTATTTAAAAAATCGTTTTGAAGACACATAGTTTTAACGGAATGAATGACACCTCTTTCAACTCATTCAGGCCAAAACAACACTATGTTACTTATGCTATGGAACACTTTATAACACTGGGCTAATTCGGGTAGAAAAGCTACAGACAGACTGGCAGTAGTAGTCTTGCAACATGTTCTGTTTTTTTAGCAGGATTTTCCCCTTAAAGCAACATGCCACTGTACTTCAGTATTGAAATATGTTCTTCCCCTAACTTAGACGAGTTGATACATACCTGTTTTGTCTCTGTGCGTGCACGCAATCATTCTGGTGCGCGATGCTACTTTCTTAGCATTTAGCTTAACACAGTTCTTTCAATGTGCACAAAACAGCCTTGAAGTTAGAAGCCACCAAGCAATTCCACTATTTACATGCACATACTCGAATAGTTATGTAAAGGCCCACTATGCAACATTTTTCATTTAATTAATCAGTTTCATACTGTTTAGGATGCTAAGATTTGTCACTACACGGCGAACGAACGTTGTAGAATGCGCCACCGTGGAGAATTTTGGTAGATACAACACTTGCAATGTTCAGCAGCTATGTATGGCGGAAGAACACTTGGGAGCCCTTTGCCGTCGGCGCAGTAACATCCTTGGGGGAGAAGATTTATCAGGAGTGAGGATATTACTGCGCAGACGGCAAAAGGCTCTCTAATGTTCTTCCGCCATACATAGTTCCCCTTGTTATCTGCTTTAGAAAATCTCTACATTTTATTTTGTGTTAGGGGAAGAGCATATTTCAATATTGAAGTACGGTGGCATGTTGCTTTAATTTACTGTCTGTCATCCTTCCCAGGACACCATATTATCCCGTTTTTTCATGAAAATGCACTTCCACCCCCATATTCATTAGTTTTAGACTTTTGAATAAACTTGTGTTTTTCTTAAAATGCCCCCTTCCTCAATCACTCAGGTAACTTATACACCACTCACCCATAGTCGACACACACACACACACACACACACACACTCATTCACTCACAAACACGCACACACATGCACACATACACACACACACACAAAGCAAATTCAACTCTCTTGCAGATTTAGCCTAGTTGCCTGTCAACATCAAGGCAGCAGCGGACCCTGTGGACCCCTGTGGATCTGGACCCTGGGATCAAAAAAACACTATCCAATAAAAAAACTCCAGCTTTAGAGCTTATCACCTGGTCAGAGCCATCTTGGCACCAAGTCCGAGCCCCAGTGTTCAATATGATGTTTCTCATGAATTAGCTTAATTTATTAGCCTAACACCATCCAGTGAAATAGATGGAAGACTTCACTATCACTATCTCCAATTATATATACTACCTCCATGGCTCTAACAGCTAGCGCCGTTTCATGTGTAGCTACTTGTGTGTTATACTCTCCTGCTGGCTTGGTGTGGGCATATGCATTAGCATATCCTAGCATTAGCACACCCCCAATAACAGCTAATTCACGCTGCTTACTGTGGTACTACTGACTTCCGTGCTCTACCAGCTAGCCCTGTCATGAGTGTAGCAATATGTGTGTTAAACTCCCCCTGCTGACTACTGTGGACATATGCAGTATCCCAGTGCTAGCACCCCACCCCCCAATTATGGCTAATTCATGTTGCTTACTATGTTACTACTGACATCATACTATAGACCCCTTTAGAAGCAACGTCATATTGGACCCGGCTGAAGGCATGCAGTGTTTCTGTGTCTTAGTAAATAAGATTGCCTTCAGGACGCTACCTATAGCACTTGATTTTAATGACTTAGACTTGGGTATTTATGAAGCAAACAAACATACTGGGAGTGATAAAATCATGTCAGATAATATAGCCTTTTTTGCACTGCTTACTTGTTAGAGCTAGTCAATAAAAACTGCTTAACTCGGAAAAGAGCCCCTGAAAGGAAGGATTAGTATCTATTTTGAGTCGCCTGGTGCGTGCAAACAGGAATCGTGTGTGACAGCATTAGGGGTGGGGTGCTGGCTGACGTTTTGGCGTCCAGGTATAGTAGGGTCCTCTGAGTTCATCTTCAAAGCATTTCTGCCCTGGGTCAAGGGTCAAACTAGCAACTATATGGGTTGGGAGGCAGGAAACCAGATGCTGTACATGAGACTAGAAGTCTCAAATATGCATTTGTGCATTTTTATGCTCTTAGCCAATGCTTGTATCTAAAGGTACATTTGTCAACCCTCAATTCACTAGTTCACGGTCTGAAATTTGAGGCAATAAAATGTGTGCATAACGAAGAGGGAGGTGCAGACCTACAGTAATGAGCTCCCTGTTGATCCAGAGGGCTCTGTGCTCTAGCAGCTTGATGGGGGGTATACGTTCCTTGAAAAAGTAGGAAGATGGGACCAAATTTCATCCATTCCTTCTGAACTTTTGTTTTATCGAAAGACCATTTTCTTCTTGGCAAATCTCTTCAAGAGCAATTTAGGGTTAACTGCCTTGCTCAAGGGCCTGACAATGTCAGACAGGATTCAAACTTGAAATTTCCCGGCAACCATGTTAGCCAAGTTCCTTAACTAGCTACGCTACCACTGCCCAGTGCTTTAGTGTGGCACCATTAACAACTGATTAACACACAAAAGTGACTATTAGCCTACATGAAAAACATGATATAGCCTATATGATTTCCATTTGACCTATACTAGAATAATGTAAAGAACATTTACAACTTGTCTAGGCCCTGTCTTATATGGGAAGATTACTATATTATCCAAAATGGGAGGAAAAAACTAGAAGGACTACACCAATAAGCAGTTGTGGTCACTTCATTGTGGTCCTATATTAAAAATATGTAGGCTAACAATGTATTGCTGAACTCTCTGTTGGTTTATAAACATTTGTGAAGCATTTTTATGTGTGCAAGATATGTGTTTGCGCGTGCCGTAACAGACATTAGAAGCCCTGTCGATCCGTGAGGAGAGAAGAATGTTCTGGGAGCATGGCATCCCCGCTGAGTGATCACCAGACCAGCTGTGTTCTCTGTCACGCCACAGCCACAGGAATCTCACCTTGGCCAGATATGCCACATACACACTCACACACACACACACACACACACACACACACACACACACATATGGACACAAACAGACAAACTTATATGCTTACAGCCCACACCCCCACTCTCACACACATACAGTACATCACAAAGCATCATTGACATAAATACTATTATCATTCATACACGTGTATGATCATAAAACCTTTTATATGGACCTTGCCTCCATCTCCCTTTTGTTTTTTTTTCATGACTATATCTAGCTGTCCTGTAAAATAATTAGTGGACTTGCCATGTAATGTATCTTCTTCTTCTTCTTCTTCCGACCAGTTTTTTGCCAGACTACTCCTCCTAGGGCTTTCGAGTTAGAGACACCGTTCCAACTCTGACACGTCCGGCCTGATCTCGATCGGTGTGCTTACATTCATCCTTTTGATATCTCTTGTCGTTCCCCCGTTATCCCTCTTTTGCTTGTCATTTTTTCCCATAGAAATGCATGGGGAATGGGGCTCCTCATTGAAATATATGGGAGAAATGCTTGTGTGTGTGTGTGTATGAGTGTGTGTGTGTTTGTGTGTGTGTGTGTGTGTTGGAGTTGTTGGGGGGGGGGTTCTCCATTAGAAATGGGAGAAATGCTTGTGTGTGTCTGCGCGTGTGTATTGGGGGGGTGTTCAGAGGGTTTTTTTAAAGGGTGTTGGGGGGGTGGAGAGGGGGGGTTGGGGGCGGGGTCTCCTTTAGATAGAATGGGAGAAATGCTTGTGTGTGTGTGTGTGTGTGTGTGTTGGAGTTGTTGGGGGGGTGGGGGGGGCAATTGGGGGGATGGGGGTGGTGGCAAGTCCACCTTGCGGTTTCTGCAGAGAAAATGCAGTCTAGTTTTATTTATTTTGCCTCCTTTATTCTCTCTACATCCTCTCAGTTTTTTCATCTATCTTTTTCGTCTCTTATCTATCTTTCATCTATCTTTTCCTGTTTTATTGATTATATTCATCTGTTGTTTTCTTGACCGTTTTATCTTTTTCCCAACTGATGTTCCTGGGTGTTACATTCTGCCATCATGCTGTGAAATTGTTAATACAACTGCTTAAGAAGGCAACCTCACCACAGATTCCGCATGTTCTTATTAGTTGATCACAACAGGCGATACTGTAATTCACCAGATGTTTCAAGAAAAATCCTCAGTGATCAAAATGTTATTTTGTTTATCATTAGTCTTTAAAGGGTTAGTGTTTCAGAAAAAGCTCTGGCATATCCACAGATTGATCTGGGCTGAGGACACAGGCAAACTCCCAGCTGAGGTGTGCTTCGGCAGAGGGGAAAAATCTTTACTACATCATTTCCTCTCAAGACAACCAGGCAGCACGCCTATGATTCATTACGTAATGAGCAAGCAAGAAAAGTAATCTAAGAAATTACTCTTACATGTTTATTTTTAATCACCATTTAAGAAGAATGTCAGTTTTGTGTTTAGTAAATTGTCTGTGACCAAATGTTACGCACATGTGTGTGTGTGTGTGTGTGTAGGGTGATATATATATATATATATTACACACACACACTCACACAGACACACCAAACCATGAAAGAGGCTCAGTCACATTTAATGTGACTGTCATGCATGGTAAACCCCTGCTGTTTGGACATCCCTGTAAACGTAGTTGTGCTGCAAATACCCTAACCACTATTGTTGCGAAGCTCAGCATATATATCAGTGTTTAGTGTTTACGTGCACTGTACATAACAGACACACACACACAGGACTGCCATGTGTTCCGGTCTTGTAAAAATAAGATGCAGGCACGTTCGGTACACAGCATAGACACTACAGTGCACTCAACGGCTACACAAATGTGCACAGCCTTTAACACTGAAAGGACAAAAGAGACAGTGAGGAGAGAGATAGAGAGAATTAAAGAGAGAATGAAAGAGTGAGAAGACAAGACAGACAGAGATAAATAGAGAAAGAATGAGAAGGAAGACAGGACACACACAGAGAGAGAAAGAGAGAGAGGACAAGACACACAAAGAGAGAGAGAGGAGACAATAAGCAGGAGACTCAACAAAAGCCCACGCCAACACTGAGTGAGCAGGCCCAGTATAAACCTAGCCTGAGGTCTTTGCGGCCAGCCAACACTTTATTCCCCCCAGATCCAGAGACAAGCGGTCTAAGTTTACCACCCGCTCCCATCCCCAGCAAGGCAATCAGGAAGAAACCAAAGGACTAGTGTGTGTGTGTGTGTGTGTGTGTAGAGACCCACTAAACAGAGAACTACCACGACCACACCAACCTCTGCAGTTCCTGCTTGTCATTTTACTCTTGTCCTGTGTGTGTGTGTCTGTGTGATTGAAGAGAGATGATGAGCATGTGTTTTACATTCTGGGAGCCCGGTTCATGTGCAGCAGGCGGTCGGGCTCATTCTTCTCCATGCAAGGACATGCGTGTCCTAGGGGAACCCTAATCTGCATTACTACCCCAGGGGGGCCGGACAGCATGCAGGCCGCCGCATTCCACCGCGCCTTCCCAACGGAACCGGGAGCCATGCGGGATGATCTATAGCTGGTAACTGAGACCAGACCAGATCACAGCCAGAACTAGATTAGTGTGGTGTGTGTGTGTGTGTTTCTTGTATCGTAGTGTGTACTTGTGCATGTGTAGAAATGTATATCTCATCACCAAATCACTTCCAGAATTAGAGTGTAAGTGTGTGCTTGTGCATGTGTGTACAAGTAAGTGTTTCTGTGTGTCTATGTTTGTTAGTGTGTGTGTCTATGTGTGTGTGTGTGTGTGTGTGTGTGTGTGTGTGTGTGAGAGAGAGAGAGAGAGAGAGAGAGAAAGAGAGAGAGAAACTGAGAACTAACTACCATAGTAAAAGAAAGTTATACAGTATGAAGGGAAACAGAAATAAGTACACAAGAAAGAGGGAGAGAGAGAGGAAGCGAGACAGAAAAAGAGAGAGGGAGAAAGTTCTGAAAGAGCATGTGTGAATAACATCCCCTTAAAAGCAAATTAACTCTCAAATTGATTGACCATAAAGCTCCCATTTTTATACAAATTAAGAGCATGTGAGCATGTGTGCCTGTAAAGCATTTCAGAGGCAAACAAAGCGCTACTGTTGTGTGCATACACACTTCTCTCTCTCCACTCATAGCCCGAGAGATCTGTGTGTGTGTATGTGTGTACATGTGTCTGTGTGTGTGTTTGTGTGTGTATGTGTGTCTGTTTGTGTGTGTGTGTATTTGTGTGTCTGTGTGTGTGTGTGTGTTCGAAATGTGTTTCTGAAACACACAAACACAAACCTGGGCAAGCAGCACAGACTCAATGCGTAAACCATTAGGGTAGTTTGAACACTCCCGCGTTACATAACCGTGACCAGCCCGGATGAATGGAACCTTGGGAGCTAATGCATTTCTTGGATGTTTTTTTTCGGCTTTCATTCACCGGGACATTTCAGCACTCGTGATGTCATCATGGGAATAGCAGGAGAGCAGATGTTAAGTGTGACAGATTTTCGCCAAGTCTTCGTGGCACATACGAGTCTTCACAGAACAGATGGATTTATCACCTCATATTGAGTCTAACTCTAAAGCTATAGCTTTATAGCTCTATAGCTGTGTTTGTGTCTGTCTATATTATCAGCTGAGCAAAGCCAGCAGTTATGATGCTATTAGAACATTACCTTTGAACAAAGGACCAGTGATGTAATGTGTAATCAGTGTAATCAGTAAGTTTTATCATTATAGTTCTTCTCTTTGGTGCTTGCAGCTGTTTCACATAATGAAAGCTTCTATGGAGACTAGAGATCAGGAGCTAGAGCATCAGGAGTGGGTGTGGGTGTAACGTCGAACTGTAGACCACACCCCTCATCATGTGACAAAAAGGCTCACATGAATCCACCATTAACATAATCATCATAGACTATATGTGTGAGATTGGGGTTGAATGGGTCATTATGATCATAGGTCATCATGATCACAACCGATTCATGACGTGTTGATGGCAACTGTGATCACAGGGACCAGATGATTGTTGCCCTGGTATGGTGTAATGTGGTGTTAGGAAAATCATCTCAGCAGTTTATGACATCACAATAACACAATACTAAATCTCAGTGACAATCTAAGACTTGACAGCTCTTTAATGATTTAGGACTATATCCTGGGTTTATTATGATGCTAAATTAACACCATGGAGTAATTGCTATCTGAGTGACAGCTAATTGCAAACCCCAGGCAGCTGCCATAGCCATAGATCTGAGTTTTTCCTTGCTCCTGTTACTAAGACAAGCATTTTGTACATGGCACTGTATAAATAAAAGAATATTGAATTAAACTGAATATATTTTGATGATGCATAGCTGTTTCACACATGTTGGGATGTGATGTAATGGTGTCTGGCATTTTGACTTATTTCCCTCCAGTGACAGTGCAGCTTACACTGGTGTTAGTACTGCTGTTCAGGACTCAAAAATAAGCATGCCATTGCGTGCATGCACACATGTCTGTGTGAACATGCACATGTGTGCTTTTCTGAGGCTGTGTGTATCGGTGTCTGTGTTTTTGTGCTTCTTTGTCTAACTTGAGCTTTGGGTAGTCACTGCATAGCATGTTTTTTGTACTGTGTAATATACCAACGCCACATACAGTAAGGGACTGTCAAAAAGGTTTGTGAAATGCTACACTGTAAGGACCCACATCAGCTATTTGAAATCTGAAATCTCCAGCTCAAATAGTGAAAACATGCAAATGAACTTTGTGTCTTTATTACACAATTTATTTACTAAGATGCAACATTAAGATCTAAACTCACATAAACATTTGAGAACCACTAACTACAGTACAGCTCTTATAGCGTGAGGTAAAACCTTGAGACCTGCAAAAGTGTGAAAAGTATGTGCATGTTGCATAATCAGTGAAGCAAATGTCAAAATTCTGAAGAACTTGTAACACAAGATATCCCAGCAGTGGTCCAATGGCCTACTGTGCTTAAAACTGCACAGAAACGCACAGAAAACTGCCCAGGTCTATTTGGCACTATCACATAATTTTCCAAACCAAGAGCAGATTCAAGGCAGATTCAGTTCCGGAGCTTTTCTCCACAATGACTCCTTTATGAATGACACTGAACAAAGCCCTGGTGGTTGGGGTTCAGTGCCGGCTGGTAGTCATGGTGACAGTTGTGTTCCTACTGGTAGTTAAGGTGAAGGTTCTCTACCTACTAGTAGTTATAGTGACAGCTCTGTGATGTTTTGTGGCGATATTAATTCTAAAGGCTCTGGGTATCTCATTAGGGAGAATGCCATAGTGACCTCCATGAAATACTTGACCATTTCAAATTTCAATGTCTGTGTGTTGTTGTCAAAGCAGATCAGCTAGCCCAGCCTTCACCCCTTTGTTTTCTCTCTAATCATCTCCTGAAGGAAAAGAAGCTGAAAAACAAAAACGTTGAACCAGTGTGAAATAAAGGTGAGGTGTAATCTACCAAACCTCCAACCTCCTCTTTGTTTTTCTGCCTTTTTCATCTTTACTTTTATGATGTCACCTTTCCTTGAGAATGTTTGTGTGTGTGTGTGGTTTCATGCTTTTGAAAGTGTTCTGCCCTGGGGGCCTCAGAGCTTGTGTGAGAGTATGTGTGTGCGAGCCTGTGTGTGTGTTTGTGTGTGTGTCTATCTGACTTTTCTTTTCTGAGAAGATCCCTTAATTTAGCACGTATCATTCTGACCTTCTTTATCTGCGACAAAATCTTCCCAGTCAATGCCCATGCCTCTCCCCTTACTTTACTTAATCCATTGCCTCTCTCGAACCTATATGCTTTAGCGGCATGACCCAAGATTACAGTCCAGCATCAAAGGCAAATAATAAGACAGCCAAGCAAGACAACTTTTATTTGTATAGTGTATTTCATACCAGACAGCAGTTCAATGTGTATTAGGCTATAAATGTGACTACTAAAGTGCAGTAAGTAATCATAATAGAAAATGACTAGTGTCAAGACAAAATAACCTTCACAGCATTTAATGCTTAATGCTTACAGCATTAATAGTGTTGTAATAATGTCTAATATAGTGCTTATAGCAGTAATGACGATGGAATAATGTCTGATATATACGAGGGCAAACATCCGGGAACTTTGCCATTGCTAGGGGGTCAACGCCCCTTTTCGGGGTAAACATACATTCTGTTTTGACTGGCAGTCAATGGAGTAAATGGGTACTACTTACTTAAACATAAATAATAAAAAAAAAAACGGTAAAATATATTCCAAATGTCACATAGATACAGCCATGTCAACAGTCTGGGGATGATGACAAGTGCCAATTTTACATAAAATCAAAAGCATCGGTAGACAGTGCCCTTCTTTTAGTCGGATTTCAGGATGATTAAATGACCGTAACCGAAGATTTCTTACCCGTTATCTCATAGCCTCAGAGCTAACTAATATTTAGCCTTTACTTAATACTGTTTTGTTACTTTTTGTGTGTTGTGTGTTGACTATTGCTTAGCAGCACATAAACCTGACCCCCGTCACTTGCCTGACAACAAGTAGCCTAGCACATAAACCTGATGTTCATTATTACACTCTAGCATAGGAATCTATAGGCTACGGTTTCTAAAATAAAGAGTTACACATCTCTGAGCCTCACAGTTTTATTACAAGCAAACTTTTAGCACGTTGGTAGGATGTTACCTTCATTCACTAGCGGTCAACTGTCCAGATTTTTTACCCCGAAAATGGGCGGTCACATTCTAAGATATTTGTGACGTGACGATGCCCTCATCTATAGTGCTTACAGCAGTAATGATGATGTAATAATGTCTAATACATTGCTTACAGCAGTAATTATGATGTAATAATGTCTAATAAAATGCTTATAGCAGTAATTATGATGTATCAAATGTCTAATAAAGTGCTTACAGCAATAATTATGATTTAATAATGTCTAATAAAGTGCTTACAACAGTAATGGTGTAATAATGCTTAATATTTTAATACTGAGAGTTGTATGCTGTTGTTTCTGTGGTGTGAAGCTGCTGTGTGCTGGAGATCCAGCTGGTGTTCTGACCAGCTGCAGGTGTTCACACGCCTCACACGGATCATCTGCCCCATTCCCTTGGCAAATCTTCCTTTTTCATCTCTCTCTCCCCCTCTCTCTCTTTGCCTTTCTCTAGGTCTCCCTCTCTCTACATAAAAATGTCTCTCTATCTCTCTCTCATCCCCTTAATGTCAATCTCTCAACTTCTCCCTCTACATATCAATCTCTCTCTCTCTCTCTCTCTCTCTCTCTCTCTCTCTCTCTCTCTCT
>JAGFZM010002153.1:272950-291393 GCA_017657215.1 Limnothrissa miodon | reverse complement strand
CTCTCTCTCTCTCTCTCTCTCTCTCTCTCTCTCTCTCTCTCTCTCTCGCTCACTCCAAATCTATCTCTATGTCTCTGCCCTGTTTTTGCTCTTTCCCTGCTCGGCGTAACATGCATTTTATCACAGTGAAATATTGACTGGGGAAAGCGGGGCCAGATGTAGATGTGCACGCGTTTCCCAGGGGACCGAGAATGGAGTGCGCAGGAGGAATATGCAGCCGTGAGCGGCGGGGAGGAGTCGCCGCTACAGCTACTTGCTTCAGGCCGTGAACCTTAGGCGTGACCTCCTTTAAACAACACACTAAACAAACACACACAAACACACACAGATTCTTCAGGAGACCTCAGCTTTGTGTGATGTAAATCTGATGTATTATTGTCTTTGCTTAATTATAGACACCCAAGTGTAAACACACCATTAAATTGCTAGTTATGATTTTCATGGTGACACCAGCAGGAACAAGGCTACAAAAGCACACACTTGTGTGTGTGTGTGTTTAAGTGTGTGCTTATCCAAATTGCATATAGTATCTACCTCGTCCCCCAAAATACACACACACACACATGCTCTCCTTCTTTTATACACACACATACACACTACACACTTACACACACACACACACTCCGCAGTTGAAACATCTGGCACTTAAGCTGTGTATCCTGCGTGGAACATCATAGCAATAAAAGTCAGCCCGAGCCCCTCGCCACTGAGAGGAAATGAACTCCAATCCAACCTCCCTGGCACAGCATCATTCATATGCAGCAAACTGTCATGTCTCACTACACTTCCCAGGAGGCCTCATTAAGGCCACACTTACCGCCTCCGACAGAATGGGGCTGGGTCACACTAGACCTGCTGTTCAGGACGGCTCTACTGTAACGTCCATCCTGCTTGGGGACAAGTGTCTGCATCTTTGACCCTACAGTAGGTTCTCAGGGCGGCCTCCACCGTTGTTACTACATTGCAGTCCACGTCAACCGAGTCGTTTATTTCATTATGAATTTGTTTCACTTGATTCTGTTTCATTCCATTCTGGGTTTTTTTTTCTATCCCGAGTTTTCTTCATGCGTGTCACATTTATATGAAGACAAGGGTGGGTGTCTGTGTGTGCACACATTTGTTAGAGGTCAGGAGCAACCCGGCCACCCCCACCACCCAACACCACCACCCCCAACACCATTTAGGCAGCCAGTGTGCCAGTTTGTGCTCCAATTAGGCCTAATGTCCATTACTTTAGAAAGGCGCTGTCACAACACACTCGTCTGGGTGCTGCGGGTCAGCAGCCGAGCCTGGGAATCTGGCACCTCCGACCCGCTCCACTCTCTCATATCTCTCTCTCTCTCTCCCTCTTTCTCTGTCTCTTTCTTTCTCTCCCTCAGCTAGTGTCTCCTTCTCTTCCTTCGCTCCAGAGCGCAGCTCCATCCTGCAGCCTGGCCTGCTGAGCTAACTGGGTTAGCAGGAAAATAGGTCGCACTAAAAATCAGAAGGGGTGGTGGTGAGGGGGGTTGCAGTGGGATGAGGGGTTTGCATCTGTTGTCTGGGATCCTTGCTGGCCACTGTTGTTCTGTTTGTGTCTTTGTATGTGTCAGTGTGTATGTGTGTATGTATTTGTGCGTGTGACAGAGAAAATACCTGAAGTCATTGGCCACCATAGACGTCCCATTGTTTTGCTGTGTGTGTTAATTTTCACTTTCTACTTCTAATAATGTATTAGATATGAATAGACTATAAAACCAAAAAAAGCTAAACATGTTAATAAACTGCCTTACTTTACATTTAGTAGCCATTTCTAGAAACCAGTGCACACAAAATAATTAATTATATCTTTTATTTTGTGTCAAATTCAACAATGGCCTTTGTTCAGTACAGTCCATCAGCTGTACCTTCAGAAATCCATTCACATATTCCCAAGAGCTGATAATAGGGGCTAGCCTATCTTAAGCCAGCTCTTTAATCAGTCTCTAAAGATAAGAAATGTTTTAAGTTCTCGCTTTCAGCATTTCTCTTGGTCATATACCTCTATATACCTCTGTGTCTAACTCACATCTGGCCCTGAAATGGGGTACTGTGTGTGTGTGTGTGTGTGTGTGTGTGTGTGTGTGTTTGTGTGTGTGTTTTAGGTAAGCATCTGTTGGCACTGCTAACTGGCCTTAAAATGAGGTAGCCTATAGAGAGTGTGTGTGTGTGTTGAGTTAGCATCTGTATGACAGTGCAGGCACTCTGCTAACTGGTCTCCTTTGAGTAAAGGCAGAGAAGAAGAATAAGGGAGAGAGTGAGTGGCCGTCCCACCCTCTGTTATGTAACGGGGTAATTTTCCACCACAGCACATCACCAGTCACTTCTGCTGCCACTGCTGCTTGCTGCTCATTTTTATGTGTGTGCATGTGTGTGTGTGTATGTGTGTGTATGTGTGTGTGCACGTGTGTGTGTGTGTGTTTATGTGTGTATGTATGTGTGCACGTCTGTGTGTGTGTGTGTGTGCGCGCACCCCATGAAAGAAAAAGTTCTTAAAGAAAACCCTTGAGAGCCATCAGTAGTTACAAGGGAAAAACTTACGCAAAACACACATATGAATGCCCTCACACTCTGCAATGCACAAACACAGACTCCCACATAGCCTATACATTTATTACCCGGCGCGCTAACATACGCTCACTGTATGCATCTTGGCACGAACACTCCAACACACTGCGGGCTAACAAGAAGCAGATTTTCTCTGAATGACTCTGATTAAAAGGGGAAATAGCAAAGCAGAAAATAGCAAGTTAGTATTTAATGAACTTAATTAAGTAATGATTTGCAATCCCACCACTTTACATTTCATGAACTGCTGGTGTCTGCAGCAACTGTGGAGAGGGACAGACTAAAAAAAAAAAAAAGAAGAAGAAAAAGAAAAGGGAGAGTTATATAAAGGTTTCATAGAAGGAGCAGAAACACGAAAGACAAAGACAGAAAGGGAGAGAGAGGGGGGAGAGAAAGCGAGAAAGAGAGACAGGGAAATAGAAAGGAAGAGAGAGAGAGAGAGAAGGACAGAGAGTGAGAGAGAGGGGGAGAGAAAAGGGAAAAGAGAGAAAAGAAGGGAGATAGAGGGAGATAGAAAGACAGAGAGAGAGAAAAAAGAGGGAGAGAGATGAGCTGGAACACCAGTAGATGATCCTCCTGCTCCAGTCAGCCCCATATGGTCCCCGTAGAACATCTGGACAGCTCAGCCTAGTGAGTCCCCCGGTAGCTGTTTCATTGTGCTGTGCTATTCCACACGCCCTTGGGCTCCACACAGATACACTGTACCTACAGTCACACACACACACACACATTTACACACATACTGTACATTTACACACATTAAATTCAAACATAAACACACACACACACACACACACACATACTGAACATTTACACACATTAAATTCAAACATAAACACACACACACACACACATTTAAACGTATACATACACACACACACACACACACACACACACATTTAAACGTATACATAGACACACACACAACACACATGTTATACACACATACGTTCAAACATGTATATACATGCATACACACAAACACACACACAGCCTTTAGTCAAGAGCTCTTGGCCCCCAGGCCCAGAACCATGCTTGTCTGCACAGGCCTTTTAAAGTGCATCAATACTCTATACATGACAAAATGATACATTGGCAGCGTGATATTGGCCTATTCTGACCATGTACTGTAGAAAGCAAAAAAGGGAATGAATGGCAGAGACAGACAGAGAGTGAGAGAGAGAGAGAGAGAGAGAGAGAGAGGGAGAAAAAGAGAGATTCCCATAAGAGTGATCCCTAAAGAGAGTGATGCCAACAAGAGTGACTCCCATTTCTGCTTTGCTTTGAGAGCTTTGCTCTCCAAGTCAACATGTTAAATTGACCGCAAACAAGCCAGCAGACAGTCTTGTGTTAAGCGCTTTGTGACATGCCTTTTGTAAAAATGCGCTATATAAATAAAATTGAATTGAATTGAATTGAACAGTCTTCCAATATCGGCCACGCTTCACAAATCAGTCAAATTTGGCTTAAAGACATTCAAAGGGCCTGACACAATCAGATGTCCAATGTCAAGCTATCTAATCATTTGTGCACACTTTAAGATGAGAATGAATGTGTGTGTATGTGTGTGTGTGTTTGTATGTGTGTGGTAGTATGTGCATGTGTTTCTGTGTGTGTGTGTGTGTGTGTGTGTGTGTGTATGTATGTGCGTGCATGTGTGTGTGTGTAGATATGTGTTCTGTGCCTCCTTTATAGCAGTAAGCCCACACCAACCTTTCTAAAGAGCAGTAGGGTCACCTCATGGTTTCTGTAACTCTGCAAAGGAGTTTATTTTTCAAAGGTTACACAGCCACTCCGCCTGACGCAATGGTTAATATCACTCAGACCCTGCTTTTGGGCTGGTGGAACTGCATACAGCCTCTGTAGCACAGACATCAGTCTTAGCAGAAAGACATCATTTACATGTGAGCATTTTGATAAAAGGCATGTAAGCAGTATCCCCACTCTCAGAAGAAAGTGGTACAGTACAGTACCTTAAAGGTCTCCTTCCAAAATAAACCATTTAAGACTTGATGTTTTTACATTACCATAGGTCAGCCCAAGTTGTACTTCTATGCTCAACTTCAAAATGCTCTCCTACCTCTGTAGTCTGTATTCGCCTGTGAAAGAAAACTGCTGGGAAAAACAAGCGAATCGCAAAAGCAGTACAAATGTACGTCAATTTGAACATTAGCTATGCAGTTAACCGGCCCTCAAGAAAACGTTAGGCTGCCTGCAGACAGACCCACTAGAGGGAGCGTTACAGTGTTGTTAGCCAATCAGAGGCAATACATTTGCATATCATTAATATTCATAAGAATCCTCTCGAGCCATCCCTGCTCTCGTTTTCACCTAACTAAAATAGCTTGAAACAAGACAACCACAGCATATTTTTTGTCGAAACCATCTCTCATGACATTATTTTAGACAAGAGACAACCACAAAATTAATGAAAATACGATAGAATGAGACCTTTAAAAGGTACAAACCCTTGTCTCTTTGACAGTAGCCTTAGAGGGCACAGACCTGTACCGTACCATGCAAAAGGAGCAGATATTTCTACCCTCATGGTTTGTACCTTGAAGTGCTTCATCTGTACCCTCATATAAGCAGCATCTGTTCTTTGAGTTCCTTGGAATTAATTCACACCTCTCACCTTTTCTGTTATCTCAACGTCTTACGTCCCTAATCCTAACTGACCTGCTGAGCTTAGCATGGCAGGAATAAGCCGCCCCCCTTCTCCTGGTTTTACAGAACTGTTTGTTTGTGTGACAATCAGATGAAAAAAAACTTTAGACGAAACAGTGACTTGCTGGTCTGTTTGTCTTGGCTTCCTTCCAAGGCACGGCGCAGACATGCACATATGGGCCATGGATCGGCAGTTGGAATGTGGAAGACTCCCTCTGTTGACGATTTCTCACAGAGTTGGGAAAGTATTGAGAGCATATTGATCTGTTTGCTCATGTTGTGCTGAGAGTATACCTTTACTTTTCTCATTTTATGGAAGAAACCAAACATGGAGTAAGTGAGAGAGTTGAGGGGGGGGGGGGGGGGGGGGGGGGCGTGGGGGCAGAGTTCAATGTCAACCGCGTGAGCATGTTTTTAAAAAAAAAAATGTGTTTGTGCGTGTGTGTGTGTATGCAGTAATAAACCTACAGTGATATCAGCGCTATGTCAAAAGGGAAGCTAGCAGAGAGATGAAAAGAGCAGCGCTATCGTCACAGCACAACTGTTTTTGGCCTTGTCCCTTTCATCTCCTGCACCCAAACACCAGCGGGGGGAACAGTGCAGACACTGCAGCTCTGAGGCCACAGTTCCAGTGCTCAAACATTAACCAAGACCCCGGCTTATTGTCGTCATTCATGCGGGGAAGGGGTTGCTGACTCTTGGTTCATTGAGAAAAATCCATCACACGGTGTGGCACAGACAGCCATTGCAACATCACTCAGAGCAGCTGAGGTGAGGAACAGAGAAAGAGAGAGAGAAGAGGGAAAGGTGGGAGATAGAGATAGATAGAAAGAGAAAGAGAAGATAGATATAGAAAAAGAGAGGGGGGGGGGTGACTATGATGTACTCATTCACTGAGTGAAGCACATGATCGCTAACCATTCAACTTTACATGTTAAAGCTTTATCTCTTAAAGACACCATTGCCAATTCCAATCCCATGCCTTTTTTGTTAAATTATGAAGGTTTTCAAGATGTCTGCCCCCACCTCAAGCAAACAAACAATCAAATAAAAATGATGGTTTAGATGAGAAACAGTAAACTCTCTCTAGAAATGGAACACACAATACAAATGTCGATTCTTGAACTTGTGTACCAAATAAACTGGATCTTTCAGGTGTGCAAAAGATTTGACGTTCAGCTTAAATGTCAACAACTTTGTATTTGACATCAAAGCCAAATGAAAGACTACACCTTGGGTGCTTTGTTTAAAAAACTGTTGATGATGTGCTGTTGTACTGTTGAACAGTCGAGATGGACCATTAACAGACAATTCAGGTTTCTCATTCCAAAGCCTTGTGGTTGAATTGCACTTCACCTTCAAAGCCTGGTTTAACCTCAGCACAACATTGTATGTTACAGCTGTGAGACGTGCTATATAATCCGCCATTGTATAGTGTTCCTAATCATTCAAAGTCATTTTCCCTTGCCTTAGAACAAGTTCACGGGGCATTATGTACTATTACCAATCAGTCCAAAGAGCCATCAACCTGGAGCCAAAGAAGGAATGAGCTTCTTCAAAGCCTCCTTTCGCTGTTTATCCTCCACATTAAAGGCCACATTAAACATCTATCATCACTGCACTATTATCATAGAAACATCCATGATAATTCACAGGCTCTCCTTGCGTAAGCTGTTTTCTTTTTTTTGTGGGTCCAGGAAGTCTGGCATGTTCCCAGGCACGGTTTCTAATGTGTTCAGTGTTGGAAGAAACATATTACTGCCAGGGTGCATATTTCACATATGGAAATCTTTTCCTCCTCCATCATCCCCCCCCCCCCCCCCACCCCCCCCTATCCCCGCTCTCTATTTGATTTGATTTAATTTATTTATTTGTTTTTTTTTTTGTCCTTCAATTCTTCAGAGCTTAATGAAAGACATAAAGTGTATATGGTTCATGCGTTATATGGAAGGCCCATTTAAAGTTATGGAATGTCTATCAAAACCATATGTATCACAGATCGCTGTATACCCCCCCACACACAATCCCCATATTTTATTTATTAAAAATTGGCATTTTAATTTGCCCTTTTTCCTTTTGCCACTCTCTGTAAAACACTTATATGCGCCTGAGGGAGCTTGTTGGTTTTCTGTGGAGCCCCAACGTCCAAAAGAAGCTGAAATCTATACCAATCAATTACATAAAATAAGGCAGAAAAAAACACAAGTACAGCCTCACAGAGCAACTGCACAATGCATCATTGTAACTAAAATGTACTCAAGATTTAACCTTTTAAATGCATTTTTTTTGCCACAGAAACATTCTGTCCACTCCGTCTTAGTTTTTTATAGGGACATCAAATACAGGTGATTATTATGACATCCAAGACTGAATAGATGAATACTTTCACTCATCTGGAACAGGTGATTACTGTATCTTATCAAGGACAAGTGAACACTATCACTCATCTGCAACCGGTAAATACTCCCAGTCCCACTCATCTAAGACAGGTGATTACTCTTACTCATCTACTGTACAGTAGGAGAGGTGAACACAGGTAAATACTCTAACTCACCTTGAGCAGTTAAATACTCTCAGTCATCTAGGACAGGTATACTCTCTCTCTCAACTTGAACAAGTAAATACTCTCACTCATGTAGGACAGGTAACTACTCCACTTTTCTATTACTTATACCAATACTGATAAGACAGGTGATTGCTCTCAATTATCTGGAACAGGTAAATACTTTCTCACCTTTAACAGGTAACTATACTCTCACTCACCTAGAACAGTTTAATACTCTCACTCACCTAGGACAGGTAACTACTCTCACTTACCTGAAACAGGTGATTACTGAAACTCATCCAGAGCATGTGAAGACCTTTTCTTTTTTTTCTTTTCCAATGTTTTCTTTCATTCCCTTCTCCCTTTCCCCCCTCTCTTTCCTTCTCTTGCTTGGCTTTCACACATGACTGCCATACAGATTTGATACTTGATACTGGCTTTGCCAGTAGGATCAAAAAAACTTTTTTTCTGAAAGAGGAGGGAAGAGAGGAGTGAAAGAGTGGAGTGAGAGTGGAGATGTGGTGAAGGTGAGTATTGAGGAGGCAGAAAGTCTTCACCTCAAGCATCCAGTGCATGACTCAGGTCTCATTGATCTTTTTTCACTCACTTGACACTAGTTGAAAGAAGTAGAGCATGTGAAATGTATAATAGCATTAGCTTCACCAGTGATGGTCACTTGTATTCACATCACACCAATATACTGGCCACACACACACACACATACACACATAAACACACACATACACTAAAGTGATTCCTCATTTTCCTCTTTGTGGATGTAAATGTACTTATAGACACTAGGTCATATGGCCAAAAAACACTGAGAGAGATAAATAAACACAAGCACACACACACACACAGTTATGCACACAAATTCTCTCTCACACACATGCACATGCACCCCCCCCAATAATAAATGTCCTCCCTGGCTGATGCAGCACGTTGACATTTCACGGCACGCTAAATGCAGTGTGTGATGACATGCAGTTGTGCAATCTTACAGATGGGGCGCAACACTGCCTGGGTTGCATAACTGCTGGTCTGGCTTGAGGTGACCCAACTATCACATGACACCCTAACTGACCCATGTGACCTTGACCTTCCAACCACAGCCAGGTCTGATGTCATGAAGGTTACAGTAAATTCAAATATTTAATTTGGTGCTCCTCGTGTTGACAGAATTGTTGAAAGACTCAAGGAGATAGTCTCCCTTCGAGTGGAGTGGGGTGGATGTGGGGTGAGGTGGGGTGGTGCTACTGTAGGTGCACTGTGGGACAAAATGTCCGCCCCCTTGTGTTACAGTATCCGTGTCTGCGGAGACTTTTCCAGACGCTGTTAGGAGCCCACCTGGGACAACTTTGACTGCACACGATTCTCTCTCTCTCTCTTTATTCCATCTGTTTCTCAGATTATAACATCCGATTCCATCTGCTAAGGCGATGATCTTTTTCATTTTCAGAAATCAAAGAGTGTAGAGACCCATAGGGCAAAAGAATGGGATTCTTTCTTTAACATTCGCTTCTTTTTTTCGCCAGTGAACAGAGGAGAGCAGATCTCATTTCTGAGAAACTAGAACTAGAAGAAGCTGACAAGCTTTTCCGTATACATCGTTTTATTGTTCTGCTGGCTTTTTTAAAATGCATCCCCCGTCACCAGGCATTTATTTATGTAGAAGCAGCGCAGAACAGAGAGTTGCATGATAAATAAGTGGGGTGACTTTACATAACGTGCCAGTGAACCTATGGGGATACAGTACACTCTTTGCGTGTTCAGACCAGAAGCCTTAGCCAGAATCGCTCCTATCGAAACCCCATAATTTTCCACCCTCGAGTCCAGATATTTCATAATTCCAGGAAAACTGAACCGGAATGTCTATGTGTTTTTCCAATAGGACTTTGGAGAAGTGTGTAATTTATTGTTGGACAGTGGCTTTCCTTGCCAATATCTAAATTTACACGAGACAATGTCTGTATTGATACAATGAAAGGGTTTCCAGAACATCCACTTAAAGCCTGCTGACACTTCACTTCGGACAGGAAACAAGATTATTTGTTTTTTTTTTTTTTCTTTCTGGTAATAGTGTAAATGTCAGGTTTGGACTCGTTGTTTGATTTAGCCATCTCATAGGCCAACAGAGGGTGTGTGCACTGTGGGATTAGGTAAGGAAATCTGTGAGAGAGGGAAAGAGAGAGTGACAGAGAACGAGAGAGGGAGAATGAGAGAACGAGAAAGAGAGAGTGAGAGAGAGAGAACAAGAGAAAGAGAGAGAATTAATAATGGCAAAGTTTTTTCTTATGCACAATGCTTTAATAGCTTGCAGATGTGCATGTTGATATATTCTGACAAGAAAAGCACAATTATTCTGATGAGCTCTGCACTGTCATTAGCCAGATATTTAGCCAGGCATTGCTAAACGTTTATTAACGACGTGGCCCCCAGCGCATGACAAATTCCTTCCAATTCAAACCTTTTGACTTGTGTGGCCAAAAGTCTGTGGCCAAAAGAGCAATGCAACTCAGACACATTTTTGAATAGACATCACAGAGGAAAACACTTCGGTCGTAGCTAAACACAAGGAAAGCATGAAAATTGGGCCATTGTAAGTCATCATAGAGAAATGCATCATGACACTTTAATATGGTTGTGGAATAGCGTTTAGCATATAGGCGCCTATGGTTATGGTGCGTATATGTGTGTAGGGGTGAGTGTGTGTGTGTGTGTGTGAGCATGTGTGTGGGTGTTTGCGTGTGTGTGAGTGTATAATTGTGTGTGTGAGAGAGAAAGTGTGTGTGTTTGTGTTTGTTGCGGAATAGCATTTACCATATAGAACAAACAGATAATCAATAGGCTACTGGTTAATCAGTTATAGATCCGCTCAAAATCTGGGTCAGATGGGAAATAAAACGATGCCACCAATGTCAAACCCATTCCCAAAAGGTCTTGCAAACAAATCTTTGAAAAAAAAATTTCAGATTTTGTGTAAAATGTTGTGTCATTCAGCTCCTACTTGATAGAACGCTTTATAATGAGGTAAAATGGAAAAGAATGAAAAAAAACTAAAAAAGACTTTTGTGTTTTTCTTTTTTTTTCTTTCTTTTTTACTACCTCGCATTTCCCCCAGTTTTGGCAGGGATGCATACATTTGGTGTGCTGCATGTTAATTACTGAGCAGCGCGGTGTAGGAGTCCAAAGCCCAACTCCGAGTCTGCCAAAACAACCTTTGTGTGAAATATTCAGCATCACACGTAGGTCAGGGCTGGTTAATGTTTCATCTGCTGACCCCCTCACTTCTCCTCGCTCCAGCTTCAGGACACAAGTCATCTGACCACCTGTAAAACTGGGTTTGCAGTGGCCTGCACAGTGTCACTGTCACCAACCAAGCTGGTCATCATGCACACACATATTGTTAAGGGAAATACACGCCAGAATAGCTCAAACAAAACAAGAGTGTGCCACCTCACTGTGTGTTACACAGCGTGCTGTGTGTGATTCACTAATATATAATAGGGAAAAATGCAGAGAATAAATTCCTTGTGTGCGAAATACACACTTGGCCAATAATAACTCTTCTATTTTATTCTGTTCTATTTCATTCTATTCCTACAGTGCCTTACTCAAACTACTTCACAGTCCTTCACAGCAGGGAGCTTCCTGAAGCAACAGGAGTGAGGAAAAACTTCCTTATATTTTATATCTTTAGTAGTCTAGGAAGAAACCTTGTGCAGATCCACAGATCATGGAGCTAACCCAACTGTCTAAGGGTCAAGCAAAGGTTTGCAATATGCAGTCGCTTAATGGAAGAACATGCAATGGTGGTTGCATAAATATGGAAGAACCAACGATGGTGGCTGCATAAATGTGCATTAAGTGGAGGAATGCGCTGCTCACTACTGCTGCAGGTGTTTAGGATGAAGTGCTGAAATGAAAGACGTTAATCAATCCCATCAGGCTTCCTGATCTAGTCACAACACGCTGATGACAGCCATAGCCTGCTGGTTAGGGCCTGAGGCTTGAAACCAGCAGGCGATAGGGGAAGTGTTGGAGCACTGCTCTTCCGTGTCCACATCCACAGCTGATGTGGCCTTGAGCAAGGCACCTGACTGCTTATTTCTCCCCGGAGGGCACCTGTGTAGAAGGAAGTCGCACTGCTCTGAGCTAGTGTGCTCTTCGCTTCACTGTGTGTTCACATGCTGTGTGTCTTTCACTAATTCATGATTGGGACGAATTTCCCTCATGGGACCAAAAGAGTATATGCTATGTATACTTAGATCCTTATTATAGGTGGGGTGTTTGGCAGCTATATCAGAGAGACCTTATGAAACACAGATGCAGTCTTCTATTGAAGCACCTTATGAAGCACAGTATCAGCTTATATTGAAGCACAGCACCAGGCATTATAAAGTACAGAAGCAGCACCACGCCTTTTGAAGCTTAGAAGCAGTTTTTGAAAAAGTGAAGCACCAGGCCTAAAGCACAAGGCCTTATTAAGCAGCTTCTATTGAAATAAAGCACCAGGCCATATGAAGCACAGAAGCTTCTCTTGAAATGAAGCACCACGCCATATGAACCACAGAAGCTTCTACTGTAATGAAGCACTAGGCCATATGCAGCAGCTTCTATTCAAATGAAGCACCAGGCCATATGAGGCATAAAACCTTCTATTGAAATGAAGCACCAGGGCATATGAAGCACAGAAGCTTCTAATGAAATGAACCACCAGGCCATATGAAGCACAAAAACTTGAAATGAAGAAGCAGGCTTCTATTGCTGTAAACGATGGAGACCTTTGTGCATGTACAAACTCAACTCCACCCTAAAGCATACACACACACCCATACACACAGCATACACACCCATACAGTGCATGTACACACACGCATACACACACTGCATGGGAAAATATATTTTAAGCAATGTTTTCCAAACCGACATGTGCCTGAACAACTAGATAGAGATCTTAATCTCTCTCCCTCCCTCCCTTTCTCTCTCTCTCTCTCTCAAACAGAGCTTTCACTCATGCACGACATCACACCATCAAACATGTCTATATAAGTAATCCTTTGATGGCAGATCATAAAGACTATACTTGGACTGATAAGTCTTCCCCTCCTCCTTCCCCGTCCCGAGTCTGTCTTCCACATCAGAAAGTGCTCAGTTAAATGCTCGTATAGCTGGCCTTTTGACAAAAAGCCTTTGTTCAAAGCCGCTGGGTAAGGATGGTTAAAACAAACATCTACTCTGAACCAACAAAAAAAAAGAAGTAGAAGTTCTTAGTCGGTTAATGGAAGGTCATTGAGGTAAGGTTAGGATGATCAGACAACCCCAAATTTCAGGCACTGACTCCATTTTTGGTGGTCTGACAAAAGAAGGACCCACATTTTTGTTGATGATGATCAGGACATGATTATCATTTTGGCAGTTTTCATAAACCACAAAGACTTATAGATTACAGTGTAATGATGTATAGTTATCTAGTCTATAGGTATATTGATATCATCTTCAAATATTAAGTCTCTCTTATTAGGTCCTTAGGTGAGACATTCTGCACAATACTTCAGATCGTTCTTTCATCCACCACATCAAATGATTGCTTTGTGATTATAACTTCTGTCCTAGACACCAGGAGTAGTGTAACAGTGTAGTAGTTTAGAAGTAGTCGTAGTGCCCCCAATTAATGTTGTTCTTCGCTTCTGTACAACAGGGGGCTCTCCTGAGGCCTCTGTTTCCCCAATTAAATTATCCTTCTTCTTTCTTTCTTTCTTCAGTGAACAGAAATTGAAGTTCAAAGTACAAAGTGTCCTGGCACCATGACGTAAACATATACCTACCAACATTTTACTCTTTGCATAAAGAAAAGTCCAAACAACAAGTTCATTGTCACTGGAATTCAGTTTCCTCGCATCAGGTACCCTAGGGCCTGACCATAGGCGCTACACCTGAGTCGTGTGTCACACACATGGTTTCCATTTCGTGTTCCTGTTCCTTGAACTGTGTTAGCGCCCTCACACCACTCAAGCCCACCCTTAACCCACCCCACCCCACCCCACCCCAAACCAGCTATCCGCAGCTACACACCCCCACCCTACCCCACCTCCAATGCACCCCATGTTTTGACCCCCCTCAGCATTAAACACAAAGGCTCAGCACTTGTGCCAATACGTATAGTGCTGCAATAAATCATGAACGCCCACCCCACTCCACCCCCACCTCATCACAGAGTGCATATACATTTCTGCACAACAACAAGAACATTCCTCTTCTGCCTTACGCCGGATGACTCAGCGCTTCTCGTCTCGGCGAAGAAAACACATCGCCACCACAGCCAGCCAGCAACGCTCGCACGGAAAATAACATGCCGACGATGGGGACGAGCTTGAAGTGAGCGTGCGCGTGCATGCATGTGCACATGTAAAAGCGAAGATGCCATAAACCTGAGATGCTGTCCATATGTGTACATACGGTTTTGGCAGAAGCCCCACTTAAGATGCAAAAAGAACACACTGTGCTCTGGCATCTGTCTTTGGTGTGGAGGCTTTAGAGAAATACAATAATACAACAAGACCAGACCAGACCAAACCAGTTGAGACAGTTGAGAAATTGATCCGCTAGATCTGGTATCCCATGCAATGTCTGTTATGTAATCATAAAGAGTGCCTTACCAGGGACTAAAGTCACTTCAGCTGCAGGCCTACTGAAAAGCTTTACCAGATCACCTAATGAAGCTCAAGCTTCTCATATGTGAATAATACTCGCCAGATAGGCATTGTTTGTTTTGGCTACTTCATGGCCTCTTGTTTTATATACAGTAGGTGTGGTCATTTAGATCGGTTATCAAAAGATAATGTGGCCATTTCATCTCAACAGCTCTCATGATGACTCTGCTTTTTCCTGGTGCAAAACTTATTATATTTCCTGTGTGCCACAATGTTAGCCACAATGAACAAGAACTTTTCAATGACACTTAACAGCTATAATGAATCGAGAATATCAAGGCTTTTCTTCTTAGTCCTGTTTCTAGGTTCATGATTTCAGATCATTTCAGATCAACTCAGATTCTGTCTTTTGTTAACATTTTCAGAATGTTGTTTCAGCATGCTTTATGACGAAGTCTAACTTATTAATTTGCTATTAGTTTCTTAGGTTAAGACCTGTTGCTTTGGAAACAATATACAGTAATGACTAAAATGACAGTCTCTTAGTGACTGTTATCTTTACCTTTGCATGTTATGATTAACTTCATGTTATCATTAACTGTATATGATTGATAACAGACTAAACACAGAGTTGATAGTTTTCAATGTTTTATTTGTAAATGCATTTGTGTAGAAGAAAGAAAAAAATATATAATATATTCATATTACTGAAACGTTACGTTATGTACACATTTGGGGTTTACACTACAAATCTTCACCACAGACTGAAGATGCACATTTTGTTTCAAAGAGAGATCTTTCCTGTCTCTGACTTCTGAGCTATGTACACTCCCCCACATATATACATACATTCATAGGATGTGATTTCAAACAAACACCTGTATTCTAACAAGCATTTATTAAATTCAAAACAGAACTGGAAGGAATGCCTGATGAACATTTCAATCTGGTGCATGTACCCTTGGTTTGACACGTCTCTTTGCAAACACATCACATGCTTAATCCGTGCCTCTCATTCAATACTGACGACCAAATCTGTCAAGGCCGAAAAGTGTGTTTTTCTAAACCGGACAAGGGTAAGATACTGCCCAGGGCTCAGCTAGGCAGGATTTGTCTTCCCCGTCCACAGATGTTGGAGAAGGTCCGTACAGGGAGCCTTGTCCAAACGCCTTTGGACATTCCAATCAAATTTGGGCTTTTTTTGTCACAAGAGGAGAAGAGAAAATATCACGCCGAAATAACATAACGGAAAAGCCCAAAGAAAGAGATGAGAGACATTCAGATCCATGGAGGTGTAGGCAAAGAATTTATACTTCAAGTGGGGCTGTCGTGTTTTTTGTTGGTGTTATTTCTTGTACACTCTCAGAACCCTTGCTCCACGCCACCTCCAGGGAGACACGTGTGTCCCTCGAGACAGCTCATGCAGAAGGACTCAGACCTTACAAAGACCTCACAAATAAAATAATCTGATCTGAGATCTTACAAGCGGTTGTGGTCCTGCGAATGCGAGACAAACCTTAATGGTCCCATTGAGACCTGTACAATTTTGCTGGTTAAGTGCCAAGGTTCAAATCAAAAGGAAAACAACAAAAACTGATCTTGGACCTCCGGGACCGAGGTTCGGTCCTCACTAAGGACAATGGTTTTGGTAAGGCCAGAGAGTATATTGACACATACAATGCATCTTGGGTTTTGTGAGATTTTTTTTTTTTTTTTTTTTTTTTTTACAAGTACGTAAGCCTACGACATCATATTGCTTTCAAAGCAGAAGGAAAATATCATTAATTCAATAATGTGTTGAAGGCCAGTTTCCACATTTTAAATAGATACAATCTGTGCATGTGCGCATCTAGCTTTTTTGTTGCGTTTGACAGTTCTAACGCTCACTCTTCACCGCATGCTAACCCGCCCTCAGGCAAAGATGAGCTGATTGCTGCTGTGCCCGGAAACTTCCGTGGCCCCCTATAGCTTATGAAGACCCCCCCCCCCCCCCAAACCCCACTCCCTCCTGTGTTATCTGAAGAAAATTAAAATGCCTGATAATGTTAAGAGAACACTTTCAATGTGCTGTATACCAGTTCAAAAGGAGCACCGTGGAAACCGCACGAGACATGAAGGCTGCTGGCAGTGGTCAGCCCTGTGTACAGTAAAACGCTATAAACCAAAAGAGCACATGGCCACGGTTTTGGACAACGGCAGTGTTCACCTACCACGCCGAGCACCTTGAGTGTTAATCTTTCATCAGTAGCTTATGTAACAATAGCAGTGTTGAACTGCTCCCATGGCTAAAGTCACTACGCTGAGTGAGATAAGGGTTTGCTTTGTCTCAGTGGCCCATAGCCATACATGAAGGGGGGGGGGGGGGGTCTACTCTCATATGTCTGAATGGGGACGGCAACTCCATTTGTTGATACCAAGGCAAACATTACTATAATTTTTTTTTTTTAAAAAGCTGTTGTACACATAAACTTGAATTATATATAAAAAAAGATTTCCCCCCATACTTTCTCCTGGTAATAATATGATTTCACTAACTATGATTGCATGATTTGAAAGAGATTTCAAAGGAGAATCAGAGCAACATAGACATCAAGCAACATTAATTGCCATGACTTGAGTGTATGTGTGTTTGTACGTGTTTGTGTGTTAAAGTGTTGCTTGTTTTCCTCTATCCTTCCAACTTGTTACAAGTTCATAATACACACACACACACACACACACACACACACACACACACACAAACAGGCAGAGAGGAGAAACAGACACTGTGCGTTCTCTCTGCTCTCTGGCCTCTGTCCATTGGAAGGGTATCAGGGGTCAGTTTGCGGAGCGGACTGTCCGGCTACTTCGTGGAAATCGGTGCACTTTGATATGCTTCGACAGGTGGTCACTTCGGGCGAACTTCTTCTCGCAAACGGGACACTGGTACGGCTTTACCCCAGAGTGTGACCGTCTGTGCCGGGAGAGCTCGTCTGAACGAGAGAACCTGTGAGAGAAAGAAAAAGAGAGAGAGAGAAAGGGGTTATTTTTTTTATCAATCTGATCCCAGTTAAGGTAGCAAACAAGTGTGGTTTCTACCGGACTAAACATGTCACAGCCTATCTAGACAAAAAACAGGCTACAGGACACCACAACTGGCCAGCCATCGATACGCCCTGAAAGACTGTCCAGAATCTCAATAAGCTCCATAATAACAGGCTACACACACCACACACACACCACACAACTTCCCACAAGCGCCACGGAAACGCTGGAATTCAGACATCCAACCGATCACATCTGACGAGAAACCTATAGAAGATCCCATGCCTCATTGGTGCATCTGTTGTCCCACACCTCTAGTTGTGCTTTTATTCAGAGACAGAACTACTGTCAGCATTGGCTTATTGGCATACAGTGCTTGGGTACAGATCGGATCAGACAGTCGTGTACCTCAAAAGTGTCCGACTTAGACTGATCCTTATACGAAATTGCTGTGGCTGTGTAAACAGCAGGCAACTCAATTTGCATCTGCTCCTGCAACAGATCCTCAAGTGTTTCCCCCTTTCCAAGCTTTCCATTCCTTTCTTTAATTCCTGTGGTCTGTTTCAAGGAGAACCGAAAAGGGGCCATGTTCTGGATCTGTGTGCTTAGCAGGAAACAAGGCACCGCTGTAATGCTAGCACGCTAGCCAGAAGAATGACCCTTTAGCTACGCTCTGACAGAAGGACACTAAGCCAGCAGTGTAAATCTGAGTCTAAATCCAGGCTCAGCAAGCAGAGGTCACAAAGCGTAAATAAAAAAAAACATTTTTTTTTTGGTTGCTGTTTTTCCCTCCCTTGTTGCACAGGAAATGTGTTCCTCGACAACTCTGGGAATATTTACACGTGTGCACCACTCTGTTGCTAAGTCATAATTCTGTCCATTCACGAGTAGAATGTTCTAGAATCAAACCCCCCGGGGAACTTCTCTGTGTGTGTGGGAATGGTCTGCTTGTGTATATATGTGTGTGTGTG
>JAGFZM010002153.1:223277-270777 GCA_017657215.1 Limnothrissa miodon | reverse complement strand
ACGCTTCACACTATGACAACCTCACGGCCATACGCAGGCATGGTGACAGGCTGAGTCATCCAAAATCATGATATCATGGTGGTGACATGATATGGCACACACACACACACACACACACACATGTACAAATAGAGACAGATATATGAACATGCATTCTTCACGCACACGCACACACACACACACACACCAGAAAGCTTTTTGCATAGAACACTGTAAAAGTCCACCAACAGCACATACACATTTTGGTATACACTGCCTCCCTGATCATTCAGTAGGAGTGTTTGTGTTCTATTTCAGTCTGACGTGGCTGTTTAATGACCTGTCGAAATTGTGTCTCCACACAGCACCGAGCACCAGGTCTGGCCAGTGCTAACACATTAGTCATGTTCAGTCAATGGCACAATTTGAATCAAAGGCAAAAAATAAGCCATTACTTTAGCCAGAGCACTCGGGTCAAATTATCAAACGGATATGTTAGGTTATGACTTGAGCAAATGTTGTTAAAGATCCATCAGTCCTTACAAAATCACTATTGTACCTCATTCTCTCTCTCTCTCTCTCTCTCTCTCTCTCTCACCTCCATCCACAGCCAGGCCAGGTGCAGGCGAAAGGTTTCTCGCCTGTGTGCCTTCTCAGGTGAGCCTTAAGGTGACTGCTCTTGGTGTACATCTTGCCGCAGCCGGGGAAAGAGCACTTGTGCATTTTGATGAGGTCCGCCACAGGGTTCTTCTGGTACTTTTGGGCGCCCCCGACCAGGAGGCCGCCGTTGATGCCCCCCAGTCCCGCTTCGCCCGTGCCCATGGGCTTAGCGGCGATGGGAACGGGCGCGATGCGCACAAACTTGGGTGAGACGTTGACGTTGACGGCCGAGCCAGCCACCGGGCCTGTGACGGAGGTGACGGAGGCGCCGGCGGCCGTGGAGGTGGGGGAGGATGGCAGGAGGTGAGGGACGAGAGCGAACGTTTGGCCCTGGATGTTGACCAGCAGCTGGGCAATTTTGATGTCAGAGGCAGGGGCCGGAGCGGGAGCCTGGGCAGCGGTGGTGGTGGTGGCGGCATTGAGGGCACTGCTGCCACTGGTCTGGCTCTCCTGCTTGATCTGGATTGGCTGGATCTGGAGGATGACTGGCACGCCGCTAGCATTTGCGGCACTGCCGCTGGTGCTGCCATCACCGTTAGCGCCCCCAGCCTCCGACACAGCTCTGCTCTGGCCCTCCGTCTTTACAACGTCCTGCACTGGTACGCCAGCATCCGTCGCCAGAGTCTGGCCACCCTGCGAGTTGGTCACCATGGCATCTGTGGTGGGTACAGTTTGGTCAGAGTGGTGCTGAGACTTCAGGCAGGTGGCAGCGGCCTCCAGAGATCCCGGCTCCAGGGGCTCGTCACCATCCACCTCGACACCCAGGCCGAAGGCCAGGTCCAGCTCGAAGCTCAAGCCCAGAGAGGTGGCCTCTTCTCGGGGTTCGACCTTTGTGCTCACCCCATCCATGTTTTCCTCCAGGAACTCCTCGATCTCCTCCAGTGTGGGGTGGAACGGCTCCGTGGCCTCCTGCTCCTCCATGTCCACCGGCGGCGACCATATGGGCAGGTCGAAGCTCTCCTCCTTGACCGGCTCCCGCCGGGAGTCCCACAGCAGGCTAGCGAGCGACATGGGGGTCACGCTGGCCGCGCCGTTCCCCACCGTCTCCCCACCGCCGCCGCCGTCCCCTCCCCCGCCTAGGGACGTCTGCGACAGCAGGAAGTCCAGGATGCTGTCCTGGCTCTCTGCGCTGGACGAGCTCCCGCAGCTGGAGCTGAGAACCTGCGAGTCCGGCGACGAGCAGGAGCGGAGGCTGGACGAGTCGCTGAGGTCATCCTCGGAGAAGGGCGAGGGCATCACCTGGTAGTTTGACGAGTCGGTCACCATGTCCGACAGGCGAAACGCCACCGGCGAGGGCGAGTGGAGGCCACCGTAACACAGGAATTGCTCCGCGCTACTCACAAAATGGTCCACCATCCCAGGGGCTTCGCCCAAGAGTCTCTTACACTTGTAATCCCTCTAGTTGCTGTACTTTCTTAGGGAAAAGTAGATCCTTTCTCCCTTTGCACCCTACAACTGCTGATGCACAACCAGGGTGAACTAAAAAAAAATCAAAGAGTGCTGCCACAACGAGGACACAAATACAGAGCTTGGATGGTGACACCCTTGTTGTTTTCCCTTATAATAAAGATATGCTTTGGGAGCTGTATTTCCAGAGTTTTCCTACACAAAAACAAAATTAGACAGATAAATTAGAGTTATTAAGTTATTCTGCTGCAAACAAGTTCATTAACAAGTGTTAATTTGTTATAGTTGCTAACTCTAGAATGGGTTATCAGAGGTAACCTTTTCCTTTTCACTTAAGATTCTAAAGAATCTACCATAGCAACCCCCTCCCTGATGGTATGACCTGTGTTCCGTCCTCACTTATGCGAAATATGGAATCCCGTGCATTTCCATTTCAAGACCGCACGCAGTTGACTTGCAAGATGGACGAGATCTGGGACCGCTTCCCAGGAGCAGAAAATAAACCGATCGCTTCAACAGGTATTATATTTCAAAGAGTGGACAAGATTAAAAATAACTTTGAATCGCCGCAGCGATATCAGTGTTACTCACCAACATTAGGCTAAGCATACTCATTTAAATGCTTTGGACAACTTAACCACATGGCAATGTCTCCTGTGTGTGTGTATGTGTGTGTGTGTGTATGTGTGTGTGTGTGTGTGTGTGTGTGTGTGTGTGTGTGTGGCACTTAACGCTCAAAATAATTAGGTGGTCATAAACTGTCGCTCTTTATTAACCCGGTGTAGATGAATGACACCATACATCCAATATCTCAAATAAACCCGTTGAAATCACCATGAGTAACCCATAACTGTTATCTCAATGAACTGTCCAATTAGTTTAGGCCAGTACATCAGACCAGTTTATCAAGAATCGTCTTTGACCATACTCTGCTGTAGGAGCGCAACCCCTTCTTGTGCCTCCTCCCTCACATTCTCAATAAGCGACCGACAGTAACCCTCGTGTTAAAAAAACAAAAACAAAAAAAAAAAACGTAAACTTGATTAACACGCCGCGTGGGGCAGAAGAGAGCAGCAACTGAGCGCTTTTAATAGCGCATAAATCAGATGCGTGCAGCATTGATCGGTCCAAGTAAAACCAATAAATTTACTTAAACACAATTTCTGGACGTAGTCTTAAAAACACCAATACATCCACAAATCAAGATAACAAACTCATATGACTGATATTGGCTGATATTGGTTAGTGGACTAGAGTATAAGCCATACTATAGCTACGGTTAATAAATAATTAACACGCTTGATAATTAATTAGCCTACCGATTAATTACAATCATTTTAGAACCAACATCCGCAATTCTATACGAAAAGCTAAACATTTAATCAAATAAAAAATATAATTAAATTTCTAGGCAGCATGATTCAGTTATCATGGCAATGAAAATATGCGCTTTCAAATGTATTTTGGCGTTAGATTGTTCCCCATCAAACATAGAGTTTGTATGCAAAAGCCAGTAGGAAAAAATAAATATTACATTGCATTTCAATTATCAAGCTAATTGCCCATCTTCTCCCCACAACACAGACACATCTAGACGCATGAGTAAGCGCGGCGCTCAGCCTCTTCAACGTAAACATGTTTTCGTCCAGAGCCCCGCATGCGGCTGCAGCATATGGCATCGTGGAAGAGACGCACGCCCAAGACCTCATGCAAGTGTGCAACCAAGCCAATTCAAAGAATCCAGGAACAAAATGGAAGCTTTGGGTATCTTGCTCACCTTCAAAATAGGAAACCATTTACAATTCCAAAGATTTAATTCCGAGCTTGTTACTTTTAGTCCCTTATGCGTGGTGCTATTTTCCCCCTAATGCGTTATTTGCCCTTGAGACACGCCGTGTGGCGCTGCTTCTGTCTGCCGCGTTGCTCAGTACTGTAGTTGTACTATTTTCGCGTCACATGACTGTGAGAGTGGGTTACAAGAGTAGAAATGCGAGGCAGAGTCTGAAGGCTCGTCCTTGCTAAACGACGTGATTGGTCGGCAGTGGCAGAGGGCTGGACTTCAAATCTGTCGTAAACTGGAGTGCCCTCACATGTGTGGCTGTGTGTGGGGATGTTAGACTGAGGAAAAATACCATTTCCAGAGTTTCCTTCCCGCCCTTATCTGCCTGTTACCAAGGAACAGTCTTCTAACAATGTTTTATAAATATGACTTTTACAGCAAGACCAGATGTGTTGTTTTGCAAGATGTCCAAAATGTCTGCTCATGGTGTGTGTGTGTGTGTGTGTGTGTGTGTTTATAATGTGTGTGTGTGTGTGTGTGTGTGTTAAGGGGGGGGGGGGGGGGGGGGGTATATACTTAGTCTAGGCATTCTGCTTGTCATTAACACAAAAGTTATCTTGCATAAGCAGTAACCCCAATGCCCCTCTGATGTGTTGATTTGATTTCCTCTTTCACTGACCCATAAACCTGCATTTCCCCATCCACTTGTAATTCAGGAGTGAAGCACTTGGATTATTGTGGAAACAGCAAGTAAGTGGCCACATAGCATAACATAATATGACATAACATACCACAACATAACACAACATAACATAACATGACATAACATCACATTTCTTATGTCTAAGACCTGCGTATAAAAACCTACACATTTCTTTGGGAAGGAATAACCTTTGCCACTGTTTAACACCTGCACGGTTAATTTTGACACATGGCATTGTGACGCAGATAAACAGGATAGCACATCTGGTAAAGTGCTTTTTGAACAGGGTGTTTGTTTTGCCACTCTCAAATGCAAAATATGCCATCAGAGTTATTCTGGGAGAGAGCAGCAATTAGGCATGTCCACATAATTGTCGAGGAGGCGGCAGAGTTGGTGTGTGTTTATGCATTGAGTTTCCCTTCTCCGAGCTTCGGAGAGAGACACACAGAAACACCCTGTCATAATGGATTCAAGTGGGCAGGCTGTTTATCCATGCACATTCCCACAGGGATCTCAGCAGGATATATCCAAATGATGGTGTCGTCTGGGAAAAGGCCTTTACAAAAAAGAAAAGAACACAAGTGAATTATCACTCATGGAAAGCACTCTGTCAGAATATTATTTGAATTGTTAAATTTACGATGAAAGCAACAATAAACTTAATTGTCACAGTTTATTATTGTTATTGATACCTTCAATAGGTACCCATGTATTAAGTGGGATAACATTCTGAGTTCTGCAATAACTTGTTCTTCAATAACTCCCCCTAGAGTGTTCCTAGAAATCTCTAACAGGCGTCTGGTTCCTGCATCTCTCTGTCTGCAGTGATTCCATGGAAATAAACGCCTCACAGAACGTTATGGTTTAAAAAAAAAAAAAAAAAAAAAAAAATTCTGCAATGGACCATTTCCATTTTAGTGCACGGCCATTTAATCTGGCTCCTCATCTGCTGCCCACTGTGAGTGCTGCTATGAGGCCCTGCTGTGCTCATCGCACAGCTGTCCCATCAAGCTCTTCCTGGAAGTCCTTGCAAGTACCATGCCAGCTCTCACCATTTCTTACTTACCACACACACACACACATGCACACGCACACACACACACACACACAGACACACACAGGCACGCACACACACACACACACACACACTCACACGCACATGAGAGGAGGCTAATAGCATGTTGTCCAACACGGACCCTAAAGAACCTTTCCCTGGACCTGTCCTGACCCTGCTAATCCCTGAGATCACACAGCTGTAAGGCATGTTGTTCTAGACGAGGGCTCCCCTGCTCGTGTCGGGATTAGGCTAGCAGGGAACGATGGCTGGTTGCAGGGAGACCTCCAGGCCCTGACGCGCTGCAACGCAAGGCGAAGCGAGGCGCGGGGAGGGGTGGGGAGGGTCTGTCTATCCCTGGATTAGAGAGGCTTGCCTTTGCCCTAGTTCCTGCACTGTCTCGCGGGATAGATGCTCACATTTGTACCCAGTTAATGGGAGCTGAACTGATGAGGGCGGCTGAGACATTAATCTGAGAGGGAGACACAGGCAGACAGCTAGAGAGAAGAGAGAGGAGAGAGAGAGACAGTGGTTGGGTTGAGTTCTGGTGGATGCAGGGGGTAAAGAGGCTTTGCTGAGACTGGTAGCTGTTGACGGAAATCGGGGACCTTTTCTGAATATCTCCCTGGAAATTGGAGACATACCAATTTCTAGAGTCATGCAATAAAATAAGAAATGTTTGAGCTTCGAAAAACAAGGACAAAGTGGGTTTTCTTGTATTCTACTTAGGGCAGACAGGGAGGGAACTTGGATTGAGAACTGTGTCCAGAAATTAGGGATGTCAGGTCACAATCGCCTAAGCAGCATGAAATACTTATAATTATGATTATAATTAAATATTTCTAACTAATAATCAATCAGGTGACAGATTTGTGGGAAAATTATATGTGAAATTCGACAGACGGATAATGCAGAGCCAAGAACATGCTTGGCCTTGTGCTATTTCTGATACTCAATGCCTAGAATAAAATGCCGTCAGAACAAATTATGCAACTTTGTCCTAACAGCTGCCACTATCATCCTTGCCTTGGCACACAAGTCCACTCTCTAAGTTTTCTGCTGCATGGCTCATTCAATTCACCTCAATGTCATATCAAGGTTACCAAAGGTAGTTATGCAGGTGGGAAAAGTTAAGCCTGCAAGCAAGTTCTCTTATCTTAAAATGGTTTACTTTAACCTATTTTTTTTTACAACCAGATATTTCCTGAGGCAACAGAACTGGAGTGTTATAACCAAGACAACCAAGTGCAGTAAAACCTGGAAAAAAGTCCTTCAAATCACTTGTGATTAACCACAACATTTGGGCCAGTGGCTAAATGGGGCAGATTATTGTAACAACAGGTTTAGATGAATGATATTTTTACCTTCGACCTCAGGCCAGGTTAAAGCAGCAAACAGATAACTTTAACAGTTAACAAAAATATACACGTTTAATTTTATAAAAAAAACCTTACAAATCAGCACAATCATTAGCCCACATTAGCACATCATTAGTTTACTTTCTGGCCTTTAAATGGGTGTCTGTAACAGCCTACCACTGATGCCATTTCCACTAACAGCTTTCTGCTCTGGTTAAATATATTGGTCAAGTTATTACTGTAATTTAGAGCAACTTAGCCGCTATTACTTCATGCCAGTTCTAGAGCTCTGCTCCAGTGCATCATGCTGTGCAGTGATGCTATTTTTAAAGAGGTTCAAACTATACAGTTAAACTTACTCATGTCATTTTTTTTTCAATTCAGATTCAGAATTAGAATGGATAATTTTGATAGAAATCTGCCATTTTTTGTGTAATTGGAAGAAAAAAATTGAAATAATTTGGTGCTAATGGGGAAAAAGAAGACAGGGATGGGTGGGAATCACGTCATTCACTTATCTGACCCTTTCAGAGGTCTTAAAAGAGAAATTTTCCGCTCCTCTTCTCCATGAGCTCACAATGGTCTGTCACTCATCTGGGTGGATGTTGGACCCTCATAAAAGCATGTTTACCACTTTGCTTATCCTAGCAAGCCTGCCGTGTTTACTGAGCAAATTATTTAGATGATAGTGTCTCAACGCGCCCGGTTTAATGTTTAGCAGGGTTTGGGAACATGGACATTCGCTGGCAGACAAAACATCTTCAGTGCCAGAACATTGGTTTGCGTCACTTGTCGCCAGAGTACACTTCAGCAGTTGGCACAGATGTGTATCACGCAAAGGTGACTGAAATTGGTTGCTTTCATAATGCAGTGGAACAAATGATCATTTTGGTCAAATGGTGGTGCCAAGAAGCTGCAAGACCAAGACTGATGTTTTTGTCAAAAAAAAAAAGACAATCACATCTGATTACACCTAAATTTGTGCCCTCATTTTGTGCCCTTTTTGTGTTCTGATTGCAAAGATATGATACTTCTGTTATTAATATTTCTAGTTATTCTTCACCAAAGTCCCTATCACCATGCTATTTTTTTTTTTTTTTAATTTATTAGAATACTGCCAGCATCTATGCAGTCTGGTGTGCACTTGGCAATTTCCATACTTTAAGATATTATATGAACAAACGTGTGCTGGCTCCTCAGTACAACAAAGTTCAACTATTGCAGAAGTCTACAAAACAATGACGAGGTTGATAAGCCCTGGGTTGCCCCGGGTGAACTCAAGCTGTTCCTATCTGACAACTGACCGGTGTTGAAATGCTAGCTCTGCAAGTCTGTGTTGCTGCAATAAGTTCATATTTAGCCAAGCGTGGAGTGGAGCAACCATTCCCCTGTGGGCATGGAGCAAAAAGACTGAACGTGAACCCAACCGTCCACTGTCCCAAAGCAGCTGCTAATCAGAGTGTTAGGAAACTACTGTATCCTCCCTCCAGAGCACAGACTGGAGATATACAGAAATAACCCCTTTGATAAAAGGCAGAGTGAAGAGTAGATATGGGCCTATACCAATAGACCTGAGTAATCACAGATTATGATGAAAAATGCTTATTTCTTCTTGTACACCAATTAGAAAATTAGTATGGTGGTTTTAAGTAATTGACAGACAAATGTTTCAGTACACAGAACTTCCACGTTAAGCACATCATGATTTTGATGATAAAGGCTTTCTCAGAATAAAAAATGGGAACACACTGACGCCTACTGGGGAGTTAGAAAACTCGCAGAATAAATGTTGCTAGGGTAACAGAATGTAAACTCGGAAATGGGGATTGAATTGAAAGTACTGTTCTGTGTTCGTGTTCGAGAAACATTCCAAACATGGCGAAGTTAAGCAGCTGCTACCACCTCCTAAATCATGTAAAAATCCACATTTAGGATGTCAAAATCGTGTTGCAAACATCGTCAACATCAGAAGGTAGGAGCTGGGAAAACAATGTCTGATGAAATCACATTTAGAAATGCAAATGGATTCAAAATGTTTTGCCATGAAAAAAGCGAAATCCTTGGAAGTATGTACAAAAAGTTTGTTATAATTATGCTTAACTATATAATAATTTTATGTCTAATAATAATTGTAATGTAATCGCTAAACTACAATTTGAATGTATTTATCAAGTAAAAACAAATCAAGACAGATCAATACAATTGTAGTTGGACTGATAATAAAGTTTTAGCTAAAGTAAAATTGCAATGCAGTAAAAAATGTATATATTTTCTGTTGTTTCACAGCAGCTATTTTTCCAAGAAGTCGATTAATCTATTCTTAATATCTGATCTTTAATAGTCTTTTTTTTCGACATTGCCCAAAGGATGGCATCTCCACAGCTGTCTTCAGTGATACATTGTAAGTAAGGTTTGATAACAACATTGAACTTAAAAAAAAAATACATATACATATATTTTAAAATTCTTTACATATTTAAATAAGCCTGCTTTCCAATTCAGCAGGGCAACAGAAGATGGCTGTACCATCTCCAAGGAGCAGAGCTAAGTCTTTGGTGTCAGGTAAGCCTAGTCAGTCATTCAACTAATAGACTACACATTTGAACACCAGCCTTTAATCTTCCCAATATGTTAGTGCCTTGTATGAAGGAAGCATGTTTGAGCTAAAGAACATGCGTTATACTTTATCTTAATCACAAATGCCTGCAGTCAAATCTGAGGAGCCTGTTGTGAGAAAGAAAGAGGCAAATCCTTTCCGAATGCCAGATGACAGCAGGATTTTCATCTTGAGAAATGAAGAGAGAGCACACAAGAAAAAGGCAAGGCAAAAACCTGCATTCATCCCTTGACCTTTATATTGTTTGAAAATAAAAACAACCTGTTTTGGGTATAAAAATAAATGTGTGCATGTGTGTGTGTGTGTGTGTGTGTGTGTGTGCGCGCACCTGTGTGTGCATGCTTTTCCGTCCTTGTTTGAACTTTCTTCTTGTTAGAACTATCTTCCTTCACTGATCACACTGCTTATCTATTGTGCACAGTAGATAAGCAGCGTGAACACAAGTCCACCAATAGTGACAACCAAAACCTGCTTCTCATTTCCAGGAGTTGCATGAGCAGCGAAGCCTGAAGATCCATGAGAAGGGGGCCCTAGTAGGGAGCAGGAGGGGAGGAGGTGCCAGGCTGAGGAGGAAAGTCATGGAGGAGCCCCTGGAGGATGACAGTGGGGAGGCACAGCTCCCTGGGGCCCTTAAGCCTGCATGGACGGCAGCCATGATGAAAGGTGGACAGGATCAGATCTAGACTTGACAGACATGTATATGCTTTCAAGGATTCAAGGATTGGAATTATGTGAAATTACGCTGTCTGTCTATTGTTCATTAAAAAAGGGACAGAGTTGTAGAACGAGGCAAAATAAAGTAATATTCTAAAAGGTTATAGAATGGGGTAAAGAAAGGCAACAGTTATGCCATTAGCGCCAATCTGGTGATGAGAGAAATGTATGACACGTAGTTTTGTATTTGTGGTGTCTGTTTTTCTCATCCTGTCCTGCCAGTTAAATAATATCTGCATGAGGGTTTCATGGCTACTGTAGCTAGATTGCATAATGCAGGAGAACTGCAGTGCTCTGTGTTACTGTCAATGCAGATGGTAAATGACCCTCTGTGTGGTGTCTCTTCAGAGCGCGTTGAACGGGAGAGCATACGGGAATACATCTCTAAGAAGAGAGAGCTGTTTCTGATGGAGGTAAGGCCATGGAGCACAGGTGGGGAGAATCGTGCTCGTACTGTATATCTGAGTTCTACAAGAAACACCTGGTTCGCCATGGACCTCAGGAAATGTTGAAATACATCTCTAGAGACATTCAGTTGTTTGTTTCTTGTTTTCACTTGTGCAAGACTCAAGAGTGAGATTAATGGACATTATTACACTGAGTGTACATAATTAGTCAAAGTTAAAGTCAAAGTCAGTTTTATTTGTCAATTTCTTCACATGTACTTGACATACAAAGGAATCGAAATTACGTTTCACACTTGTCCCATGCGTAGACGTTGACAACAATAAAGTGCAGATGCACAACAAAAACAGTTCTAAACAATAAGGTAATGTTAAGTAAAAAAAAAGTGCAAGTAGGCTTAGGATAATGGACATTATCACACTGAGTGAACATTGTAATTATTTTCAGATCTAATTAACTTGGAAAACAGCCGTGTCTAAATATAATTAGTTATAACAGCAATTGTTTCCCCTATTCTCTGTCGTCTGTCTCTTTCCTCCTTTATGTCTTCTTCTGGTCTCCCTGTCCCAGTACGCATTAGATGTGAAGAACCGTGAGATCGACAAGCTAGAGGCAACGGCCACGTCCATGGAGAAGAAACTTGAAGAGGCTGAACGCTTTCTGGAGGAAGACAGCGCCATGTTTGATGAGTTCCTCCAAGAAAATGACAGGAAATCAGTGGCAGCCATCAAAATGTATGCAACCAGTCGTTCAGGCCGTAAACACTCAGACACACGCAGTTGTTCTGTGAAAGAAATAGCTTGAAGTGTTTCACAAGAGTCTTAAACAAAATATTGACAGTTTTAATTATATTGTATAATGTTTAATAATGTAATGAAGTGCTATAAAATTGTGCTATGAAATTGCTATGAAATTGCTTGGTTTTGTAGGGCGGAGCAAGAGACTAAACTGAAACTTGAGAAAGTGCTTCAGATCAAGAGAATCTCCGCTAAAATTTTGGCCATAAAAAGGTAAGATTTTTATTTTAAAACATGCTTTGGCTTCCTCTTAGTATTTGCACTATACAGTAGGTGTATGGTTTGTAGTATTTTTAGAGAATATTTGGTGTTTTGATTAAGGCAACATTTATCATAATAGTGTTTCAACTTGTATTCCTCACCAACTCAAGTCACAGTTTCAATCTTTAGACGATCCATCCAATATCTTTTCAATAATTCTTTATCATTTAAAGTCTCTAAAACATTGCTTTGGGAATAGGTCTTAGAAAATCTGCAGTCCTCTGGGCTTCTTCTAAGCCCTCACAGACTTAGGTGCTACTAAAATATTGTTTTGTGACTAACTCCTAAAGTTATTTTTAGGCATTACTCGTAAATTCAGCTCTTTGGAGCTACTTTTAGCCTTAAGATTCTTTGTGAATAAAAATAACGAGGGAGACAGGTTGGACTCAATTAAAGAGGCGGAGTCAAAACAAAGGCACAAGAAGAAAATGACAAGCACATGGTGTTCAAACATAAACATGTAGTACCAATGGAGACCAGCAGGGTAACAGAATAACCCAAATACTGACAGGCAGGGATGTCACTTAAGCAGATATAGTTGTGGCACAAGTGAACAGAATCAAATGAGTTGCTGTAGGTCAGTCATAGGATTCACACTTCAGTGATCAGGTGTGCCCTACGTGCGTATATGTATGAATATATATGTACATACATACAGACACACACACACACACACACACATATATATATATATATATATATATGTGTGTGTGTGTGTGTGTGTCTGTGTGTATAATAGATAGAAAGTGACAGTAAAGACACATTAGAAGTTTGTGGTCAGTACTTTTTTAATTATTCTGTACACCATCAGACAAACAAACTAACTTTGATTAACATTGAATGTGCTTTTTTCCTGTGTTTGTGTGTGTGTGTGTGCGTGTCCATCTGTGTGTGCCGTCATTCACATGCCCACTGCAGTGACATCTCTAAGTTTGAGGACAACCTGAAGGAGTACATGCTATATAAGGACTTTCTGTTCAAGCTCTCCCCCCCTGAGTGGCAGGAGCAGCAGCTGGCCAGGAGAGCCAAGCAGAGACAGAAGGCCACAGAGAAGGAGGCGCTCACCAAGAGTACCAAGAAGAGCGTTACTGGAGAGAAATGTAGGTGTACACAATCAATTTTGTGCCAAAAAGTTCAAACTATACTTTTAAAACATTAAACAAAAAATGACAAAAAAAGAACAAAATTAAATCGGTGAAAACTTGATATTTTACACGAGTACACAAATTGTTTTACATAAATTGTCTTTTTATACGTTTTTTTGTTATTTTTTTCATGTTTTTTGGTTTGTTTTCTTCTTTAATTTTTGGTTACATTTTTTAAGTATTGTTTTTTTAAGTACTTTTTAAGTATTGTTTGAACTTTTTGGCACAAAATTGATTCCATATAAGTGGACCAAGACCAAGATTTTACAAAACGGACTTGTGGTGGAGCAGCGGTTATGCATGCCTTGACTGACATTGCTCTCGTGGCCCTGTTTTATTTCAAGAATTGAAGGAAGTTTATTGTCACATGCAGTCATTTTATGGGTGTAAAAATCCAATGCTGCCAGTCTATACCCCATGTTGTGAGTCTGTGTTGATTTTGATGTGCCTACTCAATACCAACGAATACGATAGTCAACCACCAACCTGTTGTCAATACCAATCAAGAGTCAACTTCCCTTTTTCAATCTTGCAGTAGGTTATTATCATGAAGGGACAGTGCTCTCCCTTCAATAAAGAGTCATTTATGTCTTTTAGATCAACCTTAAAGAGAGACAGAATTCTAGATGGTATAACAAATGCAGTTTATATACTGTAGTCTGTAAACCCTGCACAGGGTTTAGAAAATGAGGTTTAGAAAATGTGTATAGGAATTCAAGATATTGTACTGTTGAACATGTGATCAGTTTTATATTGTGGTCATGCTGTGTAAGCAGGTTACTCATCATTTGTATAGCTTTGCAGTGTTTTGTAATTATTTACCTTTTAACTCTTAAACACATCCGTTATTGACTATGCTGTCTCTCCCTGCCTTCTCCATCCGTTTCCTTTACATCTCTAAAAATATCCACATGCTGGGCTGTTGAAGTTGCTGGTGGGTCCAGGGGGATCTCATCAGGTCAGGGGTTGCCATTGCCTCCTGTCCGTGAGACCAAGAGGCTGTCTACTCCCGCTGCCAAAGAACCACAGAGTGATAAAGTGTGAGTGAGCACAACCGTTTGCCACAACCAAATTATCACTGGCTTCAAAGAGTACAGATTTAATACTGTACATAGTCAGATCCTGCATTCACTAATGCAGGTACTCAGGATCATTGGTTTTCTGTTAACAGAGGGCCGACGTCGCAGGCGGATGATGACAGCTTGGAATATGAGGTCAGATTTTTGTTCCTTTCAGCCATTGTTGTTCCATGAAGTTATCAGCCATTCTGTAATGATCTGTAATGTCGACATAACTTTGAGTTATTCTTTGATGGTATACTATGCAAATTGTACACATCTGCTGCTATTCCTATTCACTTTTATTTTTATTTATTACTGTACTACTCTTTTTTTAACTGACAATAAAACAATAAAATAAACAATAAAAACAATAAAAGAAAACAATAAAACTGACTTTAACTGACTTTGGCTTTGGTAAGCACTGCTGCTTCTGGCTCTCTGTTGCCCCCTGCAGGATGAGCCAGAGTTGTACTTCAGTGACCCTCAGCAGCTCATCGACCTGCTCACAGAGCTGGAGGAGCAGAACCTCTCTCTGGTACAGAACTCCTGTGAGACGGAAGAAACCCTGGAGGAGTTCCGCAAAGTCATGGAGGAGACGCGCAAGGAAATGTGAGAACTTACAAGGGTCAGAGATAGAGCATCTGCTGAGGGAATGAGAAGAGAGAGAGAGAGAGAGAGCGGGAAAGAGAGAAAAAGAGAACTGAGGATAGACAGAAGGAGAAAGAGAGAAGCTGAAACCCTCAGTTGCCTTTCCTAACCTCACATGTCTGTTTTTCTCTCTTCCTCTTGGTTTCATGAACTCATGACAGTGCAGTGAATCCTTTGAGCTGTTCTTTCTCCTCCTCTGTGCAGGGATGCAGAGACTGTGGAGCTCACAAAGCAGATTAAGATCATGACTACAGCCATCCAGAGGGAGGAAGAGAAGGTAGCAGAGCTGGAACTCAGAGCCAGGCTCTTCAGCTTTGGACATCTAAAGAATGAGGACCAGGTGAGGCCAACTACAACTAAATGCCAGGCTCTTTATCTAAAACATGGAGCATCTGAAGTATCATGATTCAGCAGTTGGAGGATTTCAGGAGATGTTTTAGGCGTTGGCTCATAAAGATTTTTAGGCCATATTTGCTGGAAACATGCCACACACATATGCCACAAATGCTCCTTAATGTAAAACTAGATTCCATTAACCGTAATTATAATGTATTTTTTATCTTCGATCCCATATTTTAGCTGTGTTGTATCTTAACCATTGCACCAGTATTTGTGCTGACCCGAGATAATCTATTTCAACAAGAATTTTCACTGAAGATTTTAAGATCTGTGTCATCACCTAATGGTTTTCTTTTATTTCCATTATGTGCAAATCATAATAAGAAAATATGAACAGACGTTGGCTCAGAAGTTACGAAGTTTCCGGCCATCTTTAATGTAAGCTGTGTATCTTGAGCGACAGGTTTGCTAGCGATGCTTTTCTTTCCTCTCTCTTGGCAAGGACACCATGTTGAATGCCCTGAGAGATAAGGTGGAGGAGGTGTACCGCTGCTGCGTCGGGGACAGTGGAGCCAACCTCAGCACGCTGCAGATGCTGACCAGCATTGAGAACCGACTGGGGGAACTGATGGAGAAGATGGAGACCATCCCCAAGGAACGCCTACAGATGGCGGAGAAGGCCAAAGAGAAGGAGCGAAGAATCAGGTACTGAACACATTTCTTTGTCCACATTGTCCAAGGCTGCACCAGATGCAAAACCCTGTAAGTCCAGTTTTAGAAATATACAAAAAATTAAGTTGTTTTTTTTATCACCTCTTTTAAAATATAATCAATCAAAATTTATTTGACTGTTTATCTATGGAATTGTGCCAAAAAAACAAATACACCCAAAATAATGGATGTGACTGATAATAAAGTTGATCTAAAGCATATAAAATATATCTCTGAATTCATTGCAAATGGACAGAGGTTTTTGATTCTGAACTCTCCATTTCTAATCAATATGCAGTTTGGATTGTGGATATTATTGACCTCAACATCTGACTTGATGATCAGTGCTTGGTGATCTGATATAGATAATAGATATTCGTATGCCAGACCATGTGAAACCAGTGGAAGATTAGGATTATATGATGACTTTTTGTAGATGATAACATGGTCATGATGTGCATGCTGGATTGACGATCCCTCTGTTCCTCTCTCTCGGCATTTAGGATGAGGGAAGACAAAATGCATCAGCAGAAGCAACTACAGGAGGAACGGATTAAAAAGGCTCTAGAGAGATCCCAGGCGGAAAACAAGAAAATAGTGAGTAAAAAGGGGAGAACACTTACCAGATAAAAATAACTCACTGGGAAAAAAGGGCCAACTGCTTCTATACTTATTTTGCAGGTGGGCAAGAAGCTTATGAGAAGATCTCAGCCCCCATCTCGCAAGCTGAACGTTGTCCAGAAAACAGATTTCTCTGACAAAGAGAGAGAGGACCATCTGTTCTTTTTCACTTAGATGTTACCGGCTACTAACAGCTGTGTTTTTGCTCCATTAACGTCTTAATTAAGCCTGGGAGGAAATGAAAAAGAATGATAAATACTATGGGAATCTTAACACTGGGTTGATTGCGTAGACTTGATGGGCTATGATTGGTGGATGCATTTCGAGATGTTGTAGTGCAGTGGTTGTCATAGGGTAGCTTAGGGTTCAATACGAAAGAGACCACAGTGGTTGTGTTTCATAAATTATTTTATACATATTGATATATTAATGATCTCCAAGTACAGTTGATGGTTGAAATCCATAAGTGAAATTCTGTCACAGGGAGGAACGTGAATCTATTTTCTTTAAGTAAAATGTTTCTTCTGAACAAACGCAGTTGAATGTTTATTCCTTAACTAGCATGGGGATCCAAGGGAGTGGCCAACCCATAACCTTTTGGTTGGAGGATTTAAAGGGATTGTCTTCAGTTAGTGTCTATTTTCCAGGTGCTGTTGGTTGGAATTAGCACAAAACATTTTGGTACAACAGAAACTTGTTGATTGACAAACTAATTATACTACTCTCTAATACAAACTCTAGGGCACCTGGAGGTTATAGCTGGAACTGAGATTCCCTGCACTGGGTGTGGGCTGGTCTTTGCTACTTCATTATGTTTGTTTCATCTTCTCTACGCAATTGATCGACTAATATTATATAATTTTATCATCAATCAATATTTCTTCAACAAACTACTCAAGTATATAGTTTCAAAGGTTCTGAAACCTTTAATTGATTGCTCAGTCATGTAAACCAAACCTAATAAATAACAGGAAGAAAGTTCATTTTCTTACATTACAGATATAAAAACAAACAAAACCAATTTGTCATATAAACAAGGGAACACACATGATTTTAAATGTCCATCTCAAAGACATAAGAAATACAAAAATAAATGCTGAGAAACAAAAAAGCAAAATGTCACCAAAAAACGAAGAGCACGAAATTGTTGTTTTTGCTCATCTATGTAAGGCATAGCAGAGAAGCTTAGATGGTATGTGAAAGGCATGGAGTTTTTGAGCCAAAAGACAAGCCAAATGACCAAACAAAACAAGAAACAAAAAAAAAAAAAAAAAAAAAACTGTAGTGGAGAGAAGTGCTGTGACACCTTATGAAGCCTTCATAAGAGATGTGCCATGTCTGGCTGCGCTCACATGCGTCTCCAAACTACTAGGTTTGATGTCAAACCTTCAACCAGAAGGTCCCCAGACACGCAACTAATGTCAACAGACAAGCAGAGAACCGTTAAAAAAAAAATTATAATAATAATAACCCCTTCCCTCCCTCCCCGCTCCCACCCATATTAAGATTAATGGCAAATCGCAAGGTGCATTGTTTCCCACTGAAAACTTGTCTTGAAAAGTTTCTTTTCAAAGTCACTACGGATATAAAAAGGGCTGTACAAGAATGACGTGAAAAAGATAAGTAGAGAAGTAGAAAGTCTTCCTTTGGAATCAAATAGTGGCAGCCTGTGGCCTGGCTCTCGGTTCATTGGGTGCCATCTGGTGTCTGGGTGTTCCCCATCTCTGGCAGCAGGGGACGCTGAGGGGCCTCTTGGCTCTCATTCCAAGTCCTGTAGGTTGATTGTGCTCCCTGTGAACTGGGAGTTGTCTGAGCCATTGTCATCCTCAGTCATGGCTGAAGGCTCCTGAACACAAACAGAAATTATTTATTGCCAGATGAGTTTATGAGGGACTGTTTGTGGTATGTGTGTTTTTAAGTATATTTTACTATATTTTACTATATTTTTCTCATTTTACCTCACAAATCTACAGTGCGAAGCCAACATGATTTTTGGTTTCAAAGACTACTTTAGTAAGGGTTTTCATGGGCACTTCAGTTGTAGTGTGGTGGGGAAACACATTAGCCTAAACCACCCACTGAGGGTACGGGTAGCATAGAAGATCTCACCTGAAGGATGTTGACAGGCAAATCAACAGTTAGCTGGGAGTGAGAGCTCGAGGTCTGGGAGCTCAACTGAAAGGCCAGGTCCCCATCACTTGCAGGGTCATCCTATCAAAACACACACACACACAGGGTTAGACTGGATCAAGTTCATTTTTCTATTCCTAACGATCAGTTAACTTCAGCTGCCCATCTGCTATTATGTCTCTTGTCTCAAATGTTTTCGTTTTTTTCCCTACAGATAGCACTCTGTGATTGTACTCTGGACTTGTAAATGACATGCACACTTGGACACAAATGTGGCATCACGCATGATGTGGCTGCTTGTGTCAAAGTGTCACCTCTAACATTGGATTATACAACCAACACAAATTGGGCTTTGCCCATTAGCTTGTTAGGTAACGTTTATTTGGCTTGCTCAACTTATCTGTGCCTGGCTAACTGTACAGGACTCATCTCATTGGGCAAAACCTTATGCTGTAGGACACTGTATCAGACAGCATAGACCTTTGCCCAATTATAAAATATATATAATCCATCCATATCCATCTCCACATCCATCTCTCCCACTCCATACATAAATAAAATGCCTTGCCGTCGGCCAGCCTGCAAAAGTGAAGCCTGGCCACTAGTCCCTGCCCAGCAGCATCTTCTCACCTGTAGCAGCTGGATCTGCACATACTGTGCTCCCGTCACTGGGTCTCGGATAGTCAGCCCCCCGCTGGCCGAGGTCGCTCCTTCTCCAAAACGTGCAGTAGGCGGCGGCAGAGACACGGAAGGGCTGGTGCTCTTCCCTCCTTTAGCCTTACGCTGGCCCACACCTGGGACGCACACCAGTGGAGAACACACACTCAGTCTCACAACTGCCTGACGAGAAGCCTATAGAGCGGCCCCTAGTGGTGACGTTTGGAAATGCAGTTAACTGGTGGCAGTTTAAAAACATGGGGGGGAGCCAGTGTTACTCTCCAACACAGCAGTACTTTCAGAGACTAGAGACTGTCATATGTAGGAGTAACACTAACAAAACTGTGTCCGACCCTGGCTTGCTACCAACCTGCAGAGCCTGCTGGGGCCTTCTGTTTCTTCTTCTTGGCCAATTGGATAGCTCTGTAGTCAGTCCGAGCTGAACCGCTGCTCTCCTGAAAACAAGCACACAGGAATTTCATTACACCAGCCATTTGGCACAGGGAATACTGTCTCAATAATGTCATACACATAAACACACACAAAAAAAGTACAGGAAACTAACGCTGGATAAATTACTGCTTTTTAAAGGACATTTAGTATTAAAGGAAAAGTTTTGGGATAAATCAACTAAGATGATTGCCATGTTGTCTGAGGCCATATAGTGCAAGGAAAATTGTCTTTTTTTGCCAGTTCACAATTGGTTTTACCAAATATTCTCTCACCTGCAGCACTTGTTGACCTTAGACGACAAGGCTAAGTGCTGATTTACCCCGTACCTTTACTGTACACTGCAAGTCTGCGTTCTGGGACTCACCAGGAAGGGGCAGGCTGTGCTCAGCTCTGTGTCCTTCTGGCTGCCATAGGTGGTGCTGTGGGCAGGAAACACAAACTGGGCAATGGCCTTGCTGTCCGTCTGACCTAGAGCCTCCACACCTCCCCCAAGCAGGGGGCCCTGGGCACGACCTCCGACCCCGCCGTCACTTTTGGGCGTTGTCGGCGACAGCAGGTCGGGCACGGTGGTGGCCGTGAGCGAGGAAAGGGTTGTGGTGACCGAGGACGACAGTGAGGGCGGCTCGGAGGACAGCGCGCTGGAGGAGCTGAGCGCGTGTAGTGCCGGCTCTGCGCCGGACGGCCCTTGGATGGCCAGCGTGGTCAAGGAGCCCAGAGCCTCGGGGTTCACCGTCTGCACGTCGTCCAGATTCAGGGAGCCCTGTGGGAGCACGGCGGCGACAGCTCCTGCGTCCAGCACGTGGGGGCTCATGTCAACGCTGGCAGCCAGAATCAGGGGATCCACGGGCTTGGAGCCCAGCGCGGAACCCACCGAGCCGGGGTCAATGGTGAGGATGCCGCTGTTGACCAGAGAAACGTCCATGGAGAAGGAGCTGGCCGAGGACGCCCCCGGTCCTCCAACACTGGGTAGTGGCCCAGCTGCGGCGCTAGCTGGGACGCTGGAGAAGAGGGAGGTGAGGTCCAGGCTGGCCAGCTCTGCCCCAGATGAGCTCATGCTGGGGACCGCAGTCTGTGGTCCGCTGGTCAACTCGTTGCTCGGCGTCAAAGTGGTGGTGGTGGACTCCAGCTGATTCAACACATCTGGGGGGAGGAAAAATGTATGTAAGAAAAATAGAACTGTATAGACTAACATAATAGCATATAACTGAACTGATACTGAACTAAACCACTGACATATGATAGACCATTGACATATAACATACATTGACATATAGCCTAACTAAACTGAACAGATAGGTGAACTACTAGGTTGTGCCCACTGACTATATATAGGTTATAGTTAAATATCTATATAGCAATCTATATACTGTATATCATGTCAACATTGCTGCAGTATTAACCATGATGACACCCTAGATGTGAATGATTTTGGTAAAACTAGTTTATAGTTGAATTGAGTCCCTTTAACAATAGACTAAGCCACACGTACCCACCCTAAGTGGTGCAGTCTTACAATATAGGTTTGATGGCACTACAATTGGTAGGAACAAAGTTTTTGCATTTTATTTAACAATGATTTATTTTCACCAAAATAAATTGTGTAAATAGTGTACGACCATAATGAGTGGTGTGTTTTAATTTTAGTGGTAGGCTATAGGCTACAGTTGATAAGAGCTAAGTTATTGAATGTTAGCCCTATTTGAAATAAAAAATAAATAAATAATAGAAATAATAAATATAGACTAAGGTACATTTCACCAAACTAAGAGATGTGATACGACCTTGGTAACATTCCAAAATCCTTTGATGATTTTGGTGTCTCTTCACTCTTTGGTAGTGAAGTTATTGACATTATCCGTTTGCGTTTTGCACTTTGCAGACGGTCTCTAAGCTTTCCTTTTACGGTAGACTATTAGGACCAATGTCGTGCCTATTTATTTAAAGGTGCTCTAAGCGATGTGACGCATTTTTAGGACTAAAACATTTGTTGTTATTTGCATACAGCAAACATTTCCTCACAATCTGCTAGCTGCCCGTCCCCTGAACACACTGTAAAAAAACATAACAAACATTGTTCCAGCCAATAAACGACAAGAAGGATTTGGAGGAGGGGTTGGGTGGGTGTTGCACGTTCATGAGTCTTTCAGGAAGCATGGGAGGGAGGGGGAGGAGGGAGCTATGCTCCGTTTTGTTAGACAATACTTCGAACGTCAACAAGAAGTGACATCAAACACCATCGCTTAGAGTGCCTTTAAATAGGTTACATATTGTTTGAACGAAAATCCGGTTGTAGCTCACTGCCTACCTTACCGCTGTTGAATAGAACCATATATAGTGTTTTAGGTTCGTTTTGTTTAAGATTTATTGAGTTTGATTAAGGTCGAATCTGTCAATTTTTTTCAAACTTCAGCGAATTTCTGTGCGGTAAAAATAATAACCTAATTCCTAACCGTGACAAATCGCAAAGCGAGTGTGAGACCGGTAGAAATTGAAATGAGCGAGTTTCCAACTACAACACTATATTGCATTATTTGTGATAGGGGATTATACTGCCATAGAATAGCCTATTCACTTGCAGCTACACCAGAGCCTGCAGCTTTGAACCTAGGAGTATTTGCTATTTCGTTTATTTAAGCAACGCATGTAGGCATTATGCAGCGTTTTACAACCTTTTGAGCTTCTAGGCCTACTAGCGAATGAAACACTTCATGACAATCCACTGACTTATTTCTAATTAATACGCATCAGTCTCGTTATTGACCTCTAGCGCCTCTGGTTGACGAAAACCGTCACAGGACGGAAAACTTTAAACCATGAAATGGTTATGGTTAGACCTTGCTGCGGCTGGCAATCAAAACACTAACTTTGTTAGAATAGGTGCAACGTTTTGTGTCTTTTATGGTAATTGGTGTAGTTTCTCACAAATACGGAACGCAATTTGTTCCGTATTTGTGAGAAACTACACCAATTACCATAAAAAAATGGAATGTGCCTTTCAAGTATCGAATACGGATCAGACGCAGTCTGGGTCAAGGCATTCAGCTCTATGACCCTGGACACAGGTCTTTGGTTTCTTCTAAAGGTTTGAACTTTGACAGTGACTAGACAAAAGAGAAATATGTTATGCCTGAAAGTAAAGTGTATAAAGTGCGTAGTGGGGGGTTTGCAACCTTAAAACATTATAATCACTGCAAAAAAAATTAAAGCTAACTACTTTGCGGATTTTGCCTATTGTGGGTTATTTTTAGAATATAAATCCTTTTTTTACATGCACGATACATTTCATCGTTTTTTTTGGATTGCGAAATATCGTGGCATATATATATATATATATAAAAATACAGTTGATACATTTTATCTGCACTTACTTGGATTCAACCATTTTTAGTGGTCGTGTTTAAGATCAAGGCCTTTGCCCACATGCGTTGCACAGCACAACCTATCTTGATTAGCCAAAACCATTGCAGGAATGGCTTTTCATCCCAGATCCCCTTTCAAAGATGCCCACTATCACATAGAATAAAAGGACCAATAAAAAGCACCTGCGGTGAGGTTGTGGTGTTTGAGCATGTGGCTCTTCAGGCTGCTGCGAGAGGAGAAGTGCTTGGTGCAGCCAGCTATGGGACAGCGGCTGCGCAGACAAGAGCCATCCTGGCGATGCTTCTTTGAGTGGATGTACAGGCTGCTGCGTGCAGAAAACTTGGCGTTGCAACCTACACACACACACACACACACCCATAGATGCACACAGACATAGACACGTTACAAAAAAGTTCAAAGTTGTAAAATAAAAAAAATAAATTGGATGTCTATATTCCTCCTACACATACCCTGATTCATACTAACACAAAGGTGCACATCTGCATCTTAAAAAAATTAGGATTATTTCAGCTGTCAGTGTGTGAATACACTGGAGTCAATTCCCTACTGAAATCCCCTCAAAATATCTCATGTGATTTTCTGACTTAAGGCACCAATGTTCATACAAACCTTCCACGTGGCATTCAAAGGGCTTGGTGCCCAAGTGCGTGATGCTGTGGCCCTTCAGATGTTCAGCGCGAGTGAAGGACTTGCCACAACCTTCCTCTGGGCAGGTGAAACGCCGGTCATCGTCGTGTTTTCTAAAGAAAGACAAACAAATGGAGAATGACAGAATGAGAGATGTGACAGAGTGAAGGATAAAAGCAGGGCAACATGAATCCCAAAGGAGCACGATCAACTACATTTCACCCACACCCCACACACACACCCTCCCCCCTTTCTTCAGCTGTAACCCAGATCTGCTGTCCTACATACACACATTACTACATCCCTCTTCAGTAGGCAGGGACAACAATGCAATACACTTAAATGGATATGAGGCAAGCATTCAAAAACAATCGTCTGCTTGTCTAATGAATCTAAATGTTCCTGATAGACCGCTAACAGTTTGTTTTGTGAGTGCACGTTCTGTAAGAGGCAGGCTTGCAATAAACCCCAGTCCAATTCCGATCCATCAATATGTTGCTAAGGTACACCTACTGAAAAAGAAGAGTGCACTGTGCATTCTAATAATAGATCAGACAACATCCAACTAAAGCCCTGTTCAAGCACTTCAAAACAATAACTGGATGAGAAACTCACTTTCAGGACCAGGGGCCTGTACTACGAAGGGAGTTTAACCAACCCAGAAGTAACCCAGGGTTACCTTGTTAAACTGGGGTTGACAAACTCTGGTTATCCTGATTGGTGTTAATCGGTACTATAACTATGGTACTACGACGTTATGAGGTTGATGCCCTGTTAAAACCCTTCTATGATTTGCAGAGCGGCTAAATGGCCAGGGAAAACGACAACTGCATCCAGTTTAGAGAGAGAACCACCTTGCGAATTATATGACATATTTATGCTCAGACGATCAGCATCACCGATGGAATACTTGTCCACTGACAAAATATCTAAGCGCAAAGCATATCTGCTCAATAGTAAGAGCATTAGGTGGGTGTTAGAGACATCTCGCTCGATTAACTAACAAAGATATTCCCTCGGCCTCTAAAAAACCCTCACCCTACGAAGAGAGCACCTCACAATGCGAGCGCCAATGTCAAACGGATCATCCTACCGTTGCCATTGGCTTAGGTGAAAATGATGGCGGAGGGGGGGTACTTATAGGGTGTGGTTAAGCGCAAACCTCGGTTTGACCAAGAACATAAAATGCTCTGACCAGTTTTGGCGTGCGGCGTATATTGCCATGGCAGCATACCTCGGTTTAAACCTAGTCACCTTTCGTAGTATGGGTTAATCGGAAAGTTATGTCACACGTGATCAATTACTCTCGAAGTTACCCTGATAAACCAGTAACCCTGCTTCGTAGTACAGGCCCCAAGGCTTCAATAAGAGCAACTATGAGTTCAAACACCAACACTTTGTATTCCTCCCCATATAAAAATGCAATGATTCAAGAATAATGCAAACAAAGACAAAGAAGGGTCTTTCGCTCACAGACCTTTCGTTACTGATGTGGCTCACCTTTTGTGTCTGAGTAACTTTGACATGCTCGTGAAGGTCCAACCACAGGCCTCAGAGTCACACACAAATGGCCGCTCTCCTGGAACAAGGAGATGAATGAATAAAAGGGGAGTAAGTGCAAGAGTGTATTAGTTCAGACAAAGACTTACTCCTAAAATCGTACCGACATGTCAGCATAAATGTTAGCATGGAACGCACCATATACTGAAGCTATAAATTAAAAAGAATAACTATATCAGAGCTGAACATTTTTAACCAAGAAGCTTAAAAGTCACATGTAGTGCAGTAAAAAAATGCCAGAGTGGCTCATGTTGAAAGGGATCGGTCAGTGTCTATGCATAGTACCTACCAGTATGGCTGCGCAGATGGATTTTGAGGCGGCAGGCCTTGTCGTAGCGCTTGTCACACCCGGGGAACGTGCAACTGTACTGGCCCGTCTCTCGGAAGTGGGTGCGGTTGTGGGAGAACAGGGCGCTGAAGGTGATGAATGTCTTCTCACAGCCTGGGAATCAATGAACACCAAAACCAGCTCAAGTGTCAACTACATATTGAGAACTCACTCAAGAACAGAGTGCAACCCTTTTAAAATGAAAGTTTGAAATACAATGCAATAAAGGCAGGATTCTAAGGTTGAATTCACACCATTGTGCACAGTTTTGTAATGTCAGAATGATGTGGCATTCACAGTCCCGATTTTGAGGGAAGACTTGAGGTTGCACTTGCAACATTTTTCCTAACTGATGCACAATAACTTCTTTACGTACCTAAGCAGGGACATGTTGATTCCCATAAGAACAGACCTGAGTTATCTTTGATCAGTGTGGGTAGCGATGTCGTTGTGGTTTCAGTTATTTTTATAGTTAATGCTCCAGGGTGAGAGCATAAGTCTGCTAAATGGGCCATAATATCAATTTCAGATCAGCTTCTCATGGACCTAAACAGCATAAGATGGCAGTTCATTCACAACAGGGCTATGGTGGAAAGCAGGCTGGATATAACCCATTAGGAGAATAACTACTTTTGGTTCCTGTGTAAAGAACTGAATTTTCATTAAAATGTGCATGAAAGTTGCTCTTTCAGATCGAAAGCTTTGTATGTACTCTATGCTGTAAAAAAGTTTCCCTGCAAAGACTGAGAACTGGTGGTTAGACCGAGTACTCCATTAAGCCCAGTACAGGGATCCTGCACACAAATGCCAACAGGTATGACACATACTTACCAGGAAATTCACACCTGAAGGGTCTCTCTGGCTCGAAGTGAGTCCGCTGGTGGTTGGCGAGGCGTGTGGCACTGCGGAATCGTTCACTGCACACCTCGCAGGCAAAGGCGTTCTCCCGGTCGTGTGCCTTGGCGTGTGCCTTCAGGTTGTAGACGGTGGTGAAGCGCCGGCCGCAGTTCTCCCACTCGCAGCGGTATGGCCGCAGCTTGTCGTGCGACTGCAGGTGACGCTTGAGCTTGTACGAGGTGGTGAAGGACCAGCCGCACCCCTCCACTGTGCACTTGAAAGGCCGCTGGTCCTCTGTGTGGTTGAGCAGGTGAAGCTTCAGCTTTTGCCTGGTATCGAAGCTGCTGGTGCAGCCAGGCTGCGGGCAGCAGTAGGTCACCAAGGCGGCCTTCTTGGACAGTCCCGCAACACCTGCCAGGCTCATTGACTGCAGTTCGTCCTCACCAGTCGCTGTGGAAGTGCTTTTGGGTGATGGCTCCGCGGCAGGCTCAGCCTCGTTCATGCCACAGAGTTGGACATCCTCCTGTTTGATGGGAGGGCAAGAGTCTAACGTGGCGCTGATTTCTGATAGGGAACAGTCGTCGGCAAGGTTCAGCTCCGTGTCGCTCACAGACAGGCCCGCTTTTGGCTCATCTTGCTGAGCACTCAAAGCAACGTTGCTGATCTTGCCTATAGACTTGGTACCACTATCATAGTTCAGAAGAACAATGTCTTCATGGTCCTTCATGCCAAGGTGCTCCTTCAGACTGACCATCCCGTCATCTTTATATGTGTAGCCCTCGGGCGGTGCAGCTAAGGTCAGGACTCCATTTTCGATTGTTACAATGATACTTTGATTGTTTATCATTATGGTGCCTGAGAAGGTCTCGTGGGAAGTCGCTGGCGCAATGCCGCTTGAGGCCCGGGTGTCTACGCTTCCTGGTGCTTCGGATAAGCCTGTGAAGTCTGACATGTAGTCCGAACTGTTTCTTGCGTCAGGCATCTCTACAGAATCCATAATATCTTCGTTAGACGTAATCAGGGTAGAAGGAATTTTCGTCTCTGACTGAGATGACAGTTCATTTGAAGGCAACTCCGTGGATGTTATTTCATTCCCAGAAATTATTTCACGAGAGACACGGGCATGGCGAACCGTCTCGCCATATTCGTTCGACAAAACAATGTTTCCATTTTCAGCCTCAAGACACGCAACCCGTCTAGCTCCGTCTGTTACGGTTGAATCCGACAGTCTCTCGGAAGCACTTATAAAACTAACATCTGACAGCGGAGTGGGTTGTGGATTAAGAGTTCGGCTAATAACGTTATTAAACTCATCATCCGGTTCTAATAGCAATGGTGTGCTGTGCACCTCCATTGAACTAAATGTCTTGATTTCGGAGGATTCAGCAGCTTTACCGTTCACCCGCTCCCCATCTTTTGCCAAGCAAGAGGCTGATTGGATTCTCTGAACCGTGTCAACATCTCCTCCTTGTACTACACTAAAATTAGCATAAAAATACTCAGTTTTGGCCTTTGCTGTGTCGGTATTGTTGCTCCTCGGTGTTGCAGTATTTTCGCTTACCAGTGACTGCTGAAGGGTGGCGCCGTCTAGATGTTGCTGCCGTAAACTCTTGTTTAACGTTAGCTGCTGACACTGCTGTGAATGCTCAGAGTAGCCATCTTCCTCGTCAAACAGCGGTAGCGCCATTTGCAATGAGCGATCTTCCTTCTCCATGCAGTACCTCGAAACACCAGTGTCGAAGTCGGAGGCTGTTTGTAAACCACGAAAGTCCTTGTTCTTCACGGCTGTTATGTTATGATTCCCACTATTCCCCGCATGACTTTGTGGAAAAAGTTGCGTGTGAATATCCTTACCGTTTGGCTTATTGAGTTCTGACAGACAGACACCACTGCCATTTTCTGCCAGTAGGCGAAATGGAGAGGTCCTAGGCCTGTTGTTGTTGTTGTCACTGTGCGTTTTACTTGTCTCTGAACGTGCTCCAACTTCGTTTTCGTTTGAAATTTTGCTAGAACTAGCTCCCTTCGTTGATCTCGGCGGAGACAAACCTGTTCTATGTGGGGCGCCATGTTGATAGTGAGTGTTTTGGGCATCAGCAAGCCCCTGGATTTCCATCTTGGTATCCCTGTAGCAGCAGCACATAAAAGGCCCGCCCTTCACAAATGTGTAATAAGATCCGGCCAAGCAAGAAGAGTTTTATGGAGAACCATGGCTAAACCGTGGAGTGGATCCGTGTGGAATGTAGCGGCTAAACAAATAAAACACTATGTTTACAGGTTAAAAGGGGGAATAAACTGTTTCTTTTAGGTTCCAAAACGGAATGTGGCATTGACTTATATCTGAAATATCTGAATGTAGAAAACGTACGTAGTTCAAATTTCGGGAAAAATAATAATAGCCTTGCAAAACACAGTTTTACAACTAGATGGTGCTGCACGTCTGGAAATCTTAGTTACCAGAAATAATAGAAATCAGGAAGAAACCACAGCTATTTTTTTCTGAAAATTCTCCGAAGAAACTATGTAGCCTATACGACTAAATAACTATAGCCAAGTGAACAAAGACATAGGAATTAAGCAACGCAGTTACTTCAAAGTGCTTTATTATTGCCAAACAGTTTACACATTCATACAGTGAATGTTGATAATGAGTGGATACATTTGTTACAAGATATAAAAATCTAATTGGTATTGGTATTTTCTTTGAAATAACACTGACATTCAAACAGCATAATAGCCTACAGACCTATTTCCTTTAAAATGTATAAAAAAAAACTTCCAGCATCCATAATTATTTCATTTACTAGGCAGTGATGCATAAGCTTTGAACATGAACAATATTTGTGCAAGCAGGCCTCTTATTGGTGAATTAATCAGTCTTTCTAGTGAATTCATATTGTCTTTTGTCCTGATTAGGTATTTTACAAAAACTGTCCGATTAAAAATCTTGAATAACTTGAAGACTGTGGTAAGTTTGAAATAGGCCTATTGGAGCCTCAGTTGACTATCGTGAGTGTACAGTTTTGGTGGGATAACTCAAATTAGTGGACCTTTTGATGGAATTTTCATTTTAGACTCAATTTTAACAATGTCATCTGATGATAATGCCAGTACTAAAGAAAGAGCAGAAAAAAACAAGAGCCAGGATGAGGGTCTAGTCTAAGGAAAAATAACCTATACAGTCTAATCACTAAACACATAGTTGACAACTCATGCTCAGTGTAAAAAATACTATGCAAGATTTAATGAGGTTTCATTTTGCTCGCCAACAATTTATGTGCATGCGGTTGTACTAAATCAACACTTAGAACTTCAAAGACACACGTTTGCAGCTGTATATTTGCAACACTAGATTGCTAAACACTTGAGTTCTATTAGGCCTATGTTTAGAAAATATTATCTAGCCTATTGATAGCAGGCTACATCATACTCTTTGCCTTATTCTACACCAGTATCTCCATTATGGACTCTGCGCAACAGAGAAACATGAACACAACACGCAATCATTGAAAACACAGTTTGCTAGCTATAATCACGGTTATCTACATTTTGATTTAAAATTAAGATAATTACTTTTTCATTACAATGGTCCCTTGCAAATTCCATGCGAAATAAATTCAGAACATAACAGAATCATGTTTAACAATCTGCCCTGACGTGTTACAATGGAACTTTAATATACACTTGACAGAGAAGTAAGGCCACATACTGTCTTCATATTCTGTTCATTCTTGTGCATGACATGGCTACAACTTATCCCCAGTACTCAATAATAATATGTGCTCTGAGTAAAAATACCTGTACATAGCAATGTGATCCCAATGGTGGAATGATATGCTGTTTGATTAAGTACAGTAGGTTTGTGATGCTGCTAGCAGGGATTAAACTGAAAGGAAAAGAGCAAAATTGGCCAACATTGAAAAGTTGTTTGTGAAGTACACACTCAATAGACTGAAAGTCTATTGTACCTGATGCCATTGCTGTTTCACTGGGCTTGTCATTCATTGTGTCAGATTCATATTAGTCGAGCCCTGTACAAAGAGCCCCAGATTACCCACTTTCCCTTCTGGCTACATTTGACACAATTTCAACATACAGTATTCAGTTGTCATTGCCACACCTGCCTCCTCACATAAATGGCAATACAAATATGACCACTTTCAGTAGAAGGATATCAAAGAAAATTGAGAATGATGAAACTTCTCATGCATATTTATATGAAAGTATGACAGTTTATAGCAGTTAGACCCACATCCATAGTAAAATGCCCAAGCAGCCTCAGAATAACTATGCATACATTTGCAATAGCAAAAACGGCAGTTTTGCAACTCCTAGAAATGTTTTTTTAATAGGCTGGCAGCGGGGCATTCAAGAGCCAATCCTGCTGACTCTCTGTGTCTTTCTCAATAAATGGTGTCAAGGTGACCTGAAGACATCACCTGTCTCCTTTCCACTTCCAATCCCTCTCTCTCTCTCTCTCTCTCTCTCTCTCTCTCTCTCTCTCCTCTCTTTGGACAACATGTGAGTACTTTTGTCCCAGATTGTTAGGCGTGGGGGGGGCTGTGGCAGATCATTCTTATTCTAAATAAGTGCAGGAGCCTCTAAGACCTGTGAAAGGAGGCTGCAGATATGCCGCTGTGAGCCAGACCATGAATAATTCATTCCCACACAGCACTGGAGCCATACAGGGTAGGTACAGGAAAGTAGGGAGGAAAATCTACAATGAGGATAGAAATTAAAGTGATAACAACATTCACAGGGACTGGCAGGTTTAAGTCACTTCTGTCCTTCCTCAAAATTGGGAAAAGTGGATTACCGGAATCTTAGGTAAAGGTTTATTTTACATCTCAATGTCACACCTAAAAGTCAAGAAACCAAATGGATCTAAACAGCAGATAATGGCATTTGAACGTTTGAAACTAAAAGCATGGTATTTGGTAGGCTATATTGCAACAAGTGACACTTGACAAATACATAACATTTTTAAACAATGCTGCAAAAATGGGCAAATAAATAATAAAATCTACTTTGCCGGCTATTTGCACATATCCCCAAAATTGTAAACAGTACAAAAAATGTTGATTTGTGGCATGCAGTCATCAAGAGCTCCACAAAGGCCACTCTCAACACTTCTAGTGTTATTCTCAAGATTTGACACTCTGTTTGGAATCATGAAGTCATTCAAAGTTTGGAGCACAGCAGTGTCTAGGCTGCTGGGCCTGAGGAAACCCATTGTTGTGATGGATATGACTCAGTCAGTGTACTGTATAATAGCCGAGGACCGAACATCTCCATGTGAGACGTGTGGATGAAAAAAAGAACGAAATGACATTCTCGGAGCAAATTGTCTTTGACAGACGCAGGGGCTAAAGCTTCCGTCGCCAATAAGAAAGGGCAGACTGTATTCATTGTATCATTTTTTTTCATTCCTTTCAGCAAATGTCTACTTTCTGTCTGTACAGAAGGAACAAAGCGAAACAGTAAGACAAGTGGCTTTTTACGGAATAAGTTCAGCCAGGGTGTTCAGCCAGGGTGGTCCTCAATATAATACCACTATTGAGGCATCTTTGCACATAGTGGCTACGCTCTCTGCAAAAAGTGCCACGGAGAAGTTTCAAATGCACTGCATGCAAGCAGGGGTTGACTGAGTGTTGAGCTTGTGTGGGAGTGACAGAATGTGATACTCTCCTCGCGAAAGCCTTGTCTTTTTTTCGGTTGCTTGTTCCATGCTTGTTAGACGACTAAGCCATGATCCTGTCGGATGAAATAAGCACAACCGGAAAGCCTTGTTGATTAGAAAAGTTTGCTTGCCAGGCATACTTTTCTGCTTGGCTGATGCAGGTTACACAATAAGATGCGCTAAGACTGTGAGCTCGTCAGTAGCAAGGACTAGAAAGGACTTCAGGAGGAGTGACAAATGGAGATGTTTGAGAATTGCTGAGAAGACTATGAAATAAAATGATGAAATGCTTTGTGGGGATGAACTTGATGTACTTGATTTCAGGAGTGGTTGGCAGCATTGGTCAAGTTCCAGGGGGAGGGATGAGGTTCTATTTCTTCTCTGGACTTCCTCCCTCCTTCCCTCCCTCCCTGCTCAGATACGCATGTTGAGGGCCTGGTTGTTGGTGTTGGCGTTGGGCAGGGCGGGCCGAGGCTCGATGCCCCGACTCTTCATGAAGGACAGCAGCTGGTCAGGGATCTCGGCCAGCACATCCTTGGCCAGTCGGGCCATGCTCAGAACCTGGTTCCCTGATCGGTCAATGTAGTCCCGGAATGGCACAAACTGGAAGGGGAAGGGAAATGTTGCAACCGCAATAACAACATGAACATCGAAGATAAGTGCATGAGAGAACAAACAACATCTATAGCTGTGATTGAGTCAAATTGAGATAATCTTAATGTTTTGGTCACGTCACACAATATCAGGCCAATTTTGCACAAAATTTGTTGTGACCGATACTTTTTCTTTCTCTGTCAGGGTCAATCAGCCCATAGCCAGGTTTTGCAGAATTTGCAAACTGGCAGCCAATGCTAACTCAGCTCAAAAAGTCATCAGTTAGCCCTGGCTGCTGTATTGTCTTTTCCTCTATGTTTAATCAATTTCTACTGACAGCACTTGTCAGTCACAATATCAATGTCAACCAAGGTTGTTTTACTGACAATTCCTAAAATAAATTGGGAGCTTTTTTTATCATTTAAGCACAGTGGAAGCACATTTTCTCAGTGAAAAAACGAGTCCCAAGCCATGTAGTAGTCGAATGTTGTAAGCTGTACAGCTGTATATAATTTGGGAAACAGCCTTTGAATCCATCCAAGATTGATCAAGAGTCAGATGGAGCCAGGGAGCAATCCTACCTGCACGATGTCTCTTTCAGCATATCGCCCCCTGGAGGACACTCTCACGTCATCTCCATCCAGCTCCTCCATTGCTGTGGAGAGAGATGACACAGTGTCAGTCACACGTGGGATGTCTGGGGTGACTCCTGAAGTCCGTCTTGCACCTTATATGTGTTGTTTTCAGTATGAGTAAACTTTCAAAGCAGTAATTTTTCGTAGAAGTTGCAGGGTAACCACACACACACACGTTTTCTATTAATGACAGCCGATCGATTCAGATTCAGCGTAGCGAGAATCAGCGTAGCAGATCCTCAGTGGACGTCATTAAGAACACCTGTACCTGCCCTGCGAAAAAATGCCTGCTGTAAACAAGGCCCATTGTTTGTTTGTTAGTACGGAGCACAACCTCTTCCTTGGCATTCATTTCAAATTCAGGTTAGGTGTTGGCTTTTGTGTTGTTGTTGACTATTGTGACACAAAAGGGCAGAGAGAAGAATAAAAAGGTTATACTGTGTGTGTGTGTGTGTGTAATGTATGTATATGTGTGTGTCTGAGTGCTTCTGTGTGTGTATGTTGATGTGGCACAGAGATTGGCAGATGGCGCTTGGAGACAGCTGGAGAGGTGCGCTGCTGGGGAGGGAAGAGCTTGAGGGCTGTGCAGGAGCCCAGGGAGACTCAGCTAGGTGCATTTCCCCTGTCTCTCTCTCTCTCTCTCTCTACACACACACACGCGCGCGCGCATACTCTCTCACACACACACACACACACACACACACAAACACATTGGCTCACATATGCAAACACATACCCCCAAACACACACACACACCTACCCACACACTCGCACAACACAGTGGCCCTCTCTTGCTCTCTCTCTCTCTCTGACACACACACACACACATACCCCTAAACACACACACAAACATGCACAGACACACACACACATCTACCCACTCTCTGTCGCTAAAAACACACATACCCACAGACACACATATACTCACAAATTCAGCCAACAAAGTCTCTCTCCTGCTCTTTCGCTCTTTCTTTCTCTCTTCAAACATTCAGAGGACAGTGGCTCGTCTGCCCTCTCTTTCTCTCTCTCTCTCTCTCTCTCTCTCTCTCTCTCTCTCTCTCTCTCTCACACACACACACACACACACACACACACAAAATGACAAACTCTGAGGTTTTTGCACAAATACCCAGAAAAATAGTAATAGGTCCCAGTGAGAAATCACTTATTGTCAGGCCCAAGCAACTACCTCCAGTTCACACCACAGCACTGCAAGGACATTCTAGCTCGACCTCACTATGGAACAAAAAATAATTCTGAAATCCAGAAGATCCTCTCAAAGATAGCTACAGTGCCGGTTTTATAAGATAGATAACCATTTGCAGTTAATGCTTGAGGATTAGTCAAAACGAACTCTGAACTGTTTGCTTGCATGCAGAGAGAAAGCCACAAAGTGGTGGTTGGATAGATATTAGGACCTTCCTCTGTCTATTTCTCCCTCTCGTACAAACACACACACACATAAACACACACATACACACACACACACACACACACACACACACAAACAGAACTAATATAAGCCACAAAAACCTAGTAATGGGTCCCGCTGAGAAATCACCTGTCATCAGGCACGAGAAACGCTCCAGTTTTGCCCACAGCACAACAGCGTTCACTCCAATCATTTAGCCAATTAACATTTAGGATGGCATACTGCATCGTTAAATAGTCTCACTCCTCAGTTCCTAGCAGATTGTGGGTTTTTTTCACTGCTATATGTAATTAGTTCACGGTAGCTTTGGCTGTTCTCTAAGACTGTATTTTCTTTTTTAACACCTACCTTTTTGATTAACAGTTTCAACTGAACTTTATTTTAAAAAAGCAAACAAACAAATAATAATAAAAAAGAAATAGCTATGCTAGCTTCATCGAAGCCTCCCCCGCTCTGCTCCCTTCCACATGTCACACTGTCACAACAGCGTACACACGAAGGAAGCTGTCTGCCGATCAATTTTGGTTTGCCAAAAGGTTGTTGATAGATGGGAGTACAACTGCTGACAGCGGCTTTGACTTCACTCACCATCAAATTCTGCCGGGCCTACTCCAACGATTATGATCGACATGGGCAAAGAGGCGGCCTGGGAATACAAAGAGGTGAAAAGCAAAACATGACAGGATTCATGACGTTCATTGCCGACTACAAAGAACTCACTAAGAGTGACTTTTATGATTTTTGTTCTTTTGTTCATTAATTATTTAAGTATACTATAAGATCCATTGTACATGTATTTGAATGTGAATTGCATTTTGATAGAGATTAGAAATAATTTTAAAAAACATATTTCTGAAGATGGACTTTTGTGTTGTGATAAATTAATGTATATTGGACATATCGTAATAATAATTTCACTACATTTTTTTTACATTGTCAAAAAAAGAATGTGACTAAAATTTCTTGATTTTTATATAGAGTATGCATCAATGTGTCTTTTTTTCCCACTAAGGACTGCAATCAGTGACTGCGAGTCTGTCGGACAGCTATAGTAACAGTATGAAGTAGGAAGTGAAAGTCCTCTTACGTTGACCACAGCCTCCTTGGTCTGCACCATGTCCGATATGACCCCATCTGTGATCATGAGCAGCACAAAGTACTGGGAGCCGTCCGTCACTTCCTCTGCCAGTCTGTGGGCACGCACACACACGCAGCTTAGTCAGTGCACGCATCCTATGACTCGCTCAGAGTACACAGCAGGGGCAAACACACACACACGCACAGGGAAAAATACACACAGACAGACATATACACACCCACTCACACATACACACACACACAGCTAATACACTGCAGATAATGTCCCTGCTGATGTTTAGGCAGACACCTCTCTTTCAGGGTCATTGCCTGCAATCCCACACAATTATCTGAGCAAACACTGACGCTACATGTGCACCTGTACATGTGCACCTGTAATGATGACACCTCACTGATTTTCTCCCAGTGTTGATCCGAAGTTCTGTGGGTGTGTGCCAAGGAAATGGACGACTGCTAAATTTATTCCGAGCCGTTCCCGCACAACAATGTCAGTTCTGCTCATTACAAGCATGCAGTGAATCCTGGGAGGAGATGCAAGGGGCCATTGAGCACCTGTTTGTACTGAGGCCTGGAGTTGGCTGAAGATAACTTAGGGCCGAAATGGTTGTCTAATTGTCATGCTTCCTAAATAAACAGGCTTAAGAATTGGATTTTGGGAGTGCAGTTTTGACTGACTAAACGGAGTATCCCCCTTTTCCATGCATCCAAAGACTTTATATATCCAGAGTTGAGCACTTTCTTCCTTAAAGAGGTCTGGAGTTGCCCATGAAACAGCGGGACTGATTGCAAAGCCTCCACTCCAGTTTTCTTCTTGTGTCTGCAGCTGAGTACATCCAAAACTGACTGACTGTTTTTTTTTTTTTGTCAATGGTGGCTGATCAACAAAGACTCACTCACACATCCTTACTCTCCACGCACTAACCCTCCCCCAACACACATGTGCACACGCACACACACGCTCACACACACTCACATACAGTACACCCAACCCACGGGCTGATAAGGACATTCTCCAAATGTCACGCTGTCCTTTCAAAAAATAACACCCCAACCCCCCACATACACATACACATACACACACACACACACACACACACCATATCCATCACATTCATCCAGCATCTCAACAGGGATCAAATGAAATAAATAAACCAAATAAATCCCTCATATCGCTGTCTCCATCTCCGTCTCCCTCAATGGCCCAATGATTTTTGACACCTGCAGTGATGCCATGCAATATCTCTCCGGCTCCGTAAACAACTTCAAATATGGCTTCAGAAATATGCCATTACAGAGCCATGTACAACATCAACACCAATCCATACCTGGACACGCCAGCCAATAGTGTGTGTGCCGTCTTGGATTTTTTTTACCTTGTTGTCTTGTCACCTTGCCTGACCTTGTTGCTCAGCATGAGCCTTAGGGTGCATCTAGGTACAAACCCATTCTCCTCTTTAGTTGAGAGCACGACATGCCATTTATCCAGATTCGGGTTCTAACACTGTGAACCGAAGGAAACCAAATTCTGCTGTGTCTAAGGAGAGAGAATGTGTGTTCACAGTCAGTGGACTTCACCTTATGTGGACAGGACTAACAAAGGTGACAAATGTCAAAACCTCGGTGTTTAGGGCAACAACAAGAAGCTCAAAACTGCTAAACTATATGTAAGTGAGTTATGACGTGTTTGTCTGTAGATGAGGTGTCAATAGGCTTAGGCCGGTTTATTTAGGAAGCATGACAACCAGACAAACATTTCGGCCTAAGCCATCTTTAGCACCTACACTGAAGCGTGGCCTGGAGTTGATCACTTTCTTCCTTTAAGTGTCAGTAGGCCTGCCATTGAGCAATCAGAGCAACAGACCCCAGGATAATAAACTCTTCAGAGACAAAGATGTCTTTTCACTCGCAGTGAGACAGTAAGGGTCTGCTACGGCAAAAAAAGAAAAAAAAAAAAATCCCACCCACAGGTTCAGCAGGACCAAAGGGAGAGTGACAATCAGACAAATGAATAAATAATTAAATGAGAAAAAAACAACATGTTTTGCACCTGTTCATTAGTCACTGTAATGAGCTCATTAGGCTACAGTTTGATGTATACAATATACAGTAGATAAAAAAAATAAAGGTGCTGTGCAAACAAGGCACAGTAGCGTCTCAGTGTCTTGCATTCACTCTTTAGTGTGCTGTTACTAAAATGCTGAAAAATACATCATTAAAATTTCAATTTTCTGGCAGTGCAGACATAAAACATTAAAGTGAATAAATAAAGAATAAATAGAATGCTGGAAACATGTCTTTGTTGTCAAATTCTTCCTTGGCTGATTCTTGATGTGATTGTTGTTCTGTAGCCTGAGAATTCAGCTTTTAAAAAAGAAAAACATATTCTCATAAAAAAGAAAAACATATTCTCAAACTAAATACAACTCTAAAATGATGGCCCGAAACCAGTTCAAAGGGGAATCCATCATAATTAAGTAAATGACTGCTCTAGAATGGAATCAGGGAAAGCAAGGTACAAACAAGTCTAACAGCATAGGCCTAACAGCTTGCATCGGTCTTGGTATTTATTTTCACCACAGTAATCAGGCCTATTTCTGAATTCAAACACTTTTTCTCTCAGTCAAGAGTAGTGTGTGTGTGCGTGTGATTGATTGTGTGGTGCCTGTGAGTGTGTATGTGTATGTATGTGTGTAAGTGAGCCAGTGCAAGCCGGTCGCATGTGTGTGTTTGTGTATGCGTGTGCATGTGATGCCTATGAGTGTGTGTGTGCTCGTCTATATGTGTGCGCATCTGTGTGCGCGTATGTCTGTGTGTGCGTGTTTGTGAGTGTTTGTTTAGGCTCTTGTTGCAGGTAATGATCTCGCCCACGGGGAGAGAGGGACCACCACTGCCACTCTGTCTGCCTGACTCAGCATCAGGGAGCAGCCGGAGGCGGGAGCGCTGTATCTGGCCGCCTACGGGTTCCTCTCTTCACGCCTGCCTCCCCATGCAGAGGCATGACCTATAGGGTACAGGGGGCCAAACACTACCGCCTATTGCTTCAGTGAATACATGAATGGCCCTCGTATAGGCCAGCCAGCAATGGACGCTGAGGAGGGGGGATGAATGTGCTGTACTCTATCTCCCTGGTGAGGGCTGTACTCTAGTCTAGTTATTAGAATTATGCTATAAGGTCCCATACATTTCTATTCATATATGATAGTTTCAGAGATGTGCAGAGACAGACAGACAGTCAGACAGATAGATAGCATCTCACCAGTGGGGATGTGCACACTACTCTGTGCACACCTCTGTATTACATTAGACAGACACACCACGTGTTCAGCTCATTTCATTTTTTCACCACCCTCTCAATTAGTTGTTGGCGGAGGCTTGCATGAGAGGGTGATGTAAAAACAGAAAAGTGAGAGAAAGAGAGGGCGAAAGAGAGATAGGGAGAGGCTTGGAGTGATGGAGTGATACCTGGAGTTTGAAAACGAAAGGAAGTGGTAGAGTGGGAGACAGGTTAAACAAGGACACTATAGCTTACACCCACCTCACACCCAGCCCTTAATCTCAACCTGTTCCAACCTACAGTACAATGAGAGCAAAATAGGACTGAATATACAGACTACAGATGGACAATGGATAAATAGACTAATACTGATGGATGGATAGAGAAGTTCAGTTTCAGTTCATTGTTCTACTTTGTCATGCAATCATGATCTGTCTCTGAATCAGTAATGTTTTGTAAACTGGGGTTCATATGTGGGTGTGTTAATACATGTTTTTTTTAGTCTGCATCAAACACTCAGCTGAGAGTTATACATGATGTGGCTAGTATTCGGTTAATTACCGCACAGTGTGGGGTAAAAGAGAGAAAGAGAGAGAGGGAGGTATAAAAAAGAGACAGAGAGAAACAGAGAGACAGATAGAGGGAGGGAGAGTGACGGATAGAGAGAGAGATAGAGAGAGAGAGGGGGGGGGGAGAGAGAGACAGAGAGAGAGAGACATACTGTACAAACAGACAGAAAGAGAGAGAGAGAGAGAGAGAGAAAGAGACAGGGAGTGAGAGACAGGGAGAGAGAGAGACATGCAGACAGATAGAAAGAGAGAGAGAGCTGAAAAACGCTCTCCACTCTTCTGTCTTTGTGAGCCGGTGCTGGAGCTCTGGATGTCTGTGGATGAGCGGTTGAAGTTTGTGCACTAGATGTGATTACGCAAGCGAGAGCCATGCACGGGGAGTATGATATTACTATGGCGATGAGGCCTCTATAAATAAACGAGCCGGAAGGAGGGATGGTGGAGCGGACGAGTGGAGTGGTTGCAGAGAAAGAGAAGGCCACTATCATAACTCCCTCACATAGACACACACACACACACACACATATCTATCCTGGATCCTGATGGACAGCACCTTGCGGCTGCAGTAAATGTGAGTGAAAAATCTGCATAATTCAGAGCAAAAGTTTTCCTTCCAGTCATGGAAATCCACTCTGAGCATTTGTGTGTGTGTGTGTGTGACTAATGCAACCGGTGCTGAGTGAGGTGTGCTGCTGCTGTTCTCCCTGTGTCTCAGTAAACAGGCCAGCTAGAAAAGCACTCCTGACTTGCCTGTGTATTGCTGCTTCAGACAGGGACACTGCACTTCTTAACTCAATCACAATAATGTATGCATTGTGTATGTACTGTACGTGTGCATGTGTGCGTGTGTGTTTGCAAGTGTGTGTGTGTGTGTGCGTGTGTGAGTGTGTGTGCATGTGTGTTTGTGTGTGTGTGTGTGTGTTTTAGAAAAAGACAGATGAATAAAGGCAAAGTTGCCCCTCTACTACACATTACAGAATGATTAGTTACAAATAAGTGTATATTTAGCTACATGTTTTGCTACAAATAAGTGTATGTTTGGCTACAAATAAGTGTATATTTAGCTACAAATGATGTGTTGAAAAACCTCCCTCGCTCAGTATTTCTTTAAATTCATTTTCTATTCCGATGATTTATTAAAGGCAATGAGTGGCATTTTTTAAATCCATAACTGATTTCCATACCTGTCTTCTTGTCTTAAGGTTTATGAGCACACAAATACATAGATAGCGGGTTATTTTGACTACCACATGTGTTGCAGTGCACAGGTGTGACTGAGTTGTCTGTTGGTGCAATTGTAGTGTTGTGGTGCTGTATGTGTTACTGTTGGTTTTTATTAATGTATGTATGTATGTACATATGTATGAGTTGTGCATGCCTGCGAAGCACTGACTATGAAGCCCTTGAGGAAAGTATACTTTACATAACTTTGATGATACTTTATGAATGCATATCCCCACCTACAGTAGGCTTATGTGGTGTGTGGGTACTGAGCTCACGACGACTGATTTTACTGCACTTTAAAAGAGTTGTGCTGGACCTCTGGTCCTTAGATAGACACATCATGTATTGAGCAGATTTCATTGTTAAAGAACATCATTGTTTTAGCACCTCTTTAATTAGTTGTGGCGCAGGCATGTCCCAGTAGAAAAAAATGCCATTAGTGGAGAATGTGTGTGTGTGTGTGCTGTGTGTGCTAAATGCATTATTGGAGATGCCCTGAAGGGTGAACACAAGGGAGGCTGACAGGTCACGGTCTGTCAGTCAGAGAGAAAGAAAGCAGAGAGACACAGAGAGAGAGAGAGAGAGAGAGACTCCAGGGACTCCTTGTCACACACACTTGACCAGCTCCATACCGTATGCACACATGTCTCACTGTACCTAGCTGTGTCGTACATATCTGCACACTCACTCATTCACACACACACACACACACACACACACACACACTTTCTCTCAGACACACTCATACATACACACATTCTTACATACACACACGCACACTTTCTCTAACACACACACACACACACACACACACACACACACAAACAGACACTCTTACCGTGCCACCTGATTGATGACTGGAGCAAAGTTGGTGGGCCCGTAGAGCTGCACAGTCCTCAGGCTTTGGAAGTAAGCCTCCAACACCCCCTCAATGCCCACACAGTTGGCATCCTCGCTGTTCGAATTCTGCACCAATCAAACAGGAAGTGCACAGAAGTCAAAACTGACACTGGTATGTTTTTAGTGACAAATAATGTTGTTTTTTTTGTTCAGTTTCCATTCAATGTTCCATTCAGTTAGTTCTATTTTCAGTTAGGTCCATTCAGTTAGCGTTAGCTGCCGGTTTGCTATTTGGTCAAATTTATATCAGTCAGATTTTCTCCTCCTTTTCCCTACAGACAGCTCTCAGTTACAAAAGCATTGAATCACACCAGGTTTCTACTTACAGACATTCACAACATCATTCTTAGATTTTTATGCACCTAAATTATGTTTTTTTTTTTCGCATCATCAACTTCTGTACAGCTATGGTGGAGGCAGCCTATAGCTCATTTTTTTTTATTCAATTTCAATCCAACCTCTGAAACTGTTACTGCCCTCTTGGAGAAGGGAAAATTCCAGGTCGCCATTAAAAGGACCAATGGGACAGAGGGTTTGATTAAATGTAGGTGAGATTAAACAGTGGACTGCTGTGACAGAGGGTAACCTAAAGCCAATGATTAGGTCCTCCGGGACGAGGTTTCAGCTGCTCATCGATGCCCTGAGGAGCTTTGTGATTAATGCTCGCAACTGAGTGACTCAAGACCAATCAGCTTGAAACCTCCGAGAAATAATGCAGGATTAGTGGGAGCCAAGTTAAAGCTCAGGAAAAAATAGAGTGAGAGACAGCGAGAGACCTCAGGAAAAAAAAACACACACACACACATATGTATATATAGCATTTCATATATATATATATATATATATATATCATCCATAAACAATAGTAATAATAGTAATAAAAAAAAAAAAATATATATATAATATAAAAATATAAAATATTTGCACAGATGGCAGCTGTCGTGTGCTTTCAGCGGTGCCATCTTTAGTGTGCAGACCGTGAGAGACCAGTGCCGCGGTTATGTGTTGCCATCATTACACGTAAGTGCCATTAATCAAGATGACCTTTGAAGTGATTTTGGGAAAAGGTCACCCACCAAACATAGTCTCGCACTTCTTGTCTGCAGGTTTCAACAGTTTAAGACCTGAGACCTTTTTATGACTGGCGTGATTGACATTCAAGACCAACACCATGATCTTTCCAGAAAACAAATTGACCAGGTTTGTGGCACTTACAGTGAAATTAACGGATTGAATTCACATGAAAAAAATTCACATGAAAAAATTCAGATTCCCTTCAAATATAAGACACACTTCAAGCTAGCAGCATGGTCCACACAAAATGCTCCATAGTGGAGTATTTGCTGTAAAAATGTAGAACCCCAGTTTCAAAATGAAAGTAAATGCATTTTAGACATTATAATTCACAATATTATTCGGTTTAAAAACCCTTTTTAAGTAAATGCTTTAGACCCAACAGAAACTATATCTAGTATAAACAAATAAAAAAGCAACTCTATTTGCACCAGGTCATTCTAACAAACCCCAGGCAGAGATTTATCACAAGGTCCCTCTGGAAGCAACAAATTAATCAGATTGACTAAGCATAGACTCCCTGATCTCGTGATTACTGTAGATGGAAGCGTACTGGGACAGAGAACTAAGAACTGACACGAGATGACGATGGCGATCTGAACAGCAGAAACCTTCATGCACACAAGCCTCCCGGTGGGCTCAAAGTCAGACAACTGTAGAAGTTCAAATGGAATTTATAATCCAATTGAAACCTGGTGGCTGATTAAAGTTGCTTTGGCGCTGTGCTGTCAGAGTGTGGGCTTTGTCACGCTAAGGTGAGCCCTAATTGGCAAAGTCCATTAGAATGTGGCTGTGAGGTCTCCGAGAGGAACGCAGAAAGCTGGCGATGGATCTCCGCAAGGTGTGTTGTGATGGGTAAGCACAGGACTCGATAAGTCCCTCAACACGGCAGACGTGGCAGGGGCTCCCAAGAGCTTTTCCATCACACTGGTTATTCGGTTAAAAAAGTGCTCAAGAAAAGAAAACTTTCTCTTTCAGAGTAGAAGCACATCCAAGTGCATCAAGTCAAACCCATCACCAAGCAGACTAGCACAGACAAAGACCTTCTCGCCACACAATTACAAGACTACTTCACATTGGGTCAGTTGAGTCAATAGCCCTTGATTATTATGTGTTGTCTCACACAGTGTCACACAGTGTCACTAGACAATACCTCCTGAACTCAGCATCAGATAACACGGGATAACACGGGAGCACAATATGCCTTGCTTTTACATTACCTCACCTGCAATGAAAACTTCTGAGTCGTTTTTTCGTTTGCTTCCGCAAATATTCTAAAAACCAACGGCTTTTTTGAAAGCCCACCACAAAAACTTTTTTCAAAGCTCTCCGAGGGATTCCGTCTTGCTCCAAGTGCTCACGCCGGTCCCTAACTTCTGGTACCTCGAGACGCAAGATGGCTACTCGTTGTTGTACCGACTGCGATCGTCCCATGGCGCTCTCCGACCGCCATGCTCTATGTTTCATCTGCATGGGGAGCGAGCATACTATGCTCGCATTTTCGCAACCAGATCTCTGCTCGGCTTGCGAACGCCTCTCCCCTGCGGCTATTGCCAACAGAGCGGCATTTTTCGTGCGTCCTTGCACCCGGATGGGCTAATCGACCGGTCTTCAGTGGCTACTCGGCCATCGGTTAGCTTCTCAGCGGCTAGTCAGCTACCAGCTAGTCAGCTAACCGCGGCCCACCTGGCTAGCTGGTAGCTGACTAGCCACTGAGAAGCTAACTGATGGCCGAGTAGCCACTGAAGACCGGTCAATTAGCGATCGGCGCTGCCTTTAACCGCGCGGCTACTTTGCCGCTCCAGCTCGACGATGACGACCCAGTTATTGAGGCTGTGGACGAGGAGGAGCTCGCTTCCTTCCTCTCCGCTAAGGGATGCGCCACCGTGGAAGATCTGCCACCGATTCAGAAGACCCACGCCGCCCAGTTAGCTTCTGAGCTAGCTTCCTTGGCTACACAGGCGGCTAACAGGCTTGGCCTGCCTCCGCCTCAGCGCTGTCCGGGAGGGCGTTTCGACCCCTTCTCCGGCGCGCTCCCTTCACCTGATGCCCTCCCGCTCCCTGCTCACCCCACTGTCGTGGCTGATGCGCAGGCCTCCTGGGAGGCTCCCTTTGCCGCCATTGCCCCTATCCAGGGCCACGTGCCGTTTCTTCGCTTAGAGAAGACGAAGTCGGCGGCTCAGGCCCCGCAACCCGTGCTTCCTAAGCGTGCCCCACCTCAACCAGCCGCTCCGGCTGCGCCTCAGATGCGTGCTCGCGCGCCTCAACGGACGCAGCAGAAGAAAAAGGCGGACGCACCCAAGGCCACGCCACCGCCGGCTACCGGGTCACAACCTCCTTGGCAGCGCTCTCGCTCACGTGGACGTGCAGCTCCCGCCAACCATCCAACCAGCCAGGAACGGCGCAAGAGGACACAGCGATCCTGATGCGATCGCGTGTGTGCAGCAGAGCATGTCATGCGACCCCTATCCATTGACTGCTATGCCTCTGTGTGCTCCAAAAGGCACGTGTCCCCGCTCTGCAGTCCCCGGCTCGGAGCGTTCCCCCCCGCTTCGGCGGTCCTCTCTGATCTCACCCCCTCAAGGGGCGCTGAGTTTGCCTTGTTCACAAGCACCCCGCACACACACTATCGCCCCTCTGGGGCAATGTGTGACAATGAGCCCCGGCCCCGGCCCCGGCACCGGCCGGAGGATGCTCTCTGTTCTGTCAGCGCTGTCGCGCACTGGGGCGCCGATTCGGTCTCCACCACGCATTCAGCTTACGCACAGCGTGCGCTATGCGCCTTGCGTGACGTTGTGCCTCGACAGCGCCCAGGTGGCGCCGAGGCCTCTACTAACGTCACGGCCTCCGCGTCCTCTGTCTCACTCGCCTCCGAGCAGTGGGCATGCGACGCATCGGAGTCGTTCACGGTCGAGAAGCCCTCCCCGTCCTCTATCGCCGCTTCTGTCGGACGATTTATCGCCCAGGTACGGACAGAACTGTCTGCTCAGTCTCACACTTCTGCCATTGGCCAGACGGGAAACTTCTCCCCCCTCTTCAAGGTCTCTCCCTCTCAGGAGGTCGAATTCTTGGGCGTGAGGCTGAACTCACGTTCAATGAGAGCGACGCTCACTTCGAAGAGACTACCAGACTACTTCAGACTAGGTGCCTGCGTTTCGTGCCGTCGTCCTTCACCAGAGGCGGCGCGCTTGGCGCTGTAGCCAGACGCATGACGGTGACCACCGATGCGTCCAAATGCGTCCAAAAGCGCCAGAGGGACATGGGGAGCGGCCTCCAGGAGGCTACACATCAATGTGTTGGAGCTCCTAGCTGTCTTTTGCGCCTTGAAGGAGTTTCTCCCTCTCCTCAGAGGAAAACATATTCTGGTGCGTACGGACAACACCACTGTAGTGGCTTATATCAATCGCCAGGGCGGCACGCGCTCTACGGACCTGTTTCGCCTGGCGTACAAGCTGCTCACCTGGGCCTCTCGCCACTTCCTGTCGATCAGGGTGTCGCACTTGCCCGGTGTGCGCAACACAGGCGCAGACCTCCTCTCCAGGGGAGCGGGGGCTCACAGGGTGATTCTGATCGCCCCCAATTGGCCATCTCGGAACTGGTTCTCAGATCTGGTCTCACTGCTGGACGGCCAGCCTTGGACCCTCCCTCTGAGGAGGGATCTCCTATCTCAGGCTCACGGGTCGCTGTGGCACCCCAGGCCGGAGGCATGGAGACTGACGGCTTGGCCCCTGAATGGGCACGTCTCCTAGAGAGCGGCCTGTCAGACGCAGTTGCAGAGACTGTTCAGGCTGCTAGAGCTACATCCACTAGGTCGTTGTATACACTAAAGTGGCGCGTGTTCAGCACGTGGTGCAGAGACAGAGGTTGTGATCCTCTAGTCTGCCCTATTGGCGAGGTGCTTGCCTTTCTGCAACACCTGTTTGATCAGGGTCGTACACCCTCTACTCTGAAGGTGTACCTCGCAGCTATTTCGGCAAGCCATATTGGCTATGCTAGCGTTTCACCAGGCGCTCACCCCCTTGCGTCGTGCTTCATGAAGGGCGTCAGGCGGCTTCGCCCCTCTTCCATACGTTCGGTCCCTACTTGGGACCTGGCCACTGTCCTACGAGTACTGGCTCTTACGCCCTTTGACCCTCTGTCGAGTGCCAGTCTAAAGATGCTTTCCCTTAAGACTGCGCTTCTGCTCACACTGGTCTCGGTGAAGCGCGTTAGCGATCTGACTGCTCTCTCAGTCAGTCCTGACTGTCTTGAATTCACGCAAGATGACGCGCGGGTTACGCTGCGACCAAATCCCTTTTCTCGCCCGAAAGTGCTGTCTACTGACCCTCGTTCGAGGGTCATTGAGCTCTCAGCCCTTCCTGAGACGGGAGGTTCCGTGCCCGTCACTCTGTGCCCGGTCAGAGCGCTTTGTGCCTATTTGACGCGTACGCAGAGCATCAGGAAGACGAACCAGTTGTTCGTCTGCCATGGCGAGCGTGCCAAGGGTCAGGCCTTGTCTACCCAACGCATGTCGCATTGGCTTACTGAAGCCATATGTCTGGCATATGAGGCGGCGGGTGCTCCTCCGCCTGCTCACGCCAGGGCACACTCCACCTGTGGAGTGGCGGCTTCTTGGGCCTTCTGGAAAGGCGTCCCTACGCAGGATATCTGTCTGTGCGCTTCGGGGGCCTCAGGCAACACCTTCGCGCGTTTTTACGCATTGGACGTCACCAGGCCGGGTGTAGCAGAGAGTGTTCTCTCTGTGCCCGGCGGCGGTCCCATGGGTCTTCCCATCTCGGGCTCCTCGGTGT
>JAGFZM010002153.1:214848-218277 GCA_017657215.1 Limnothrissa miodon | reverse complement strand
TTCTCACTCAGAGAACCGAGGATACGTTAGTATCCGTAACGTTCTCTTTCGCTTCGAAGCCGAAACGTACGAATGGATCACTACAACCAAGCCTCAAGAGCCCTACACCGAGGAGCCCAAGGTGGGAAGACACTCTCTGCTACGTCCGGCCTGGTGACGTCCAGTGCGTAAAAACGCACAAAGGTGTTGCCTGAGGCCCAGGACGCGCTAATGCAGATATCCTGCATAGGGACGCCCTTCCAGAAGGCCCAATAGGCCGCCACCCCACGGGTGGAGTGCGCTCTGACATGCGCAGGCGGAGGAACACCTTCCGCCTCATACGCCAGCCGTATGGCCTCGGTAAGCCAATGAGACAATGCATTGGGTAGACAAGGCCTGACCCTTGGCACGCTCGCCATGGCAGACGAACAGCTGATTCAAAGCGAGCTCCTCCTCATCCACAGCCTCGATGACCGGATCATCCGAATCGTCGACGTGAGGCGGCGAGGTCGCCGTGTGGGCGAAGACAGCGCCAATGGAGCTAGCGGGGCTAGCTAGATGGACCGCGGCTAGCTGACTAGCCAGTAGCTGGCTAGCCACTGAGTAGCTAGCCGACGGTCGTGTAGCCACTGAAGACCAGCCGGGCAGCCCATCCGGGTGCGAGGACGCCGGGGGAAGCTCGGTGAACTGGCGGACGGGAGGGACACTGGCGCCAACGGGGGTAGAAGCCGCCCCTGGACTGCCGGTGGAGCCCACCAAAAACGCCACTCTATTAGCGATAGCCGCGGGAGGGAGGCGTTCGCAAGCCGAGCAGAGGTCAGGCTGCGTAGAATGCTAGCATAGCATGCTCACTCCCCAAGCAGATGAAACAGACAGCATGGCGGTTAGAGAGCGTCATGTGGCGATCACAGTCGGTGCAACGACGGGTTGCCATCTTGCGTTTCGAGGTACCAGAAGTTAGGGACCGGCGTGAGAACTTGGAGCAAGACGGATATCCGAGGAATACCTTTTAAAAAAGCTTTTGGGTTGGGCTTTCAAAAAAAAGCCGATGGGTTTAGAATATTTGCGATAAGCAAAGGGAGCGACTCAGAAACACACGCAGTAGGCGAGGTGAAAGAGGCAAAGAGGACCTGAAGCGTAAGCGCAGTCAAGATATAGACTTTCTGACGTCACGCAGGGCTGTCTAAATAGTTGCCTGCGCGTGTCAGAGCGCTTACTGCTCTTTTTTCAAAGGGTTGGTTAAAGTTGACTTCAGAAAAAGTAGGAGATGATAGGCATCATCCATTCGTACGTTTCGGCTTCGAAACGAAAGAGAACAGATCATTACAATAGTCAAGTCTGGAGGTAACAAATGCATGTATTAGTTTTTCTGCATCCTCAAAAGAAAGGAATTTTCTAACCTTAGCAATGTTGCGTAAATGAAAGAATGAGGTTTTGGAGATATGCTTTACATGATTATTTAGAGAGAGGTCTTGATCAATATATATCCTAAGATTCTTAACCTTTGTGTTAGGTGTGAGTGAAAGGTCACTAAGTAAGCTCTGATGATGGGGTAGAGTGTTGGTCAGGTTTTTAAGGCCAATCAACATGACTTCAGTCTTGTCAGAGTTTAAGCAAAGGAAATTATTAGTCATCCAGTTTTTGATGTCACCGAGGCAGGCAACAAGTTTTGTTACTGGCGTAATGCCATGTTTTCTAATAACAGATCCCAAAGGAAGCATGTAAAGGGAGAATAGCAGAGGTCCCAGTACTGATCCTTGGACCGCGACTGATACTTAACTTCAGTGTCACAGTATGCGGAAGTGTGACTCTGTGTGTATGTGTAAGTGTTTGTTTGTCGGTGAGTGTGTGCCTCTGTTTGTGTGTCTCTGTGTGTGTGTGTGTCTGTGTGTGTGTGTGTGTTTGGACGAGACCTGTAATAGATGGGGTAGAATAGCGTGGGTGGGGGCTTGTTTTGTGACTCTGCCCTCCCTCTGATTACCCTCTCATTGGCTTCCCACTCCTCAGCCTCACAGAGCCTGAGCCAAAACAGACGCCGCTCACTAACCCTCCACGATACACCTCTTATTTATCATAGAGCCTTTCCACGCCTCGTGTGTGGCTTCGCTAAGCAGACGGCGTCGGCCTCGCTCCGAGGACTCGCTGACTCGTGGTTCCGTGTTCTTTCTCCACGGCAGCAGGAAGTCAGCCGGCGGATTAGAAATTCTATTGATCCGGTCACGGCAAACAAGCGTACTGTGTTCATCAGCTCCCGCTCCAGTCAATCCAAACTAAATAATTGACTGATGCAGGCCAGTGTGTGCATATGTGTGTGTGTGTGTGTGTGTGTGTGTGTATAATCGGTCAAAGGGTCTACAGTGAACAAGCCTGAACAGAAAGTGAAAGACTCAGGCGGTGGTGGAGGTAGTGGAGCAGAAGGGTGGAGTGTGTCTCACCAGGGGGAAGGCGTGGGAGATCTTGCCGTCCGGAGGCAGCTTGGCCCCAAAGCCGTAGGCCGGAAAGAGCTTGTCGCTGTCATAGTCCTGGATGATCTCGCCCACCGCTTTGAGAGCCATGGCGTACGTGTTCATCTGGTACGGGTTCATGTAGTGCAGCGAGGTGGGCTGTGATGGGTTACCTAGGAGACCACACAAGAGTAGGGGGTGTGGGGGTTGGTGGGGAGAGGGGGGGGGGGTCGGGTCATATTAATAATCATCTCAATATGAGGGAAAAGAAAAAAAATGAAATTCCGGTCTATTCTGTGGACACGAAAAACAGCTTTCACGTGTTCACCCCCACTGTCCACGGAAAGAAATGTGGTATGAGATCCCAGTGCTGCTCGAGTGAGTCTCTCACAGCCCCTGCCTTTCCTCCAGAGCCCTGAGGAGCTACAGAAATAACCAAAGGTTGCTTCAGTTTCATAGCAACAAGTACATTTAGGGCCTATATATATATAAATATATATATAACAGCCATTCTAATTCAAGGGCGCTTTTTGAGTCTTACTCAGACACAAAGTGATGTGGTATTTTTTTTTTCAAGGTGGATGTCTGAATGTGGTTCATTGTTGGCGTTCGCTGCGATTTGCTGTATTGTGTTGTTTGTTTAAAATCACACACTAAGGTTGACATTGATTTATGCCAAAAAAAAAAAAAAAAAATTATTTCATGGTCAGAAAAGGAAGCGAAGGAGAGCAAAACACAGAGTTGTTTTTATCTCTTAGTCTGGCTCAGTCAGGGGGGTTATGTTGTATTTAAAAAACAAAACAAACAAACAACACTCTTGCACTACTAACTCCAGCCGCCATTATTCCAACCAGCTGCATGCAGGCCCTGGCTGCCTATGCTAATATCACATCTACCTCTGTCTTGCATGTGGCAAAGGGGGAAAAAGGAAAACAGAAAAGAATAAAATAAAACAGTTCAGTTCAAAAAAGACCAGCAGGGAGGAGAATAATGTATGAATAGGTCT